>CM059343.1:1409587-1441620 GCA_030340685.1 Protosalanx chinensis | reverse complement strand
TCTAATCTTTCCTCCCCCATTCTTTTCACGTCTCTTTCATTCCTTCCCACTTCCCCCATCCCCCCTTTTCTCCCTCTCTCCCCCCTCCATCTCCTCCTCTCACCATTTTTGCACTCTGCCACTCGTTCCCCCTCTCCACACCTGTCGTTTTGATTATGTAGATGAGCGTTGGCAATGCTGGGGCAGGAGGGGGGAAGGGGCAGGGGCGGAGTGGGGGGGGGGGGGGCACTAAGACCCAGAGTAAGAGCCCTGAGAGCCTTTCTATAGTGACAAGTCTTTTCCATGAGGGGGTGGGTGGAGGAGGGGTGGGAGTGTGTGTGTGTGTGTACACCTGTGTTTGTGTGTGTACCTGTGTGTGTGTGTGTGTGTTTGTGAGAACAGCCAGGAGTCTACTGCCCCTGTTTACAGAGAGTATGGCCCAGACTCACATAACCATTAAGACCTATAGGGACAGATGGACACACACACACACACACGCACACAGACAGACACACACACACAGACACACTCACACACAGACACACACACACACAGACACGTCCAGACAGACAGCCACTAAGGGACACGCACACGCCAGACACGCATAGTATGTGGCGTAGCCACATTTGTTCTCTCTGTCTCTCTCTCTCTCTCTCTCCATCGCTCTCTTTGTTGTTCGACCTCTCTCCACCGTCTTCCATTGCCCTACTTTCAAAGGCGTGTTGTCATGGCATTTGACAGCATGTTTAAGGAAAATTAATATTTCAGTTGGAAAAGAAATGAAAGCTTCCATTTGATGTGTTTATCAGTATTTCTGAAGGCGTTCAGTCTGTAAAGAGAGACAGATAGAGAGACAGAGAGAGACAGAGAGAGAGACAGACAGACAGAGAGACAGAGAGAGAGACAGAGAGAGAGAGAGACAGAGAGAGAGACAGAGAGAGAGAGACAGACAGACAGAGAGAGAGACAGAGAGAGAGACAGAGAGAGAGACAGAGAGAGAGACAGACAGAGAGAGAGAGAGAGACAGATAGAGAGACAGACAGAGAGAGAGAGAGAGACAGAGAGAGACAGAGAGAGAGAGAGAGATAGAGATAGAGAGATAGTTATGAAGAGAATGAGACAGAAGGAAGAGATGATGGGATTGGATACCATCAACTGCTTCTGTAGCAGGAGTAGCTGCTGGGAGGGGCAGCCATGATACCGCTGTACAAAGCTTGAATTTTTCACAAAGACTCCATCCATAAAAAATGCAAGCTGTTTCATTTTTCAGACAATGTTTAAATATTGTAACTGTTACCATTCAAAGCTGAGGTCGCTTAACATGATATCTGTGATTTGACACAGAGAGGAGAGGAGGAGAGAGGAGAGACAATTAATCAGAGGGTAGGAAGGAGAGGAAGGGTGGAGAGGAAGAGGAAGAGGTTAGTGGAAGAGGAGACGCACAGACACACAATTGCATGCACACACATTAACACACAGTATACACACACACACCCCCTACACACACATAGACACACAGACACACAATTGCATGCACACACATTAACACACAGTATACACACACACACCCCCTACACACACATAGACACACAGACACACAATTGCATGCACACACATTAACACACAGTATACACACACACACCCCCTACACACACATAGACACACAGACACACAATTGCATGCACACACATTAACACACAGTCTTACACACACACACCCCCTACACACACACATAGACACACATACACACAATTGCATGCACACACATTAACACACAGTCTTACACACACACACACCCACACACACACAGACAGACACACACCACACATTTGTTAGGCAGCTCAGGTGTGGCCATGGTGTGAGGTCTGGGAGAAAGGCATTCTTCAGTCTGGGAAGCCAAGAGGTCTACACTCTAAGACTTTGAAGATCAAGAAGAATGTGTGTGTGTGTGTGTGTGTCTACTGTGTGCACATGTGAGTGTGTGTCTGTGTGTGTGAAGCTACATGACAGGAAATACAATGACTCAACAAGGTGATGGCATGGATAATCAACAATGACCTCACCACAGAGATATATGACTCCAGTCATTAATGTTTCAGATCAGTCTGCTCACATTGTGTATTCTGTAGTTATATAGGTATGTCTGTCTGTCTGTCTGTCTCTGTCTATCTGTCTACCTGTCTCTGTGTGTTCAAATGTGTGTTCTGTTCATCTGTACCAATTCATGTGATTCACCAGCTATGTGGTCGCAATGTATGATGGGAGTTGTAGTGCAGTTGTCCTTTCCTTCTGAGTCTCAATTCCATCTAACATCCAGGAAGGAAGGTCGTTTATAATCAGCCTTTGTCGTTTATAGTCCAGGAGAGAGAGAGAGACAGGTTCTGGGTGTTGCTCTGAGAGAGAGACAGGTTCTGGGTGTTACCCTGAGAGAGAGACGGGTTCTGGGTGTTGCTCTGAGAGAGAGACAGGTTCTGGGTGTTACCCTGAGAGAGAGACAGGTTCTGGGTGTTACCCTGAGAGAGAGAGACAGGTTCTGGGTGTTACCCTGAGAGAGAGAGACAGGTTCTGGGTGTTACCCTGAGAGAGAGACAGGTTCTGGGTGTTACCCTAAGAGAGAGACAGGTTCTGGGTGTTGCTCTGAGAGAGAGACAGGTTCTTCATGCAGGTCTTACCTCTGTTCCCTCTCACGCTAAGCTGGCTCACCTGAGCTGCTCGTCAACGGAGCCTGCAGTGTGTGTGTAGGTGTGTGTTTCTAGATGTGTGTGTGTGTTTGTGTAAGTGTGTGTGTTTGTGTGTGTGAGAGGTGAATAGGGAGCTGCCGTCTCTGTCCATCCTAATTTCCTGCGTGTCTCGGTGTCCCTCGATCAGGAGGGGAGGTGAGAGGTGAAGAGGGTCGGATAGAAAGAAGAGGAGGAGGTGTAGGAGGAGGTGTAGGAGGAGGTGAGGAGCTTGAGGGTGGGGGGAGGGTGGCAGGACATTGAGTGGAGGGGTGTAAGAAGGGTTGAGGAGGGTTGACGTTGCTGCTAATTCGCTGACACGGGGGTGAGGGAGGGCAGTGGCCTTTAATAACAGAGTTTCTTGAAGGAGAGCAGGTAGCAGAGAGAGCAACTAAAGTAACTGTGCCCCGCAAATCCTGTAGCCAATTAGTCCGTATCAATAATTAAAGAGCGTTGTCTGTGAGGGGCGGGGTGAAGATTGAGTCGTCCCCCCCCCCCCCCCCCCCAGCAGAGCTAGATTGTTATGGCATATAGGGACTACATAATGATATTAGGGATTAATAATTCACCAGCGCAGTTGGTGTTACAGAGCAGGTGACACAGGGACTCACGGTGAACCTGCTCTCTCTCTCTCTCTCTCTCTACCACTCTCTCTCTACCTCTCTCTCTCTTTCTCTCACGGTACGTCGGAGGTCACAAATCAGAAATGGTTGTCAATGTTGTCATAGTAACACAGAGCGTCCTGGCACTGTCTACTGTAAGTATGTCACCACACAAAACCGGGGGCGGGGGCGGGGGGGGGGGGGGGCTGTCCTTGGCTCGGCAGAGACAGCTGTGGCATCCATGTGCCAAGGGGCCACCATCGCCTTGCTGTCTGCCCCACCAGGCCACCTGCCAGGCAGCTGCACCAAGAGGCCCTCTGCTAATGGACCCAGGTCGGTCCACTGGGTCCCCTGGGAGAGCTGCGTGCCCAGGCCCTGTCCTCTGGGGCCCCTGGGAGAGCTGCGTGCCCAGGCCCTGTCCACTGGGACCCCTGGGAGAGCTGCGTGCCCAGGCCCTGTCCACTGGGGCCCCTGGGAGAGCTGCTTGCCCAGGCCCCTGTCTCTCTCTCTGGCAGATCCGTGGGGGTCCAGTGGTCTCTGGAGCTGCTCTGCATCTGGGCCCAGCTGGGCCAGTCTGAGTGCAGGTCTGCCTCATCCTCCACCTTCTGACCTGCCTGTGGAGAGGAATGTTGCTCAGAGAGAGAGAGACGGAGAGGGAGAGAGAAGAAAGAAGAGAGATAGAGGGAGAGAGAGGGAGAGAGAGGGAGAGAGAGGTTGAAGGAACACCAGTATGTCTGACAGTGATTGCCAGTGTTCGTGTCAGAGTGAGGAGGGAGAAGGACAGCAGTCACTCACAGCTGAGGGCTTCTTAACCCGCCCCCCAGAATACAGAATTCCCTTTGCTCAAAGCCAAGAGGGAGCGAGACGCTTTTCCACCGGAAAGCAGCCATCTCTTACATGGTGAACCTTGCTCTCTCTCCGTCTCTCTCTCCTCTTCTCTCTCCCTCTCCTCCCCCTTCCTCTCCCCCTTCCTCTCCCTCTCCCCTCCCTCTCTCTCTCCTCTCTGCCTGTCTCAGTAGCTTGTAGGGCTGGTTTGACTCCAGGCCTGTGCTGCAGCAAGTTCATGGCTCTTGTACCGTAATACTGGTGAGATCTGACAGATGTCTCACTCTACCCATCAGACTGCCTAAGAAGCCTGTTTTAAGAAGCCTGTATGTTTTAAGGATGTGAAGATTACACTTCTGGTCTCTACTACCAAAACACACAGAAGAAGAAGAAGAAAATAACCCCCAGGAGAGATAAACTTGTCGTGCAGTCAAGTTTTCTCTCGCTCTCGTATGTGGGTATGGATTCCCAGCCTGAATATTTACATCTGATTTACATCTGAATTCCCCCCTTTTTAAATCAAGTTTATCCTATTGATCAGAGTGACAAACAATCTAAAGCTGGTGAGTCCTGTACTTTTCTATTCCACTTCATGAAGGTCAGTACAGTCATGGACCTGCCCTTCAATCAGGCCTCTCAATCAGACCCCGTTTAGCATAACGCTTAAATAAAACATCCACACTATCTCATCGATCCAACGGGAACTTCCATTCAATCTTAGGAACTAAAGAAATGAATAACTCTGACAGATGTGCGACTTGCGATCGTCTGATTGACCTTTAACACTTTTGATTAAAATACCGGGAGGAGCGATCAATTAATTAAGATCAGATCTGGGATTTAGATTGACGCTCGCGCGAGCTGCATTATTTATCCTCGCGCTTCATTCTGCTTGGAGGAGGCCGGAAACTTAAACAGGGATCAGAGCGAATTGGATATTTGGTTTCCCTGACTGAATGAACGGCCACCAAGCCAGCCTGGCCTGGAGAAACAGGGAGGTTTCGCTTTTAAATAGGGTTAGAAATGACCGAGGTTTGAAAGGTGACAAAACTACAACTCCCCTCAGCCACCTCGGCTACGTTACCTGATTAATTCAATTAGGACTGATTGGGGAGGAAGAACACACCGAAAAGGTAGGATGAAAAGTTTTCAGTAGTATGATGTGTGTTTTGACGTTTCACGTGAATGAATAAGAACGCGCGCTTCGCGTGGCTGTTGCATAACGTTTGTTGACAAATAGTCTTGGGAGAAGTAGTACAACACTGAAATCAATCAGAAGAACACAGGCAGCTCTGCCTGGACACACCAGACCAAAGCAGTGGAGGGAGGGAGCACTCTGAGATCACATGTGTTACAAAACAACAAGTAGCTTTGTTATCTTTCATCCAGTTTGATTCGCTTGCTCAGAATCTCAGAATCTGTCTTCCCCCTTGCACACACAGACACACATACAGACACAGACACACACACACACACACACACACACAGAGCCTCAGACAGCATCGAACCCACAATGCATTGCACCCACCCCTAATTGCCATGGACTCTCCTCTCGGCAGCAAGCCTCCCGTCTTGAAGAAAGCAGACGTTTGTATGTGTGCTGTTCAGCTTTTATCTATATTTGAAGCCACACACAAGGTGTGCAGAGGTGCAGGGGCTTGTTACAGGGGCTCCATGCTGCATGATTCATGAGCAGACGCTGCTCGCTGCTGTGGCTAAATAAAAGATCTGCAGGAGGCTGATGGCAGGACTACCTGTGTAGGGCACTGTACCCAGGCACTGTACCCAGGCAGGCCCCTGAGTGCTGGGATGATGGGATGAGTTTTCTCCCCCTTGGGTGCCTGAGTGGGGTTTCATGTGTGTGTTTCTGTGTGCGTGTGCTTGTGTGTGCGTGGGTATTTTTCATTCAGTGTGTGTGCCTGTGTCTACGTGTATCCATGTGCTTTTATTTGGTGTGCGTGTGTGTGTGGGCACTTGTCACAGTCCCAGATCTACAGTAAGATCAGTGTAGGTCTAGTGAAACACTCGTCATTCTGCACTGAATTGGGAAGCTGTGAGAGGCCTGTGCGTTCCCAGCAGCTGTGTGTAGGAAGGCGTGTGTGCAGGAGTGTGTGTGTGTGTAGGAAGGCGTGTGTGCAGGAGTGTGTGTGTGTGTAGGAAGGCGTGTGTGCAGGAGTGTGTGTGTGTGTAGGAAGGCGTGTGTGCAGGAGTGTGTGTGTGTCTCTCTCTCTCTCTCCAGTTCAGTCAAAGCAGAGACAGCAAAACAGAAACCTCCACAGCCCATGCGCCCTAGTCTGCCCCCCCCCCCTCCCTTTAGAACCCCCCCCCCCTCCCACACCTACACGATGCCCCATCAACTGTAGAGAGAATAATGGCTGATAGTCAAATATCAAATAATCATGCCTAGAGACCAGGCTGGCTGCGAGCGGAGCGATGCTTGAAACCGCATATCGAAGACGGCAGCTTCAAATTGGACGTCGGAGTCCAGTGCTACAAAATGCATGAGACCACAGCTGAAGAGCTTCTGTCTCCTCCTCCCTCCTCCTCCCCCTCCATACTCCCTCCTCCCCCTCCCCCTCCCCACCACAACCCACCAGCCTCTTAGTCAACAAGAGTGCCCCACTATACGGGTGTCCTTGTGGGTGAAGCTGCCCTCGGTAACATCTCCTCTTCTTCCTCCTCTCTCTCTCTCTCTGCTTGTGTGACGGCCTGTGATGACCTCTGGGCGTGGCTGGGTGACTGGGTGTGATCAGACCCCCAGAGGGGGTGCCTGTGCTGGGGTGTAGACAGGCAGGAGAGGGATGGAGGAGAGGCGTTAGCTGCCAAGGTTGACTCCCAGACTGAGGCTTGTTTTTCTGAAGTTTTGAGGGATTTGAAGTGGGGATGGAGGCTGGGGTTGGGGTTGAGGCTGTTTTTGGTTATAGGGTAATGGTTTGGTGCTGAGGCTGGGGCCAGAGTTTGGAGTAGGGGCTGAGGCCAGAAGTTGGAGTAAGGGCTGAGGCTGGGGCTGAGTCTGTGGCCACGGCTTGGAGTTGGGGCTGAGGCTCAGGCTAGAGGCTGGGGCTGAAGGGGAGACAGGTTGATTCTTTAAAAGCCTCAGTTCTTCAGCAGTGAAATGATTACCCGTGTGTGAAAACAAGGCAGGCCCATGGCGAGTCACCCAGGAGAGAGCTGAGCCTCAGGGTGGTTCTCAGAAGAAAGTTACGCAGGAGAAATAATGGAGCTGGGAGTGTGTGTGGGGGGGGAGATGAGGTAAAGAGAATTTTGATTCTTCTATTTTTCATTCTCCCATCTCGCATTTTGCCTGGACGCCTGCCTCTCTCTCTCTCCTGTTCGTCTCGTCTCCTCACTGAGGGAGAGAAGATGGAGAGAATATGATAGCAGAGCTCTTTAGACACAGGAGCTGGTGAAGGCCTCTCTCCAGACATCCTGTTCTCCATCCATCCTTCCATCCATCCTTCCATCTGTCCATTCCTTCTTTCCAGGCTGGAAAAATTCCCTCTTTTTCTTCAGGACTGAAGGATGATCTGTTTATCTGATACCTGTCTTAACTGCACCCCTAGGGGGTAGGGAGGGGGGGTGGGGAGGGGGGGTGGGGGGTATGGGGTCAGCTCCATAGTTAAGTTATTTTCATCCATCCCTTTATCCCTACATCCCTCCCTACATCTCTCCATTCCTCTCTCCCACCCTCCCTCCCTCAATGTCTCCATCCATCCATCCTTTCCTCCCTCCCCCTCCATCCCTCCCTCCCTCTCCATCCCTCCCTCCCTCCCTCTCCATCCCTCCCTCCCTCCCTCTCCATCCCTCCCTCCCCCTCCATCCCTCCCTCCCTCAATGTCTCCATCCCTTTCCATCCATCCATCCTTCCCTCCCTCCCTCCCTCTCCATCCCTCCCTCCCCCTCCATCCCTCCCTCCCTCTCCATCCCTCCCTCCCTCCCTCTCCATCCCTCCCTCCCTCCCTCTCCATCCCTCCCTCCCCCTCCATCCCTCCCTCCCTCAATGTCTCCATCCCTTTCCATCCATCCATCCTTCCCTCCCTCCCTCCCTCTCCATCCCTCCCTCCCTCTCCATCCCTCCCTCCCTCTCCCTCCCCCTCTCCCCCTCTCCCTCCTCTGAGACAGACCTCAGGCTCCAGCCTATCACTTCCTCTGCCATTTCCTGTTCAGTTTGCTCTCTTCATAAACACTTTGTTCGAGGGATAACTTGAGCAAAAGATCTTAAATATTTACTTCAAACTGTAGTGGATTCTTTCGGAATATAAATGTTGCATAACTTGACGAGGCGGAGAAGAAACGTATCCTTCTGGATCTTTCTGCAGCGCTTTCTTAGGTCGGTCACTTACGAATTCAACTTTTATGATGTACCGCTAAACACCAGTTTTACACAATTTGCCATTTTCACAACCCGACATTGATCCTCTCTTCCTGGTGTCTTCATGAATATATTTCGTAATAGCTGCTGATGGTGAACTGCAAACTGGGACAGCCACAGTCAGCATATTACAGATTTTAGATCAGAATGATGCCTTTGAGTCTTTATGTCATAGTCAGATTACTGTTCTGCCTTGCTGAACTCTTCCAAGTTTTTTCCCCTCTCTCTCACCCTCTCTCTCTCTCTGGCTGTCTCTCTCTCACCCTCTCTCTCTCTTGCTGTCTTTCTCTCACCCTCTCTCTCTCTCTCTCACCCTCTCTCTATCTCTCCCTCTCTCCTCTCTCTCCCACCTCTCTCCCTCTCTCTCCCTTCTTGTCTCTCTCCTCTCTCTCTCTTATTCCTTTTCTATTTCTCTAGCACTGTCTTCTCCCAGAGCCATCTCTCCCTCTCTCTCTCCCTCTCTCTATATATCTCCTTCTAGACATGTCTCTCTCTCCTCTCCCCTCACCCCCTCCTCACCTGTCCTCCCCCCTCACCCCTGTTCTCCTCTCTCAGGAGTTGTGTACTCTCTGACTCCTCCCGCCCCGTGATGTTAGGTTCAGGAACATTCCGTCCTGCGAGGATTGGGTGCGTTTGAGGCCGATTGCGACGTTGTGGCCCCGCCCTGCCTCACGAGGGCCACAGAGGGAGGCCTGTCTCCCTTGATTTGCCCCCCACCCCCCCTGAACCCCCACCCCCCACAGTGCTGACTGAGTGCATGTAAAGTATGCTGATGGCATTACACGGCACACTCGCACGCACTTTTACACACACACAGATCCAAACCTACCCACACACTAAGATCTAACACCACCCCCCTCCCTCCTCCTCCTCCACACACACATACACACACACATAAACACACACAGACCCACGCACACACGTGCAGCTGGAATGCAGTGATGACTGAAATGAGTTGTGACATGTGGCGCTGGAGGTACAGCAGAGCTGCCTGTGGCATCCAGGAAAACATGCTAATAGAGAGGTGCATTAGTGCACTCACAGTAGCCAGCTTAATAAGACAGGACATCCTCTCTCTCTGTCTCTCACACACACACACTCTCTCCGTCTCTCTCCTCTCTCACACACACACTCTCTGTCTCTCTCCTCTCTCTCACACACACTCTCTGTCTCTCTCCTCTCTCTCACACACACACTCTGTCTCTCTCCTCTCTCACACACACACACTCTGTCTCTCTCCTCTCTCACACACTGTTTCTCTCACACACTGTCTCTCTCACACACACACACTCTGTCTCTCTCCTCTCTCACACACTGTTTCTCTCACACACTGTCTCTCTCACACACACACACACTCTGTCTCTCTCCTCTCGCACTAACACTCTCTCTCTCCTCTTGCACTAACACTCTCTCTCTCCTCTCGCACTAACACACTCTCTCTCTCATATGTACTGTTTCACTGTTTCTCAACCTCTCAATCTTAATATCTGTTCTGTATATCCTAGCATCAAATGATTCTTACTGTGTGTTAAGGGGCCAGTGTCTTGGTTTTAAAAAACATTGGGGAAGAAAGTTGTGGTGTGACAAACCTCAAACCTCACCTTGGGTTTAGTCATCAATCTACAGCATTCCAGCATTACAACCACTAACTAACATCAGGCTTCCTAAAAAGAAAAACACCCCCCTCTAATTCCATTAGAAGGTCATGAATATGCTAGTATGTATTAAGGTAATAAAAGCTATTAATATTATATCTACTATCTTATATACATAGTCTACATACTTAATGGTGGCTGTCACAGCCTCTCAGCCAGTAACAGATGTAGCTATGACGACGAGCGCCCACCCGGAACACGTCTCCCCATCCTAATTGGGCCAATTCGTTTCTAGAGAGAGAGGGGGAGGGAGAGGGAAGGAGGGAGAGAGAGAGGGGGGAGAGAGAGAGGGGGAGAGAGAGGGGGAGAGGAGAGAGAGAGAGGGAGGGAGGGAGAGAGATAGAGAGAGGGAGGGAGAGAGAGTGAGAGAACTGTGTCTGCTATCTCGAGCTCCCACCAAGCCCACAGATCTACTTCCGCATTCTCAGCCATGGTACTTCTGACTGGTTTCCTGAAAAGAAGCCCAGAGTCAAACGAGGCGCCGTTAAGTCGGTTACTTACCTTTCAGACTTAACGTGATGACAGTTGAAAAGCACGTGCAGTACTTCCTCGCGCATGCAAAGTGCCTATTCCAATCAGAGCTTTTACTGTGGTACACTTAAAGCAGATTGGGGGTGTGGAGGGAGGGACGGAGGGGAGGTTAGGGGGGGTCGATACAGATAAGGAATATCTTGTCATTTTAATCATTTACTTCGTATAGATCTACTTTTTGTATTCAAATTCTATATTTGATTTGCGTGCTAATGGCCTGTTTTACATGCAGTTCTGTGCATGTTAAATACTCTGGGCCTCCTTGTCTCAGTGTGTTTTTAATGAAGTATGTTTCTGACCATGAGGTGCTGAATCTCGAGCAGGCACGAGGCCTGCCGGGACCGTTACTTATGAATGAAACCTTCAAGAACAGTTGCAGGAAAAACGGCCAGTTGAGCACTATTTGTCTGATGAGAGAATATAGCCTGTAGAGTTAGTGTAGACTGTTAGTGTAGACTGTTAGTGTAGACTGTTAGTGTAGAATCTTCTAGACTGTTGAACGGTGCACAGGGATACTCTGCAGGTTAACACGTGGACACTTCAATAGACAACTAATGGCTCCAAATAATTAACTAGTTGTAGTCCAGAAGTGTGTTAGGGTCATATGATATAATCATGCAGAGAGTGTGATTAAGTCAAATTATAAATAAAAAAATTATAACGAGGGGCAGTGATGATCATGTCCCCTGGATTTCATGTCCATGCAACGGTTTAATTGATGCAAATCAAAGACATGTAATTCTTTTTGATTTCTGCAGACTGAGTTATTATTACGATCAAAGACGCCCAAATGAAACCTTTTTGCTCCGTAGAACATTCTTAGTTTCCCTTCTTGGTCCGCGCGAGGGAATTGGGCCTTCCTCGTGCTCATCCTGCTCTTTTGAAAGGAAAAATTGAGGAATTTTTATTAACGCCACGCGCGCGTGTTGAGGAGGGGCTGGCGCGAGGCTGATTAAACTTTCATCACGCGCCAACAGACTCGCGGGCTCTCAACAGGTCGGTAGTCTCGAGCGGCTGTCCAAGCAAAATGCGCTTAATATTGAAATGAAGAGTAGCCAGTGGGATTTTATTGACTTTTCCTCGCGCGCCTCTGCCTCAGATTTCTCACCAAACCAAAAGGCTTCAGATTTCATTTGAAATCGATATCTTATCGCCTCTTTTTTTGTTTTCATTGTAACCGAGGAAAGGCCCTTAACTTGAAACAGCGCGAGCTCACCCCCTTGCCAGCGTTGCATCGACGCACGAGCAAGTCCAGACTTTGCTGGCTTGTATGTTTTAACCGCCCAAGACTAGGAGGTAATGACATCCTAAATCAAAGACAAATTCTTAAATCGCAGAGGATTGTGTTCATTAATAGTTAGTGTGCTCATTAATATAGGCTGCCCTACTGTTGATGTTCTTATTAAAGCCCATCACTCCATTATTAATGGCTCAAGTGGAATACAAAAGGAGGCACGAGACTGCGAGGGGCCCACGCGGGTATCCCGGATGCACCGGATCAATCTGCACGGCGTGTTGGGACATGCCAAGTGCTCTGTACCGATCCCGGTTGAACGGCCCGTTTTAACAAAGACCCTCACACTGCACGCGCAGAGCGTCACCCCCCGGTGCGCATAGGCTAACAGACAGGGCATGGACCGGACGTCGGGCTCTAACACACACACACACACACACTCACACACACATACACACACACACTCACACATACACGGTTTTTATAGAATTTGAATTCATTGTGGAACGCTTGTTTGGTGGTTCTGTTAACAAAAGGTATCCTTAGAAGGTATGAAATATTTATCCTTTCCATGAATAACAATTGCTAGAGATGGCAGACAGTGTTTACTTTTGCAGCGGGTCTGATTCAATCGTAGATCCCTCCTCGGTGCGCCGCGCGCCACCGGAGACCGGACAGGGGAGAGCTCGCGAGTCAGGTCATTACGCACAGCATTTGTGCACCGGCGTGTAGCCGCGTGTTTGCGCTCAACCTTTGCCTCGAGCGGGTTGCATTGTTGGGACCCCGGTGTGATGTGACCACTTATCCTGGTTTATCCCGGTTTGCATTGGTCTCAGATAGGGACCTGGACTCTAGAGCTTCCGGTCCGTTTGTTTGGAGAACTGTGAAATCTGACCATGGATTGTATTTCCCCTGTTGTAGATTTGACAATGACAATGTGTTTTTAACTATTTTGGTAAAGTTTTAATAGTGTAATTGTGGAGTCGTTAGTACAGGATCTTTCGTTTTTAAGTAGAGGCTGAAGTGATTGAACAGTGGATAGATTTGAGATTTGATGCTCAAGGCTTGATGCATATTACACAGGTTATTATAAACTGGACGTGATGTTATGTTGAAACGACGAGAAGATTCTGTAGAAAAGTGTATTTTTCCTTAAAGTAGGCCATTACAAAATAATCCACCCTATTCTTTTCGTCTAGAGTACCAAACGCAACAAAGTGAAATCTAGATAAGTTGGTTGCTTAATAAATCACTCATCAGTGAAATAATGTAATTTGTATAATGTGTAACTCTTGTGCAATACCTCAAATATATTGAACTTTAACTTCACCCTGGACTCAAAATGACATCTTATCCGTGAGCCTTCTAAATACTTGAGTTAAATTAGGCTACACCAAGTAATTATCCCAATTAGCCTAATTTGGGTCCTGAAAATGATTCAATCAGAACGTTTTTGCAGATATGTCGGTATAAGGCCTATACTAATGTCAGGCCTGTGCTACCACAGCGCGTGCTGGCCTTGTTGTTGTTTATGTGTTTGCTTTAACGGTGACCTCACTCTGGCCACGAGACTCACCCCTCGCTTTTAATCACACACAAGGATCCTGGCACTGAGCGAAGCTGGCTAAGGCTGGAAACATTGGTTAAGCAAATTGGTATTTAACTGGAAACTTGCTGCATTATTCATCAGAAAGCAGCGTTTCTGCAGCTCGTGAGGAGAGAGGGCGGGCAGGGCGCGCGCTACAGGGAAGCGAGGCGGAAATGTGGGGCAGAGAAACGAGGTCTAGAGAGAGCAAATCCCCCATGCACGCACCCCCCCATACCCCTCCACCCACACCCCACCTTCCAGGCCCCCCTCCCTCCCTCCCCACCCTTCTTACACCCAAACCCTCACATTATTGGTTTTGTTTGAAGAGAACTGATAGATATTGTAACTTATTTTCTCTCTCTCTTGTAAGCTGCATTATAGTTGACTGTCTTAGTCTCAACGTGTTTTTCTCTTTGAGTTTAATTTGATAGAGGAAAAACGAGGAGAGAAACAGAGAATGTATGTTTTCTAACTGTCATCAGGTTATATTTTATAAAGGTTTTTATGCTCTTTGCTTTGACAGTGATTATAGATCTTACCAGCTAACTCATTCTCCAACAGGATAAAGTCAGTTCATCCTATATCAGTTTAGTCTACTGCAAGTTGCATATGTATAAACAACCATCGTCAATAAATGTAATTTCATTAAAATTGTACTTTCCCTAAACGAATGTACTTAGCTGATGTCCAGTTCTAAACGGAGTTTTAATGTTGCACTGGACGTTAGTGCATGGGCATCTTGTCAGTTATAAATAAAATTAATTATGCATGAGACTAATGATTAGAAGGCTGTATACACATCGCTTTGAACATATTTCTTTGAATTAAATGCAAGTTCATATTTATCTGTTTGGAGACATATTTCAAGCCAGATCAAACTATGATTTGCCAGTGGATTTTTCTTCCAAGTCAAAGGCCTGTATTCGTTTCGTCACTTGTAATGTGCCTCCTCATTTATTTATTTTTGAAAATGTAAAAACGAATGTTAGAAACTCTTGGTAACTTATTTCTTGGGCTACATAAATCAGTAAAATTAGAACTGCACATTTTTTGTTTATATCGTTGTGAAAATGCAGATGTTAATTCAAAAATATTTCATTTAGCAAATACTCATTTGACAATAGGCCTGTCTAAAATAACCTAGCTGTGTTTATATTGGCTATTCGATATTTTACCCGAAACAAATCGATTTTTACCTCCTATTTTTAAAGGTTATGAGGAGTAGATGTAATTTGTGGAGTGTGTGTGTGTGCGCGCGTGCACAGGTTGGTTTCCACAGTATTTTTGACTTGGCTTGTAGCGCGCGAGGAGCTGTCCAGGGTGCTGACTTCATTCAGGTCGTTTTTATCACGTTTGTTTTTGACGTGAAAAAATAAAGCAGCCATTATAATACATACATTAAACACGTTTTTGTATTTTTTGGGGTTTTCTTAGTATTTTTATATATATTTGTAGGGCTTATTTTATGGTTGTTATGGTTATTATGTGGTCTTATTTATTAGTCGTTTGAGTCAATTGCAATGTTGTTCATGCTGTTAATTTCAGACAGAGATTTCTATTTTGTTTACTTATACTAAGAATAGGTCCATTTATTTTAGGTTACAGTAAAACACGTAATGGGTGGAATTTTTAAATGCAACGCTTTTGAATTCGTCTGTGGTCAGACATCACAACAGAATGTCTGAAATATGTTTTTGCCCTCACTTCAGACCACGGTCTCTATCTCTTCACCGGACAACCGCGTGTGTGTGTGTGTGTGTGTGTAAACATCTTGCTCCGGTGCAGTGCTGAATCCATCGCCATTAAAAAAACATGCTTCCCACGCCTTAAACTATTGAGCACCTAGTAATGCAAGAGTATCCCAGGATGAAAGTCTACATCACAGGTCATTGAACACGAGAACCGATAGAGACTTAAATGTCTGGAGGTTTTTCTATGACATAGACCATATATTTCCGTCTCATCACGCCGTGTTGGTTATAAAGGTCCAGTATAGACTGACTGGTGTTTGTATATGTGGTTTATTTAATTCAGCTTCACCGAATGGCATAAAATATTCTAGATTATAAATGGTGGCTTAACTGTTCATTTCATGGTTTCATTTAATAATTTCCAGACAATAATAATAATAAAGACTTTAAGAAGAGAAGTGAAGGGGCTGTTTAGCCTGTTGATATTCAGGGTAACCAGAGACTGGAGGTCTGTAGATTATTTTCTTGTTCGTCTTCCAGGACCAGATTCCTCTCATTTCAAATTAATTGATCTATCATAGGAGTCTCGTTGAGCAATTATAGACTATAACACGGTGTGTTACAAAACGACACAGACTATTTAGGTTTTAAATGTTGCAGGTGACTATAGTTGGCCCCAGTCCAGGGTTATACCCAGCCTAAGGCCTGAAGTAACTGGGATAGGCTCCAGTCACCCCTGACCCCTAACAGGTATAAGCAGCACCGCTGATAAGAGGTAGATAATGAATGAGTGAATGAATTTAGCAGGTTAACTTGTGAGTTATGAGTCTGGATATCAGCTTTCAGCCCATTTGGCCCAGCCCAATACCCTCTGCTTTCATATGCATCATTGTAATACTGGATTCGTCGTGAACTTCACACTTAAAATTGTAAAAACCAAATTAATTAATCGTTAATATTTTCTATAAAGCTTCCTTTCCAGTGGTGTTTCTGTGAGCTGCGCGTGTCCCAGAGACAAGACAGCACGCGGAAGCTTTATTACGCTCGTGAGATGGTGGCTGCAGCATTACGTGTTTAAAGCTCATAATTCAAGCGTTTGATCAGCCGACTTGCCGCCCTCGACGTTCATTAGGGTGGATAAGCTATACAATGTTTCTAATTAGGTATAGCCATGTTTTAATTACTGTCGCATATGCATATTTTACTCTGCTCGAGAGAGATCAAATTATGCATATGAGGTTGTTTCTTGTATTCCAATTTATTGTAACCAGAGGATTTGCAAATTCTACAAAAGATATTCCTTTTGTTCACCTTGTCAACTTCAATTTAATCCTCTCACCTTTATTCCTTCTTATCGTCTCTAAGCAGTTTATCAAGGCGCTTTAATGAATCGTATTAATCCTTCTTTGCCTCTCTTGTCATTGCGGTTTACCTCTCAGGGAATGTTAGCCCACACCCCATCCCTTCTTGTTTTAGTGTATTCTCCTTTCCTAAATGCATGGTTCCTCAGTCGAGCCGAGGGTCAGGTTTATACACTAACATGCTGATAAATATTGCACGGTCGGAATTGAACACTTCCAAAGGTCTCCCGTTGTTGTGTTTGTGTGTGTTGTAAGTTTGTGTGTGTGTTGCACGTGTGATCTGATCTGGCCGTCAAACTGAAGCAGAAGGGTGGTTGGCTGGTTAGTGAACTTGTTTACCCGCACGCACAGAGGCCTCCCCCCCCCCCCCCCTCTCTCCTTAAGGAAGATAAATAGCCCGCCCAAAAGATTCCGAACCTCTGCTCCCCCCCCCCCCCCTTCCTCCCTCCCTGTGGTCCGGTCCAGTTCGAGTTTTAGCTTTGCTGTCCGCACAGTTTGAACCGCACGAGGCGTCTGCAGTGTGTGCGCGAGCAGAAAGGAAGCCACAGTAATGTAACTGGGAGATGAATCTCCAAGGCCTCCGCGCGCTGCACTCAAGACTCCAGCATCATTAAAATTTCATAGCCAAGCCGCTTGGCCAAGGTCTATTTATGAAAATGCGCTTTCCGCTTCATGGAAAAGTCAGAAAGGAACCACACGGAGAGAGAGAGGGAGGAGGGGGGGGAAGAGAGAGAGAGAGGAGGGGGGGAAGAGAGAGAGAGAGGGAGAGGGGGGAGAGAGAGAGAGAGAGAGAGGGGGGAGAGAGAGAGAGAGAGAGAGAGAGAGGGAGAGGGAGAGGGGGAGAGGGGGAGAGAGAGGGAGAGAAATAGAGAGACAGGGAGACATAGAGAGACAGAGAGAATGAGAGAGAAAGAGAGAGAAAGAGAGAGAGAGAGAGAGATGTATGTGTGGAATGATTATATGGCTCTTAAGCTTATGAACTCATAGCAGATATGTCATGGTGCAGTCTTAAAGGTATTGTTAAATGCAATCACAACCTGGGGGTTTCGCAATTTTTTCTGACATCTGTGTCCCATGTTTTCACTGAATACCTAACTAGGGTTCAACTTTCATATAAATACGACTGTAGCCAAAATCCATGTCTGCTTTAAGGGGCCGTGTAGTTCTAACGTAAAACTTGCTGTGTACTGGTATTTAGTAAGCAATTCAAATGAATGTCATCACCACATTGTAGTGAAGTTCTTACGCCTTTACTTCATGTGAAAGTATCTCACAGGTGTAGTCTAGCCTTTACTCAGATCCTAGATAGGGGATTCTAAAATGAAATAGGCCTGTACTGGTCTGCTGTAAACATGGAGCACAGCTCGTGATGTAACTTCTAACACAGGTTACTGTAAGGGCTCGCGCGTGTGTGTGTGCGTGTGCCCTTTCCAAACATTATAGCTGACTAAAGTTTTCAGAGTGTGTTGACATCAGCCAGCCGTAGCTAAAAACCCTGTTTGGATTCAGCAGGAAAACACAGAAGACACAATAAAAGCTCGCGCTGGTTAATTATTTAAATGAAACAATTAGAAGAGCCTGTCATGAGACCGTGTGTATTCACTCTTCTGCTGCAGGGAAGATGGATCATGGATGTATTATATAAAGAGATGCATAGAGGTGAACTGGACGCCATGACTCGTTAACAAACCCATGCAGATCCAGGCTGTTTGCAAAAAATATTTACCTTGTATTAGCCTACCTCATGCTGTGCACTGTGAGTTCAAACAAATCGTCTACATTTATAAAATATTTAGCTTTTAATGTGAAATTTGTACCTTGAAGGTGCATGATGTGTTTTGTCTACAAACGTGTAGACCTGCTAGATAGTAATGGACACTGTTAGTTTATGCATAATAGTAGCCTTTCCCTGCATTTCAACAACAGTTAAAACTCGATACAACTCTAACCTTGATTATGCATGTTCAACTATCTATCATTTATAGACTCTGCGCATGAATTGGAGTACGGTTCAATCATAAATCATTGATGAAGCTATGTACTACATTCTTTAGTTAGCCAACATACCAGCACATTGCTCTTAGATTTAGGAGACAATATCTACTTTGACCAGACTGGACGTGTTTTAGTTGTGAATTGTGACAATAATCTTTATATTAGGTGTCATCAAGTGGACACAACTATTGAGACTAAAGAAATAAACCAGTGTCATGCAAAGAATATGCATGATGGTCTAGTGTGTATATATATATATTATTGCCTTTTTATTTTTAGACTATGTTTCTACTATTTCATCTAATTCCGTTTGAGATCATGAGATCCGCATGTTGTACAACAGAGCCGCTCTGGATATCTTCTTCTTAACAAACACATACAAAAATCAATAGTATCATAACAGTTTATATTTATTATTCATTAATAACGAGTTTTACAGGCCTGAAACCACCTGCTGAACACGAGGGAGCGCGCGAGAAGTCCTGACATTTCCGGGCCTGACAACCAATCAGAGTCTCAGTTGGCTCGCGAGCCTGTCTCACGCGCATTTCTGTCTGGATTTGTCAAATTTACCAGACTGGAGTTGCAGAAGTCTGTCTATGTGCACTAAAGTACAGCAACGTCAAATTCTAAAGCCGTGTTACAATCATAGAATAACTCATTTAGCAATAATCATAGACTAAAAGACGAGTACAGAGTTGTTAAATGAGACATTTTAGTTTCGTTTGCAAATCTAAATGGTTATTTTGACATATACACACTTAATTGCGTTGATATTTATAATTTTTCTTTTTTAAAAAGGCCTATATGGTGAAGTAATTCTGGTCTGTAGGCTGATGATCAGAGGCTTTAAAGGTATGACTCCAGTACATGCACCAACTCAAAAAGTAAAGTGCATAGCCACTTAAAGCAAACATAAATGTAGGCCTATTCTAAATCCTACCCAAATATAAAGATGCGTTTTCAGGTTTGGTCACTGGCACAACTATCCTAACATCTTAACTAACCTTCTGTAAACGATCCGAGCAGCATATCTGCAGCAGACCCGCTCGAGCCTGAACCCACCACCCCGCGAGCTCTCTCATTTCAAAGGGGACAGCTGTTCCTCTCGCGCGGCCCCCCATTCTCCACACCAACAACAGATGAGGAGCAAGACTGCTGGCCCCCAAATGAAAAGATAGGGGAACATGAGGTAAAACGTGCATGGTTTATTTTAGATTCTGTCGCTTACACAGAAACATTTAAGCACACTTTCACGAATGAAATATACGTTAAATTTCTAATAAATTAAGTTGAAATAAATAGGTTGATAAAAAATAAAGCAAACATAGTGAATGGGTGAAAATGTATAAATAAGACAACAATTCCTTATCTTCTGAATATCTACAAAGTGCACATAAGCCTGGGAATTGTCAGTATTTCCTATGATAATAATAAGTTAAAATAAAAACCCTAATATTAAATAATTGAACAACAAAAAAATTGCATACACGCTAAGACAGAAAATTGAGATTTAACAACATAATTATTCTAAATAATTTGATTGTCAAAGCATCGTTGCAGTGAAATTCGTACAGACATACATGTTTTTACACATCTGTGAGTCATCTAATTCAACCATAAATTCGTGAAAAAATAACAAAAAACGAATAAATGTATCGGTATTCTTGTGTTTTTTTATACATATGTCAAGTTCAAAAACGACAATGACGTGTGCCAATACTATCTTAATGAGGTAGACACAGAGCAGCACTGTGTAATCCGCGTGCGTGTGCACGTGCGTTCGTCTGCTGTGTGTGTGTGTGTGTGTGTGTTTTTTCTTCTTTTCTTCCTTATTGCAATGCATTCAGATGGTATTTTTTTTGTACAGTAATTATAAACGCACAGACCCTACAAGTAAACCATGCAATGGATTACAGTCACGCCCCACTTGTCTCTGAGACACATACAAATGACATTAAGCCTTAGGCATCCTTACTCAAATATAAGTTGATTTTCACACCAAAAAAGAAGAAGAATAAAGAAAATAAATTTAAGAAATAAATTAAAGAAATAAGAAAAAAAGGGGGGAAACAAAAGCTATGTGGTCGTCACACATGGTGCAAATGTTGTATTCACAAATATTTACAATAATGAGTATAAAAAAAGTTATTTTGACTTCCGAGAATAATAACAATTAGGCCTGTCATTCGATTTCCGTCATTTTTTGTACAATAATTGCCATTGATGATGGGGTCCAGCACGATTGAGAGTTTATTGTAGGCCTAGTTGTCGATATGTTGAATATTGAGTGTCAGGTTGCCACTTTCCACCTCTTCTCATCTCCCAGAAGTCAAAAGCGTGAGATGCATTTATAAATCAACAGCTTCGCAGGTGTTCACAGTCATTAGTCTCTGATTAGTCACTTTGATTCCGAAGTTTCTGCTTTTTTTTAGTCTTTGGAAGCCTCTTAGTGCGCCGCAGAGAACTTCATCCTTTTCTGCTTCTGCCTCTGGTTGCAGAACCACACCCTGACCACGTTCTTCTTCAAATCCAGTTTCTCTGCTATGGCTGCGATCTTCTCTGACGAAGGTCTCGGTTGAACAGCAAAGTAGGCCTCCAGCGAGCGCTTCTCCGGTGCAGCAATGGAAGTACGTTTTCTCTTTTTGTCTCCCCCGTTAAAGATCTCTGGTTTGGTCATCTTCTCGCGCTGCGCCCTCTCCGCCTCCTCCAGCCACGCCTCGAGGATGGGCTTCAGGGCCACCATGTTGTTATGGGACAAGGTGAGGGACTCGAACCGACAGATCGTGCTCTGGCTCAGACAACCGACCCCCGGGATCTTCAAGTTGGCCAGCGCAGAGCCCACATCCGCCTGAGTCACGCCGAGCTTGATCCGCCTCTGCTTGAAGCGCTCCGCAAACGACTCGAGCTCTCGCGGGTCTGGCTCGGACTCCCCGCCACCCACGAGCGAGTTATGCGAACCCAGCGCGTGAGGGTGCATGTTCATGCTCTGCGGGTGGTGGTGGTGGTGCTGCATGTGGTTGATGGCTGACATGTGAGCGTGCGGATGGGAAGCCGTGGAGCAGACGTCAGATCCGGCCATCCCTCCCAGGGAGAGCCCGGGGAGGTGGTCCAGCAGGTCTCCCTCCAAGCCCTGCGACGGCTGGTGGTGAGGGTGGTGGTGGTGCGAGCTGAGCACGGAGGGGTGGTGCAGGTGTCCGGAGGAGGAGGTGGGGGTGCAGGTCATGCTGGTCATAGTGGTCATGGTGTGATAAGTGGCATCTGGCTTGAAAGGGTGACTCTTCTGGGCGATGTCCACTGCAGCCAGGGCTTCTGCTCTCTGCAGTAAAGTCTCATCAAAGCCAGCGAAGATGTTACCTTGCAGCTGCGGGCAGAAGGAGGGCAGGGGGGTCAGTAAAGATGGTCCAATAATAATAATAACAACGTTACATCAACGAGTTTAAGCTTTCAAAGTAGACTGTTTTAAAACTTTTTTTTCTGAGAGGGGGAAATGTTTTACAGATGAAAAATAGCATTATCTACATTTAGATAACCTTCTAAACAGTAACACACGAGGTTATTTCTATAACAACAAAATTTAAACCTCCAAACTGTATTAATGTCTAAAAGGATATACTTTTTAGGGGGAAATATTATAAATAAATATATATATTATGTTGTCAACTGAAGATAAATATTAATTCACAAAGTCAGATAGGCCTGGTGACTTTTAAACGTTTCAGTTATTCGTTAAGATTTAATGTTCCATATATATAATGTATTTCCATTGCATGTCTGTGCATGAGATATGAGACAAATAATGAGACGATTCATAACAATATGCAGTTAATAGTTATTAAACAATATTATCATTAGTTTCTAAATCTCCCTAACTTTCAACATCGTCCACTTTGCATTCACACATCTCATGCATAAACCACTTAGATTGAATTTAAAAAAAGGTTGCTTACATGATTTCTGTAACTTACCGAGGGCGTTGGAAGGCACGCTCTCCGTATGGCATCCGAGCTCGAGTGCAGAGGTGTGTATTTGGGCTCGTGCAGTATCGGATGCATACTGAACGGCTGTTTGCTGTTCATGGACATCATGATGGCAGAAGTTAGAGAGGGTCTTTGACTATCTTCCTCGTTGGGATCCGTTTTGGTCCGTTTAAAAAAAAGAACGTCACAGAACCAAAAGTAAATGTTTTAATGTTTGTGGTTTAAGACAGAAACCGCCTGTCTCCCGGTAAAGACAACTCTCTGGTCGTTATGGGCTGTAAGAGGCTGTAGTTCAGTAGATACCCTGCAGGCACCTATGATATAAAGCTCCACCGTAGGCTCCGCCCCTCTGGCTGCCCGCCACGCCCACTTCCATTGTCAGCCAATGTCGTTGGGAGCTGAACTCGAAGACACGCCCCTCATTTCTTTCTCTGCGCTGGAGAGCATGCGCAGTTCAATCTCTACATCACTGAACACATTTGGGTACTTTATAAAAGCAATCCTTCTCTTTTTATTAATGATATATTGCAGTGTTTTTTTTTAAGTGGAAGTTTATTATTTTTATATCTAACGAAAATAGTTGTACATCTTAAACTTCATTAATAACAGACTAATTAATAGCTTTTCAAAATGGAACGAGGGAGAAAAAAATCTGAATACGAACATTTGAATACGAAAAATGCATTGCGTAATAAAGTATGAACTACACCAACTGTAATAGAAAAATAAACATATTCCAAGACACCTCCCTTCAGATCGGCTTTACAGGTTGATACCATTGAGACAAACTGTTTAGGAAGTCCAATTATTAATTGATGGAATACCACACAAGTAGCATCCTTGACACTGTTCACTTTCCCTTTGCAATTAATCCATAAATTAATCATTGCTCATTTACTTTGTGGCCCTCAGTATGGATCCACAGTATAAATGTAAACATCCCACACCAGTGAAGATGGACACCAAAGCACACAGACAATGAAATATTTAAAGTTGAACCACAGTTCAATGGAGCCAAGTGCTGTCAATCAAAAGGAATTCTGGGAGGCGATTAGGGGAGATCCTCTGGAGCTGTGGTGAGTTCCTGTGCCCCATGAGCCCCAGCACCGGCCCTGCCTCTACATCTCCCCCTCAGCCTCTGCCCTGGCCTCTACATCTCCCCCTCAGCCTCTGCCCTGGCCTCTACGTCTCCCCCTCAGCCCCAGAGCTCACCCTAAGCTACCCTACCCTCAATTCCAGCCTCAGCTTCACGCCCCTGCCCCATACCCTCACTCCTCCAGCCCCCTAGCCCCAGCCTCCCCCCCCCCAGCCTGTCAGCCTCCCTCTCCCCTGTGGAGTGAGGGTCTCCTGGGGAGCCCCATCATCACACAGCCAGGGGCCCTCTCCTCTGACATGTGCTCCTCTGACGAGTCAATGATGAAGGCCCCTGAGGGACCAGCTGGAGACACAGGGAGGTGGACAGAAGGGGGGGAGCAGGCATGGAGAGATAGAGAGAGATAGAGATAAGGAGAGATAGAGATATACATGGAGAGATAGAGAGAGATATAGAGACATGGAGAGATAGAGATTTACATGGAGAGATAGAGATATGGAGAGATAGAGATAGATATATGGAGAGATAGAGATATACATGGTGAGATAGAGAGACATGGAGAGATAGAGATATGGAGACATAGAGATAGAGATATGGAGATATAGAAAGAGACATGGAGAGATAGAGAGAGAACTGTCTGTAAAAAAATATATAAATGCAGGTTCTTTAAAAAAGTTAGTTTTTACTCTGGAATTACACCTGTTCAGGAATTATGTGTGAACGCATGGTTTAGTGTGTGTAATTGTGTGCTTTGTTTAATGTATGTGTGTGTGGTTTAGGATGTGTGTGTGTGGTCAGAAAGAGAGCCATGGACAACAGGACCTGTGAAACCCCAGCCTGGCCCTGCAGCGGACGCCCCACAATGGGTGAGGGAGTGTGGGATGACGGTGACTCTGTAACCCTAGCAGGGTCTGGGCCAGGCTGGGGGAGCGGGCCTCCTTTGTCTCCCTCCCTCCCCCTCCCGGTGTGGCTCTGCTGCAGGTCCACGGCACCCTCTCATCAAATATACATCACCCCCCCCCCCCCCACCCCCTCCTGCTGGGGTGGCTGGCTGTACGGAGAGGGCACCAGAAGCACAGCGGCATGGACACGGGGGGGGGTGGAGGGATGGGATAGAGAGAGGAGGTTTAAGGGGGCACAGGGTGGGGGGGCATAGAGGTAGGGGTGGGGATGGGATGGGGGGTGGGGAAGAAGGAAGGCTGAAAAGGGGGCGCAGTGAAGTGAGGGAGCTTATCAGGCTGTGAGAAAGGTGGGGAGAGAGGGGAGGGAGGGACTGAGGAAGGGTTGGGGATTCGAGGGTGAGTGAGGTGAGGGTAGAAGGCAGGTGGAGGTGGTGCTGAGAGAGAGAGAGAGAGAGAGGGGGGGGGGGTAGAGAGAATGTGTTCTGTTTGCTGTCCAAGGTTCTGACTAATGTGATTCTTAACAGATTCAGATAACTTTAACTCTTTTTCTCTTTCCTCTGCCCGTCCATCCCTCTATTCTTACCTCCATTCTTTCTCCTTCTCCACCTCCCTCCCTCCCTCCTAGTTTGTCTTCACCCTCCCATTCCTCCCATGAGAGTTTCACTTTGTCATGGTTGTTTTGTGATGGGGTGTAAGTGTGCTGTGGGGGGGGGGGGGGGGGGGGGGGGGGGGCGTTAGAGGGGTGGGAGGGGTCCTGGGGAGAGGTAGGAGTTTGGCAAAGCTTTCAGCAGACAGAGAGAGAGAGAGAGAGAGACAGAGAAATATATATAGAGAGAGACAACCAGGAAGACATCTCCACAAGAGTACGATTCTGCTCCGCTGAGCAAATGGACAAACTCAGGAAGAGTTCCCACACACACACACACACACACACACGTGTGTTCCTCTCTGTCTCTCATCACCCCCCCCCCCCCCTCGTCCCACCTTTCCTCCTTTTTTATTTCCTTGTCCCCCTTTTTATACGATTCTCCACCAGGCTGAATTATTGATAGAGTGTAAAATCTTCCGTCTTCCGCTGAGCTCGTCCCCCAGATCGGCGGCCGGCCGCTCGGAGTGTCTAACCGGCCGGTCTGGACCGTGTCTCACCACACGCTGTAATTTAATTGCCTTTAGGGTTCCTGGTTAATATTTCATCGACTGCCAGTGCAAATTAAAGATACAAAGCTGGGAAGTGTGTGTTTGGCATGGGGGGGGGGGGGGGGGGGGCTCTGTTGCTAGGACGATGGGGTGGCAGAGACCCCCCTCCTGGACACAGGTGGAGCTTTGGTGAGAGAGGAGGAGGGAAGGTGTGTGTGTGTGTGTGGTCTAGGTAGGTGCCAGGAGCGCGTGCCGAGGAGGAGAGAGGCGAGGAGGAGAGAGGCGAGGAGGAGACCCAGACGAGAGCAGTGGTCGTGCGGTCGTAGCTGAAGTGAGCCTCGTTGCTCTAAGTGATGATTGTGTTCGGGACAGGGGAAGGGGGGTGTAGGTAGGGGAGAAGGGGGGTGGGGGGGCGTAGGTAGGAGTGGAGAGGGGTGTCGAAGTCCCCTCTGCTCACTAAGGAGTGGTTATTGCTGGGCAACAGAGCGGTAACATGGTAAACAACATCACAGGACAGGTCAACAGGAGGAGGGGGAGGGAGGGAGAGAAGGGGGAGGGAGGAAGGGAGGGAGGGGAGGGAGGGAGATGAAATATGCATGAGGGTGGATCTGTGTGTGGATCTGGGCAGGGTGAACAGTACTGACTCTGTTAAACACACGGCCATGTTGGAACCACTGGGGAGCCAGGGAGAGACTTCAGGGACTGTCTGTGTGTGTGTGTGTGTGAGAGTGTGTGTGAGTATATCTCCTCCATTAGCTTCCTCAGACAGAGTAGTGCTGCTCTGTAGGCTGAGCTAGCCGCTCTAGACTTAAGAACTTAAGACAAACTCGCTCTTTTAATGGGTGCCTGATGTCCTCGGAACATTCTAGAAGCTTTAGAACGCCTAAAAGCTCCGCAGTTGATGCGCTCGCTTCCCGCTCAAGTCTGGGTCACACACCTTATTGGAAGCCACGGCCCTCCGGCCCTTCTTCATCGCCGGCCTCCTCTCCTGCCTCTAAATCTGCTGGCTGTGATTCACTTGTTCCCATTCCTGCAGAGTTTGGGAACCAGCTGTGGTATCTCCTTTTTTCCTTAACTTTGTCTCTGGATGCCTTGTTTGTTTTTTGGAGTACCTCCCTTATCTCTCTCCCTCTCTCTCTCACTGCCTCTCTCTCTCTCCCTGCCTCTCTCTCCCTGCCTCTCCCTCTCTCTCACTGCCTCTCTCTCTCTCACTGCCTCTCTCTCTCTCACTGCCTCTCTCTCTCTCACTGCCTCTCTCTCTCTCTCTCACTGCCTCTCTCTCTCTCACTGCCTCTCTCTCTCACTGCCTCTCTCTCTCACTGCCTCTCTCTCTCTCACTGCCTCTCTCTCTCTCCCTGCCTCTCTCTCTATCTCACTGCCTCTCTCTCTCCCTCTCCCTGCCTCTCTCTCCCTCTCCCTGCCTCTCTCTCTCTCTCTCTCTCTCACTGCCTCTCTCTCTCTCCCTGCCTCTCCCTGCCTCCTCCCTCTCCCTGCCTCTCTCTCCCTGCCTCTCCCTCTCCCTGCCTCTCTCTCTCTCTCTCTCTCTGCTTGCTTGGTTCTATGAGGACTAACCTGCACCAATGTCAACGAGAGACAGAGAGCGAGAGAGAGTCAGGAAGAGAGAAACGAAAACAGAGAGAGAAACATGGAGAGAGTAAGGGGGGGGGGTGTGTGTGGGGGGGTGGTCCACTGATCAATAGATTAACTGAGTGCTCATTAATTATGCATCTAGGCCCTACAGCACTTGGGCCTAAGAGAATGTTGGAAGATTGACGTGTAAAAGCTTTACAGTAGAGGCTGTTTACCTGTTTAGGAGAGCGACCCTGTCCTGTCCTGCTGAGCTGGGGCTCCAAGACCCCCTGGAGGAGGGGGGCCGGGGGGCCGGGGGCTGTGGAGAGGAGAGGAGGGTGTAGAGAGGAGGGTGTCTCTGGTCTCTCTGAGACTTTATGAGAAGTTCCATCATCTTTCTCTTGTTTTCTCTCCTCTCATCTCTCTCATCGTTCTCATTTACATACAATGTGCATAAATGCTTTTATTTGTGAGTTTGACAAGAATAGCGAGCTGTCGAACAAAGAGAAAACAAATAAACAAGCTGAGTGATGCACAGATAAAAAAGAAAATTAAGGAAGAAAAGGGAGAAAGAAGAGAAGAACAGCAACGAAATGCTAATTTCGAATCGTTTTTCCTTCTGTCTCTCTGGTGTTTTGCTCTGGAGAGATGCGAGCAACCTGTTTCTCCCACACACACACACACCCCCCCCCACACACACACACACCCTGGGGTCTCCCAGGGCTTGTGTCAAAGCTACAGAGGATACAGACAGACAGCTTTGTTTGATTAGAGGAGCTACAAGACAGCATGGCACTAAACACAAGTCAGCTGACATCCTGAGGAGGGAGGAGGGAGGAAGTTTGTCGCTTCGCTTGTCTCTCTTCTTCTTCTTCTCTTGAGTTCTTCTTTATTTATTGAAATATTAATGGCCTTGCTAGAGGCCAATTGTGTGGATTTTAGATCTGTTGCTGGGGGGGAGGTGGTGGGGGGGGGGTCATTTATTTTCCATATTGTTGCATGATCAGTGCAATTATTATGATGGGGGAGTGGAGGGGGGTGGGGGGGCAAGGCTGCTTGTTTTCAATCAAATTTCATTTCTGTGGTGCACACACAAACACACACACTTACACACGTGCTCACACACACAGAAACACATGCTCACACTCACACACACACACTTCTCTCCTCTCTGTGTTCATCTTGTAGTTTTTGGTTTGATACCAGTATTGTCTTCAAAGGCCCTTTGGACTGGTTATTGGTTTGTTTGGGGCCTCTGTGTGTGTGTGTGTGTGTGTGTGTGTGTGAGTGTGAGTGTGAGCGTGAGTGTGTGTGAGTGTGTGTGTGTTTTCGCTCTAATGATGTAGCTAATGAGAGGATGGAGGTTCCAGCCAGTGTTTTGGGCTGTCAGCCCCAGATCTCCAGTTCACTCCAGGATCTCGGCTGTGTGTCTGTGTGTGTCTGTGTGTGTGTGTCTGCGTGTGTGTGTGTGTGTCTGTGTGTCTGTGTGTGTGTGTGTGTCGCTTGTGTGTCTGTGTGTTTGTCGGTCTGTTTGTGTGTTAGACCATGAAAAAGATTTCATGTGTTCAATGATCTGAAGCCACTGCATTACTGATGACATCCTCTCTCTCTTTCTCATCCCCCCTTCTCTCTCTGTTACCCCCTGCCCCCCCTTTCCCTCCCTCCCTCCCTCCCTCCCTCCCCTCAGTCTGAGATGTCAGGTCACCTGGTCTATGGGGTCCAACAAGGACACAACAGTGGTGTTTCTTTCTCAAACCCCCCCCACACACACTCTCTCTCTTACACACACACACACTCACACGGGACCCCAGCTGGTGCCATACAGGGTGGCTTTTGTGTTGCCCCCCCCTTCCCCCTGCATGGTAACAGGATTAGAGCGAGGAGGCCCCGCTCCAGGGGGTCTGTGTGCACCCTGTCCTGTCTGACTGGAGCTTAGGGGAGAAGGGGGGAGGAGGGGGGCCCAGGGGAGCTGGAGAGGTGTCCTGCCACCCCTGCCATCTTAGCATGTGTTTCTCTACGTGTGTGCGTGTATAGGTAAGTGTCTGTGAGTGTGTGTATGTTTGTGTGTGCACAGTATGTGTGTAATTAACGGTGTACAGTACGTGTGTGTGTGTGTGTGTATGTGTGTGTGTGTCCAGGCCCTGTGTTACCTGGAACAGAGGGGTGCCTAAGGAACACTGCTCTCATTACAGCAACAATGAAATAATGATGAACAGAGCGGCGACACTTCATCAGAGGAATATGTGCTGTATTATTTATTCAGCTGGTCCCCAGGATCCCAGACAAACAGGTATAAACCTGCAGTCTGCCTCCTGTGAGGCTCTCACTCTGCTGCTGGTGCTGCTGAGACAGGAACACCACACTCTCTCTCTCTCTCTCTCTGTATCCCTCTCCGTATCTCTCTCTGTATCTCTCTGTATCCCTCTCTGTATGTCTCTGTATCTCTCTCTGTATCTCTCTCTGTATCTCTCTCTGTATCTCTCTCTGTCTCTCCCTTTATCATCTTTCTTCCTCTCCTTCTCTGTTTATTTGTCAGGCCTAGGGTCCTGTCAGCTTTCCCATCAGGCATATCTTAGGAACCCCCCAGGCTGTCAGCACTGCAGCTGATGGACCTGATGCTTCCAGGGAGCGAGCTGGAGGAAGGAGGCTGGGGAGGATGGACCGCATCTGGGCTGGAGAGAGAACACCTTGACCCCTGGGTGGAAGGAGCTGGAGGTCTGAGACCGCGGGCTGGACCTTAGTCTTGACATGAGGCTGGACAAGAGGCTGGACTTGAGGCTAGAGGCTTGGACAGAAGAGTTGGAGCTAAAGGAGAGAGAGAGAGGGAGGGGGCGGAGCCAGCCAGCAGCAGCAGGTAAGTGAGGTTGATGTCTGATTGGACGGTTGTTCCACTTGCAGGCTGTTTCTCTGACAGGTGAACACCTGCACACCTGTCTGATAGACCAAAATTCCCCCCCCCCCCCCCTCCTAATACTCCCCCCCCCCTTATAATACTCCCCCTCCAGTCTTTACCTTCATTATTCAGCCATGGATTCTTCAGTTCCTAAACAGAGCCGCTGAGCTAACACACACACACACACATGTACACACACACTCACACACACACACACTCACACACACACACTCACACACACACACACACACACTCACACACACACACATGTACACACACACTCACACACGCACACACAACCACACAACCACACACACACACACACTCACACACACACACTCACACACACACACTCTCACCTGGGTCCTCTCACTGTCCACACACAGCTCATCTATGAGTTCTGAGGCTGGATCAGACTGGATCCTGGAGCTCTAACTCTTCCCCCTCCCTCTGTGACTGCGCTTCACGGCGTGTTCAAGCTCGGGGTCAGGCCTCCCCTGCGAAGCGGCTGTGGGCGCGGCCCCGACTACGGCGGGTTGCCAGGTTGGGCGGGCGCAGCTCCCAGGCCTGGGAGACACTTAGCACGCCCCATCAGGTCCAGCTGGCAACGGGCTGGTCGATGCCTGGCAACCTGGGTGTGGCTTGTGGAGCAGCGGTGATGGGGGAGGGGGGGGGGGGAGAATGAGGGAGAGAGGGAGGGAGGGATGGAGAGAGGGAGGGAGGGAGGGAGAGAGGGAGGGAGAGAGGGAGGGAGGGAGGGAGGGAGGGAGAGAGGGAGAGAGGGAGGGAGGAGGGAGAGAGAGGGAGGGAGAGAGGGAGAGGTGTAGGAGTCCCACAGGTGATCATCTCTTTCTGCTGTTCATTTGATGTGAGCCTTCTGTGAAGATGTGTGTGTGTGTGTGTGTGTGTGTAAAGCATTCCTGAATCCTGGACCCCATGTGTCCATCTGTGCCCTGACAGAGAGGCTGGGGGCCATGAGAGAGAGGCTGGGGCCATGAGAGAGAGGCTGGGCTCCAGGAGAGAGAGGCTGGGGGCCATGAGAGAGGCTGGGGCCATGAGAGAGGCTGGGGGCCATGAGAGAGAGGCTGGGGGCCATGAGAGAGAGGCTGGGGCCATGAGAGAGGCTGGGGGCCATGAGAGAGGCTGGACTCTGTGAGAGAGAGGCTGGGGGCCATGAGAGAGGCTGGGGGCCATGAGAGAGAGGCTGGGGCCATGAGAGAGAGGCTGGGCTCTGTGAGAGAGAGGCTGGGGGCCATGAGAGAGGCTGGGGGCCATGAGAGAGGCTGGGGCCATGAGAGAGGCTGGGGGCCATGAGAGAGGCTGGGGCCATGAGAGAGAGGCTGGGCTCTGTGAGAGAGAGGCTGGGGCCATGAGAGAGGCTGGGGCCATGAGAGAGAGGCTGGGCTCCAGGAGAGAGAGGCTGGGCTCTGTGAGATAGAGGCTGGGCTCCAGGAGAGAGGCTGGGGCATGAGAGAGGCTGGGGGCCATGAGAGAGAGGCTGGGCTCCAGGAGAGAGAGGCTGGGCTCTGTGAGATAGAGGCTGGGCTCCAGGAGAGAGGCTGGGGCCATGAGAGAGGCTGGGGGCCTGAGAGAGGCTGGGGGCCATGAGAGAGGCTGGGCTCCAGGAGATAGAGGCTGGCTCCAGGAGAGAGGCTGGGGCCATGAGAGAGGCTGGGGGCCATGAGAGAGGCTGGGCTCCAGGTGATAGAGGCTGGGCTCCAGGAGATAGAGGCTGGGCTCCAGGAGATAGAGGCTGGTCCAGCCATGCTATGGGCCTCTAACATCCATATCTCTACAGTTTCCCTGATTTGTCCCAGTGAATTATTAAACAATCATCTATTTATCAATTATTCAAATGCCTTCTCTGTGTTTTGGGGTGTCAGGGAAGGTGGTGGTCGAGAGACATAGA
>CM059343.1:1374811-1409087 GCA_030340685.1 Protosalanx chinensis | reverse complement strand
GGACTACGATCATGGTCTCTATTCTGCTTTACTGGACTACAGATCTGGTCTCTATTCTGCTTTACTGGACTACAGATCTGGTCTCTATTCTGCTTTACTGGACAACAGATCTGGTCTCTATTCTGCTTTACTGGATTACATTAAATGGTCAGGATGTGGCGAAGGCCAGAGAGAGAGAGATAGACTATGATTCCAGTGTCTGTTTTGTGTGTTTGTTTCTGAGGGGGGTGTGTGTGTGTGTGTTTACGCAAGCATGTAGAGCCAGGAAAGAAGATTTTTTGTTTTGCTGCGGTAGATTAGAAGGTCAAAGGTTGTTCTCTCTGCTCCTATTGGTTCAGATTATTTCACCCTTCTTTCAACCTCCCCTCCCCTCAGTCTTGACTGGGCCCTAATAGGATATACAGAGGAGTTCCGCTCCACGGTAGTCATGGCAACCGGTCTCTGGCGGGAGTGTGTGATGGAGCCAGCCCCCCCCCCTCCCTCCCCACGCCCCCTCCTACACCCCCCCTCCCTCCCACGCCCCCTCCTCCACCCCTCCCGGCACACTCCCTTCCCTCTCTCCCTCTTTCCTCCTCTCCCTCCACAGCACACCACAACAGCCGAAGGCACACACTACACAAACGCACACACACTACACAAACACACATTACACACACTACATAAATACCCATAGTTGCAACTCACATGCGCTGACAACTGAATACCTGCTAGCCATACACTCATTTCCACTCATTCAAATGCAAGCCTTCTCTCTCTCTCTCTCTCCCTCGCTCTCTCTCTCTCTCTCTCTCTCTCTCTCGGCTCTCTCTCTCTCTCTCTTTTGTCTCTCTCCCTCCTTTTCAAATGTCCCCTCTTTCCGCTCTCCCTCTCTTTCTATTCTTCCTTTCCCAACTTCTGTATCTCTCTCGTTCACGGGACACACACATCAGGGACACACACGCACGCAAAAACACACACAACCAGCAACTAACCCTCCAAACACACACTCTAATCCTCTTTCTCTCTTACAGCCACACACACTCACCCTGTAGCTCTCCTTCTGAAAACACTCCTCTCCCTCACATCCCTCCTCTATCTCTCTGCCCTTCCATCCCTCCCTCTCTCTGTATCCTGCAGTATTTGTGTGTGGTGTTTACAGTGCTTGAACTCTTGTGCTGTCTGCCTGAGGTGCCCCCCCCCCCCCCCCCGCCCTGTAGAGGACAGTGTAGATAAGCTTGGGTGCAGTTTGTCTCTGGTGCAGGATGATGATGTCATCATTGCAGACACAAGACACAGCTTGTGGCAGAGCTGAAGAGATTTTGGTGTAACATGATGTTGACTGACAGCTGTTCAAGGCTGTCTCTCAGTGATGTGTGTGTGTGTGTTCTGTGTCTGTGTGTGTCTCTGTGTGTGTGTGTTACTCAGTGTGTGTGTGTGTGTGTCTCTGTGTGTGTGTGTCTCAGTGTGTGTGTGCGTGTGTGTGTCTCAGTGTGGTGTGTGTGTGTGTCTCAGTGTGTGTGTGCGTGTGTGTGTGTGTCTCAGTGTATGTGTGTGTGTTTCAAGCAGGGCATGACTGGGTTGTACCTGGGATCAACAAACTCCCACCATCTCCAACTTTCCCAGATCCCTGTTTTGGTTAGAGTGTGTGTGTGAGTGTGTGTGTGTGTTGCTCTCTTGGCTCAGTGGGACAGAGTGTTACAGAGCCTCACCTCTCTACAGTGTGGTTGTGTGTGTGGGAGGCAAGGCAGGCGAAGCAGGGGTGTGTACAGACACACTGTCAGCCTATATGTGTGTGTGTGGAGACGTTGTTGAAACACTGAATAAACCCTGGGATTACTGTGTAGGCAACATTCTAGGTATGCTTGATATGTGTGCTTGGACCATGCTGGAGGGGATGTTACTTCAGGTGTTAGTCAATATAGCCACCTTGAAGATGCAGTGCAAGAGCTAGACGGGTTTCTCCTCCCCTCTCCCCCCTGTCCTCTTTCCTCCTCCCCTCTCCTCCTCTCCTCCACTCCTCCCCTCTCTTTTCTTTTTCTCCCCTCCCTCCTCCTCTTCCTCCCCTCCTCCCTCCTTCTTTGGGCCAAAGCATCTTTGACTGTTCCTTCCAGAGGAGGAGGCAGGGGGGGGGGAGAAGGGGATGGGTATTGAAGGAAAGGTTTAAATCGTTTAGCTGATGATTTATAATTCTGTCTCACACAAACACACACCACACAACACAACACACACCACACCACACACCACACACACACCACTCTTTCCTCCTTCACCCTTGTGACCTATGGATTTGTTCCTGTAGAATAACACAGGGACCTGGTCGAACCCTCATTGGAGTTCAATGAAGTCGACTCCAGCTAGGTGCTTAGCAACAACACAGTGAGCCCACAGGACACACAGCTGACGACCATACAGTACGCTGACGTTGTGTGTGGGGGTGTGTGTGTGTGTGGGCCTGGCATGTGTGTGTGTGTGAGTGTGTAAACCATGTGGAATAATAGTTTTGGTCGCTGAAGGTTTTCTCACCTCACCACTTAATAAAGGAAGTACTCACTGCTTGTCAGAGGATATTGTACAGCTTTCAGGTGTGTGTGTGAGTGTGTGTGTGTGTGTGAGTGTGTGTGTGTGTGTGAGTGTGTGTGTGTGAGTGAGTGTGAGTGTGTGTGAGTGTGGTGTGTGTGTGTGTGAGTGAGTGAGTGAGTGAGTGTTTGTGTGAGTGTGTGTGAGTGTGTGTGTGTGTGAGTGTGTGTGAGTGTGTGTGTGTGAGTGACAGTTGTATGAAACCACACCCACTCTGTATCTTCCTCTTTCTCAACTCAGGGAGAGAGAGAGAAAGAAAGACAGAGAGATAGAGGGATGGAGAGAGAGAGAGGGAAGGGGAGAGAGAGAGAGAGAGAGGGAAGGGGAGAGAGAGAGAGAGTTGGTGGGAAAGCGAGAGAGGTAGAGAGAGATAGATGGTGAGTGAGAGAGGGAGGAGAGAGGGAGAGAGAGACCTCATAGCTGATTGATCACAAGCTGTTTTGGCTTCTGATACTGTTGTTAAGACTTGTGGGTGTGTCCGGGCTGAGCCACTGCGGAAGAGGATACAGGAAGGATGGAGGGAGGGAGGGAGGGCTGGTGGGGAAAGGGGGAGGAGATAGAGGAGGGTGAGAGGTGTGGCGCGGTTAGAGGGGTGTGGAGGGAGAGGGGGAGAAAAGAAGGGGAGGGACAGAGGAAGGGGGAGAAAAAGGGGGGAAGGATCGAGGGAAAAATGAGTCAGCTGATACCTCCCAGTTTCCATGGTAACCATAGGCCTTTCCCTCCCACTCTCTCTCTCTCTCTCTCTCTCTCTTCCTCCCCCACCTTCTCTCTGTCTTTCTCCCCCACCTCCTCTCTCCTCTTCCTCCCCCACCCCACCCACTCTTTCTCTCTTCCTGCCCCACCTCTCTCTCTCTCTTCCTGCCCCACCCCCTCTCTCTCTCTTCTGCCCCACCCCCTCTCTCTCTCTCTCTCTTCCTGCCCCACCCCCTCTCTCTCTCTCTCTTCCTGCCCCACCCCCCCTCTCTCTCTCTCTCCTGCCCCACCCCCAGCCTCTTTCTCTCTTCCTGCCCCACCCCCTCTCTCTCTCCTCTCTCCTGCCCACCCCCAGCCTCTTCTCTCTTCCTGCCCCACCCCCACCCTCTCTCTCTCTTCCTCCCCCACCCCGCCCACTCTCTATCTCTCGCTCATTTTTTATTTTATTCACTAAGCCATGTAGCCTTGAGTTGCCACTAGGCTTCTTTACTGTATCCAGACCTTTACCCCCCCCCCCCCCCCTCAGTAGATGGTACCTCCTATGAAGTGAAAACCAGGGCCATCCTAGGACATGGAACAGTCCATTCCCCTCTTCTGGGGGTGTACTCTCTTGAGAGAGCATGCTATTGGTGGTAGCAGGCTGGATGACAGCATCCAGTATGTATCTGCTAGCATGCGGCTCAGATGCGGACTAGAGTCCAGGACTGAGCAGAGGAGAGGAAGAGGAGGGGAGGGGAGAGGAAGAGAGGAGAGGAAGAGGAGCTGGGCTGGTAAACTGGCTGAGCGCTTGACTGCTCCCTTCTCTCTCTCCTCCCCTTCTCTCCATCTCTCTCTCTCTCTCCATCTCTCTCTCTCTCCCTCTCTTTGTCTCTCTCTCTCCCCCTCTCTCTGGGCCCCACACAGCAGTCATTGTTCCCCTGTTTGTCAGAGTACAACTGAGCCCCTGAGCTGTCTGGGGACCAGGCCATGTGTGTGTGTGTGTGTGAGCGAGTGAGTCTGCATACATGTGCATGAGATTCTACAGTGTGCAAAGAGAAAAGAAAATCATGTGCTGATCACTTCTGTCTCTCTCTCTCTCTCTCTCTCTCTCTATCTCTCTCTCTCTCTCTCTCTCTCTCTCTCTCTCCCCCCCCCCCTCTCTCTAAGCAGGCAGATACAGGAGAGGATTGCCCCCAGCCCACAGACCTGAAGGTGAAGAGCCAGCCCGCCTCCCCGCCCCCCCTCTGCACCGTTACCCCTGACGGCAGTTCCCTCCCAGCGGAGGACAGACCGAACCTGTCGACCTGTCACTCAACAAGCCCCCGCCCCTCGTTGCCCATCTCCACGACGACCACCACAGTCAACCCCGCCCCCTGCGTCATCACCCAGTCCAGCTTGTCTGCACACCCATCCCCACGGTAACCACATCAATCCCCATGGTAACCACACCATCCCCCTGATAACCTTAGTCTCCATGGTAACCAGGCTTGCCAGTTAGTTAGAACAGATGCTCTCTTGCTTATGAGAGACCAAATCCATGTTATACTGTGTTTCATTCAGTTATGGAACCCTAACCTTCGGGGGGTGGGGGGGGGATTTGACCTCTAACCCCAGAGTCCTACCCAGGGCCGTATTCTGCCATGGAGGTATTTGTACTAGAGACAGAACTGTAGCATTACTGTTCTAACTGTGTGTGCAGCCCTGGGTCCAGCTCTACCATAGATAGAGATGTTAGTGGAGTCAAGTTCCAGAACTGTCTCTCCCTGCTCAGACTCCCTGTTGACCGAGAGTCTTCTCTCTCTCTCCTCTCTCTCTCTCTCCTCTCTCTCCTCTCCTCCCTCCTCTCTCTCCTCCCTCCTCTCTCTCTCTCTCTCTCTCTCTCCTCCTCCTCTCTCTCCTCCCTCTTATCTCTCCTCTCTCCTCCCTCCTCTCCACAGGTGCTGTCTCCAGGCTCCATCTTGGCCACACAGGGTGCTGGAGGGCAGCAGATCCTCCACGTCATCCACACCATCCCCTCCGTCAACATGCCCAGCAAGGTGTGTGTCCCTCCTGGCCACCAGGGGGCAGCAGCTGCCCCACCATCCTGCCCGGCTAGCCTCTGTGCACTGCGGCTACACAATTACATTTGTTGATTTATAAGATGCTTTTATCTAAAGGCAACTTTCAGGAGAGAGATTTAAAAAACTGTGTGTGGATGTGTAGATCTTGCTGTGTGTGTGTGTGTGTGTGTGTGTGTGCGGAGAATAGGACAGGAAGCTAACGCTAACAGCACAAAAGAATGCTGTCCACTGAGGGCTCACGCTGCGGAAGGTTATGGAAGGCTGATGTTCTGCTGTTCTTCTCAGGTGGGCCAGCTTCAGACCATACCTGTGGGTGGTCCAGTCCCTTCCTGTCGTTTACACCACCATGCCCAACGATGCCGTCGGCACGGCAGCCATCACCGTGCCGCTCATAGGCAGCGACGGGGCGCTCAGAGGGATCGGGTAAGAGGACGCTCTGTCGAGGCTGGGAGAGAGAGGCTGGGAGGGAGAGAGGTTGAGAGGAGAGAGGCTAGGAGGGAAAGAGAGAGAGGCTGGGTTAGGGTAAAGGATCAGCTGTGGTTAGGAATAGGGATAGGGCAGATTCCTAGTACTGACACCCACTGACACCTCTGTATAGTGAGTGAATTCTCTCACATTGTAATGAGCTTGTGTGTGTGTGTGTGTTTCGGTTGCTAAGCAGCGCTGTGTTTCCCATGTTTAGGTTTATCAACCTCCAGCTGTAGTTTGGCAGTTATTAACTCCCTGCTGTTTTCTCTTTCTCTATCCTCTTTGTGTTCTATACTTACATCCACCCTCCCCTCCTCCCTCTCTCTCTCCACCCTTCTCTTCCTCCCCCTCCCTCCCCCCTCTCTCTCCCTCCTCTTCTCCCTCCCCCTCTCCAGTGCGTATCAAGCCTGGCTCTACGTCTCCAGTGGAGTACCAGACAGACAGCGAGGCAGAGAGCGACACAGAATCGGGCTCCGCCTCCTTCAGTACCCAGGGTCTCGACGCAGGGTGAGTGGGGAAGGAGTGGAGGAGAGGAGAGGGACTAGAACAGTGCTACAGATGTAGGGCAGTATAACAGGACTGTAGCAGAGATGTAGGACAGTATAACAGTAACTGTAGGAGAGATGTAGGACAGTATAACAGTAACTGTAGCAGAGATGTAGACAGTAGAACAGTAACTGTAGCAGAGATGTATCACAGTATAACAGTAACTGTAGCAGAGATGTAGGACAGTATAACAGGACTGTAGCAGAGATGTAGGACAGTATAACAGTAACTGTAGCAGAGATGTAGACAGTATAACAGTAACTGTAGCAGAGATGTAGGACAGTATAACAGGACTGTAGCAGAGATGTAGGACAGTATAACAGGACTGTAGCAGAGATGTAGACAGTAGAACAGTAACTGTAAGCAGAGATGTATCACAGTATAACAGTAACTGTAGCAGAGATGTAGGACAGTATAACAGGACTGTAGCAGAGATGTAGGACAGTATAACAGTAACTGTAGCAGAGATGTAGGACAGTATAACAGGACTGTAGCAGAGATGTAGGACAGTATAACAATAACTGTAGCAGAGATGTAGGACAGTATAACAGTAAACTGTAGCAGAGATGTAGGACAGTATAACAGGACTGTAGCAGAGATGTAGGACAGTATAACAGGACTGTAGCAGAGATGTAGGACAGTAGAAACAGTAACTGTAGCAGAGATGTAGGACAGTATAACAGGACTGTAGCAGAGATGTAGCACAGTATAACAGTAACTGTAGCAGAGATGTAGGACAGTATAACAGGACTGTAGCAGAGATGTAGCACAGTATAACAGTAACTGTAGCAGAGATGTAGGACAGTATAACAGTAACTGTAGCAGAGATGTAGGACAGTATAACAGGACTGTAGCAGAGATGTAGGACAGTATAACAGTAACTGTAGCAGAGATGTAGGACAGTATAACAGGACTGTAGCAGAGATGTAGGACAGTATAACAGGACAGAGATGATAAGGGATGGACCAGACAGGATGACTGGGCTTGGCCCTCCGCTATGGGAGGCAACTAATTACATTACTGCAGCACTGCCCTGGACACTTATATAACCCTCAGTGAGCTGGAGCACAGGGTGTGTGTGTGTCTGTGTGTGTGAGTTTGTGAGTGTGTGTGTGCGCGTCTCGAGCAGTGAGGCAGCAAATGTACACCAGAATGTATTCATTATTTCATTATAAGACACACCCTCCCCACCCTTGAGGCGTGGCTGTGTGTGGGGGTGTGTGTGTGTGTGTGTGGCATGTGTCTGTGTGTGTGTGATAGAAAGGCAGAGAGGGTGCACTCCCAACTGAAATTTAGGGTGTGTACATGTAGAGTTCAGTAACGTATCTGTGTGTGTGTCTGTGTGTGTGTTGCTGGGCAGGGTTGTCCTGGGTGTAAACAAGGTTATGTAATTCAGTTTGCCGTCACACCTCCTTATAAATGGTTTGGAGAGGGGGATCAGGAGGAGAGGAAGAGGGTGAGGAGGGAAAGAGAGAGAGAAAAGCAGGGATCAGGGTGGAGGAGGGAGGCAGGGTGGAGGCAGGATGGAGGCAGAAGAGGCAAGCCTCTATTTCTGCTGGTGTAGAGAGTTACACCGGGGGGGGGGGGAGGAGAGAGGATGGGAGGAGGAGAGAGATGGGAGGAGGAGAGGAGGGGGAGTGAACTAGTTGGCAGACAGAGAGGAGAGAGAGGGGGAAGGCCGGGAGGAACTGGGAGGAAAAGAGGAAGGAAAGAGAGGGGGATGAGAGAGAGAGAGATCAGCATTGAACTGGAAGCTGTCCAGCTGTGTTGAGTTTATACATCTGCTCTACAGCTCTCTCTGGTGGTCAGCACATGTATCAGCACCTTAACTCGATACAGCCGAGGGGAACAACAAGAACATGTTTCTCTTTTTTGTTCAAGATTAGCCAGCCCAACCCTCTTGTGTGTGTGTGTGCGCGTGTGTGTGTGTTTGTGTGTGTGTGTGTGTGTGTGTGTGTGGGTGGGGCAGCAGAGATAAAGGTCAGGGCAGAGACATGCTCCGTCACGCTGCTCTCTAACAGGAAGTTGAACTTTCCTGTCTGTTTTCTTGAACTTTCTGTTTCTTGTCCTCTCTTCTTCTCTCCTTTTTTCAACCATGTCTCTCATATCTCTGTCTCTCTATCCCTCCGTCTCTCCCTCTTTCTCTCCCCCTCCCCTCTGTCTCTCTGTCTCTCTATCCCTCCGTCTCTCCCTCTTTCTCCCCCTCCCTCTGTCTCTGTGTCTCTCTATCCCTCCGTCTCTCCCTCTTTCTCCCCCTCCCTCTGTCTCTCTGTCTCTCTATCCCTCCGTCTCTCCCTCTTTCTCCCCCTCCCTCTGTCTCTGTGTCTCTCTATCCCTCCGTCTCTCCCTCTTTCTCCCCTCCCTCTGTCTCTCTGTCTCTCTATCCCTCCGTCTCTCCCTCTTTCTCCCCCTCCTCTGTCTCTCTGTCTCTCTATCCCTCCGTCTCTCCCTCTTTCTCCCCCCCTCCCTCTGTCTCTCTGTCTCTCTATCCCTCCGTCTCTCCCTCTTTCTCCCCCTCCCTCTGTCTCTCTGTCTCTCTATCCCTCGTCTCTCCCTTCTCTCTATCCCTCCGTCTCTCCCTCTTTCTCCCCCTCCCTCTCTCTCTCGGTCTATCAGGTCGGGGGTGGACATGGACCTGCAGGTTGATCCTGATTCGCCAGACATGAAGAGGAGGCGTGTCCACATGTGTGACTACGACGGCTGTAACAAAGTTTACACCAAGAGCTCCCATCTCAAAGCCCATAGGAGGATCCACACGGGTAAGCCCCTCCCATCGCTAAAATGACATCACTAAAATAAAACGACCCAAGTCATGAGTAAGTGAATCAATGAGGACAAAAGACAAGTAATTCATTAAAAAAAACGTCAATTGTCTCTGACATGCATCCTTTCCATCCTTCCCTCCTCCTCTCTCCCTCCTCTCTCCCTCCTCTCCCTCCTCTCTCCCTCTTCCTCCTCTCTCCCTCCTCTCTCGCTCCTCTTCTCTCCCTCCTCCTCCTCCCCCCTCCTCTCCCTCCTCCTCCTCTCTCCCTCCTCTCTCGCTCCTCTTCTCTCCCTCCTCCTCCTCCCCCCTCCTCTCCCTCCCACAGGTGAGAAGCCTTACCACTGTACCTGGGAGGGCTGTACCTGGCGTTTCGCCCGCTCAGACGAGCTGACTCGACACTTCCGGAAGCACACAGGCATCAAGCCGTTCCGCTGCACTGACTGTGACCGCTCCTTCTCCCGCTCCGACCACCTGGCGCTGCACCGCCGGCGCCACGTCATGATGTGAACCCTGACCCCTGACCCCCGGCACAGCACCCCCCACCCCCTCCAGCTGCCCCCTCAGGACTCTTTATTTCAGAGAGACAGTAGCGAGGTAGGGGGACGGGGGACGAGACTCTCCTCCTCCTCCCCCTAAAGGAGAGCTGTCACCTCGTAGAGGGAGGAGGAGGAAGAGGAGGGGGAGGAGGCGGACTGAGAAACTGAATTGCAGGGATACTGACACAACATGGCTCAGAGAGAGGAGGAGGAGGGAGGAGGAAGGGTTTGGTTTTATTGGTCCGTTGTTGTTTATCTCGGGGCGTTGGAAGGCGGGGGCTTGGGGGGGGGTGCGGGTGGGGTGAGTCTTCAGCTGTCTAGTGAGCGGTGAGGGAGGTTGCCGTGACGATGTCACTTCCTCCCCCACAGTGCGTCCGGCCTAGCTCACTCTTGTGTGCGGTGTGTGTGTGTGTGTACATATCTGTGCGTGTGTTTGAGAGAGAGAGCAAGAGAGAGAGCTTGGGTGCTATTTATAAGCCAGTTGAAGAAGAGTGCCCCCTCCTCTTCCCCCCTCCCCGGCGTGGAGGTGTTTCACCCGGTTCTATGAAGCCCCCCTTCCCCACCCCACCCCACCCCCACTATCCTAAAACAGGGAGCTACAAGACTGTGAATTTTCTTAAGATTCCGTTGTCCTCTTCGTAGTGGTCAATCAGAAAAGCGTTCCCCAGGCAATGACAGTATTTGTGTTTGTTTTTGGAGGGAAAAAAAGGCCTTCTAATATCTTTATTTCTTTCTTTTTTCTTTGCCAAGATTGGCTCATTAGACAAATAACATCGTTTTGTTCTATATACATATATAACAGTATAAATATATTTCAAATTGTTTAGATCGTGTTTGAGGCTGTGAACGTTTTCAAAGTAATTGTTTTCCTCTCCTGGAGATGACAAACCAACCTCGTGCAGGGATTAGGGGAGTTTTAGGAGTGTGTGTGTGTGTGTGTTTTTGCATTTGTGTGTGTGCGTGTACGTGTGTTTTTCTGAACACATAATCAAAAAAGTTATGATTTCTACAAGTGTGTATTCCGGGCACGTGTGTTTTTACCTCTTGCCCATAGGAGCCTTAATTGAAGTCAATCTGTGAGGGTTTAACTAGACTTTGGGTTGGTCGTCAGGGTTACTGCTCGGGTCGCTAATAGCGACGCGAGATTCACGGGACGGGTGGACTCACTAGGAACCCCCTCTCGCGTGCTCTCAATCTCCACTGTTTCCCCTGAAACGTCCGCTTAGCACAGGCCGAAAAACTCTCTGATTTGAAGCCATAGGATAGGTATACACACCCAAGCTGTACCCATCCTCCGATACTTAGATCTGTGTTGACGCTTCAGGGTAAGATTGGACGAGTTCTGGGATGTAGACAAGCGTCGTGTGTGTTCACGTTATGTTCAGCGTGAACAGCTTCGCTCGTGGCAGGCAGGCAGGAACGTGGTTTTTCCTCTGTAGATCGTAATTCTGTCTTTATAGCTTCTAGTATACGTTCTCTTGATTATGCAACAGACGTCACTCTGTTCCTGTGTTAAACGCACAGCTCAAGTGATACAACAACAACAACAACAACAACAACAACAATACTATAAGAAAAATCACAATGAATTACGGCTCGCTCTCTCTTTCTCTCGCACGCTAAACTGTTACAGTTCCTTACTGTGGTTCATTCGGATCTCTGAATCCGGCCATGTTAGTCTATGTTGTTTTAAGAGAGCTACTTTTCACGTTGGTGGACAGCACTCTGCCTGGTCCAGCGCATGACCCCAGCAAACTTAACCTGTGGTTCATAGATCAATGCACCCCCACCACCTCCTCTCTTCTATTTTATAGGACCCTCTGCTTCAAACTCAAAATGTTACTAAGCACATGTTTTTAGAAGAGTTATATGCATTTGACGACAGATTCTTTCTTTTGTAAAAAAAAAAAAAACACAAGGACAATGACAAAAATGATTAAGACTAATAAATGTAAATATTGTATATTATCAAAAAGTCCGTAATAAATGTAACAAGGTGAATTTCTATTTTTAACACTGACTAGACAATGTGAAAAAAAAAACGTTCTCCTTCCCCCCACCTCGCACCCCCTCTCCTAAGTTGGTTTGTTGAAATGTGTTCTTCAACTTTTTTTTCCTGTCCCCCCTGCCCGCCCCCCCGACAGTGGCCCTGTTTGTGTTGTGCACACATTGTGTTGCATGGAAAATAGGATTTTGTTTTAGTTAGTGTGTGCATGTCTGTGTGATCATGGTGGGGGCCCTTTTACACTGCAGATCTGCCTCAGTACAGGGCTGATAGACTCACCCATCGTGTCTAGTCTGGGTCTCCAAGCTGTCATTCATAACATCGTCCCGCCTCCAGGAAGTTCCAACACCTCGTTCAGGTGTTCACAGGTGTGGCAGGGTCATCGTGTGATTGGTCAGACAGAACCCCTCGATCAGGAGGTGTAAATCGAATAGATGTTTGGAGTTGAAGGACACAGCGTTTTTCCTTCAACCGTTAGGGTTTGTTGAAGGTCAGTGATGTGTTCCGACTTCATTTTGCCAGGTACACACACATTCACACACACACACACACACTCGAAATGCCTGAGATGAAAGAGCTTTGGTGTAACACGATAACAGACCTTGCTGACTGACGGTTGGTTTGGCCAATTCCTGAATGAGACACCATTGGTCTATCCTCCTCCATGGAGGTGGGATCAGACTGAACTAGCCACACCCACTGCTTTAATCTTCTTCTTTTTACCAACCTTTAACAGAAACTCTTGTTTATTGGTCAGCATCACTTCAGAAAGAAATTGGTGCCACGCAATGCGAGGAAGATGTAGTTCTGTGTGTGTGTGTGTGTTTGTGTGAATGTGTATAAGCGTGCCTCTACTTAACGTTAATCACAACTCCTCTTAAGATAATTGAATAATTGAATTTTAGTTATTTTATATTGAATGCAGTAAGGTATGGGCCAGTACTATATTACTCAGTGCAATGCAGTTATCGTTATAATAATAATAATACAAGTAATTAATATTATTTCTTTTTTTTTGTATTTGTACAGAACAAATGTGTAAAGTTCACAGAGGAAAACGCCTGCTTTTTGATACTGTGAAAAATGGTGTTTGAAAGTCAGTTTCCCCGTGTACAGATGTGATTACCGCCCTCTTCTTTTATAGAATAAAACATGTTTTTGTGCACGTTGATGCCCACTTCTTTTGTCCTTTTGTCCTTGTCTGGGCCAAATCTGGGTCAAATACTGTGAGTTAAAATACTTTCACAGTATCCAACATAGACCTATACAGTAGTTCAATTTTGAGGCTGCAGTTCCTGGTTTAAACACAAGGGGGCAAACAGTGAACATGCGTTGTGGAATGTTCCCCTACTTGATAGGTTTGTATAATTTTGTGCTAATTGCATTTGTTCATAAATATATATATATATATATATATATATTTTTTTTTTTTCTTTGCCAAAATGGAGGTTGCGCAGATCTCAGACTGGCTAAATTTCGCCCTACTGATTTTTTTCAAGAATTCTGAAGATTCTTAGAAAATTTGTGAAAACGTCAATTGGACAATTTAAAGCAATATTGACTGTGAAGCTTTTGCTGTCTGCTAAATGATTAAATGTATTTAAAAGACAAACGTGCTGTTCCGACCCCATATTCTCCTCTCTACCGCAAACTGTAAGTATGAGTTTGTTGCAGTTTGTGCTATTAGCTATTCTGTTTTAATCTTCATCTTCGGTGTTTCCGTGAGTAATGTCAACCATGTTGTTTCTTTAATTAAGATAACCAGCGGTCGCCAACAAACTAAGTCGAGGTGCTTCTGTGAGCTGTTGAAACTGTTGTCATGACTCCAGCAGAAGGTATGATTCAGTTCCCCCCCCCCCCCACCTTAATTAAGTTAAGCTTATATATCTTAATTTAAGCGGTTAAATAAGGCTCCATATACGTTTTCTTTCATGGGAAAGGAGCAACAAGGACCATTTTGGTAGAGAAGCAGTTTCAAACCAACCAAGCTTCTCTAAAATATGTTAAAATAAATATAAGACAACAATTGTGTACCCTCCTTGTATTAAGCATACCAGTAAAATACACCTGGATTTCCTTGAACTGATGGTTAACCTTTAGGCAGGATATCCTTGTTTATTCAGGGTAGTGGTGAGTGATCTTAAAGTATCGATGAGCGTTTGGGCTCAAACAACCCTGGAAGCGGAAACCTCTGGTGACTGAATATGTGAGCCAATGGTTCATATCCATTAGGGTTAATACAGACGCTTCTGTCAGGGTCACTGTAAAGGCACCTGTGTGTGTGTGCCTGTGTGTGTGTGCCTGTGTGTGTGTGTGCCTGTGTGTGTGTGTGCCTGTGTGTGTGTGTGCCTGCGTGTGTGTGTGTGTGTGTGTGTGTGTGTGTGCTGTGTGTGTGTGTGTGACTGTGTGTGTGGGCCTGTGTGTGTGTGTGCCTGTGTGTGTGTGCCTGTGTGCGTGTGTGTGTGCCTGTGTGTGTGTGTGTGCCTGTGTGTGCCTGTGTGTGTGTGTGCCTGTGTGTGTGCGCGCCTGTGTGTGTGTGTGTGCCTGTGTGTGTGTGCCTGTGTGTGTGTGTGTGGTGTGCCTGTGTGTGTGTGTGTGTGTGTGTATGCCTGTGTGTGTGTGTGCCTGTGTGTGTGTGCCTGTGTGTGTGGGCCTGTGTGTGTGTGTGCGCCTGTGTGTGCCTGTGTGTGTGTGTGTGTGCCTGTGTGTGTTTAAGTGAAGAAATTAGCCCTCTTTCTTACCACCCTTGTTTGTATGGTTTTAATGATGGTATGACTGGATACCAGATCTTTATGGCTCTCACTGCCTAACGGTCGAACAATCATTAACGCACACACACACACACACACACTGTCTGCTTTACAGAGCTGGCAGATGGATATAGCTGTAACCATACACACATACACCCAACGCTGCCTTGCCCTTTTTATTGTATTAGGTGAGGTGTGTCACATTACTATTCAGACATAATGTTGTTAAGTGAGTACATCACAGCATGACATGTTCTGTTCTACAGAACTGGTTAAACACGTCAGTCATCCCCTATTCACTATAAAGCCGATATATATTCTTGAACTGAAAAAGTACCGACTGCCTTGTCACTCTTTTTTCGATTGGCTCAGCTGAGGGTTGTAAACTTTTTATTTGTAAGACGTTTTGGTGGTTCTTTTGTGTGACATCCAAGTTTAAAGTCATACTGGAGTGACAACTGTGGCCTGGACTACGAATCAAGATTAGGTGTTGACGGGGTAACTTTAGCTTTAACCAAATACAGAAATTAACCCTGGGTTAAACCTGAAGTTACCTCGTTAAAGCCAAATCTTGGATTCTTAATATGGGCCCCTGATGTCGACTCCTCCATCACTGCTCGAAAACTTTTGTTACCTCATGGGTTACCTGCGAGTTCCTTTAGTCGCCACCAGGGGGCAGTGTGTTTCAGTGTAATGTTTCTGCTCTGTGGTCCAGATGCGGATGCCACTTCTATACGGCTCTCCTCAAAGTTAGAAAACGTCCTAGAGTTGTGACAGAATTTTTCAAGTCACTGACATTTATATATATATGTATATATATATACATTTTGAGCCAAATTCATCGAAATAAATGTCATAACTTATCCAGAGTAATGTTCTTCTGTATGTTAAATCAAAATGTGAAATCTATTTTTTTGTTTTGCATCCTCCTCCCCCCTTCCTCCTCCCTCTCAAGTGAAGTGAATGGATAGAAAATAAACACCAGTAAGAAACTTGTTCTGTGGTCGCATTCCTCCCTTCACTTTAGTTATTCTGTTCATTCGATTGTAACTTGTGATTACACAAAGAGAAACATGCCAGCACACACACACACACACACACACACTTAAACAACAAGGGTGTGACCCCACCCAGGTAATGACTTCTGATTATGCTCGGATCCACCTTGGCATAAACACGTTCATTTCTGCAAACAACGGTAAGAACTAGGGCTCCACCCAGATCTGACCCACTCCTCTTCCCAAGTGCCTTCTATCTACCCGCCCCCCCCCCCAGTCAGTCTACAGACGCTTTCTCTCCACCTGCCTTGGGGCGTCAGTCCAGGAAAGACTTGGAGCAAAGACCTGGAAAAGTCGATTTCCGCCGCGGTAATGATCAACTAGCAAAAAGCCATCAATAAGCCTGTCTTAATATCTCACTCATTACATTTTGTTCTTGAAGATAGGATACATATGAAGAAAAGGGTCTTTATCAAGGTTCTCTGAAAAGGGAGCCTCGCTCTTTGTTCTGGGTGGGAGGGAAAGGAGAACTCACTGGATGTCGATATGTTTGAGGTAGTGTGTGGCATTGTACCTCCGAGTTTATTAAGTTCATAGTCAAGTTTATTATTTTTTTGTACCACAACTGTCAGTGTAAGGCTAGAAAGAATCACCTGTTCTACTTAGGAATATTGTCATGTTTATTAAACGGTCATATTTATGTGTTTCAACACAAAATCGCCCACAGTGAAATCGCAATAAGAAGTCAGTTTAAAGGCAGCCAACAAACAACAGGCATAATTCCAAAGACGACATTGCGTAACTTGTCAATTCATCTTTCTGTTCTTCTCCTTTGTCAAACAAATCCCGACTGAAAAGGCCAAAAGACGTTACCCCTATCAAACAGGTTGGTCTCCGTGGTTACAGGCGTATGAAAAACAACAAACATTGATGAGTGCTTTTGGGCTCATGGCACACTCAAAAGAACCCTTTCTGCTGACAGCTGATGATCCGTTGACTAGAAGAAAACAACATTATTGATTTGTGGCGGCTCTTAAAAACACAAATAAAAATGAAAGCATGGGTGCCATCAAGTGTAAGAGGCATTTCAGCATCCATGGTTCAAGTCTTGCTCAGATTAATTGATGACTTAATTAACTGATCTCTAGGTGTCAAAATCATAATTAGTCTGTCTCTGAATTAGCAAGAATCCTCAGTGGGTAAATACATGTATGTGGGAAGTGTAAGACCAAACAAACATGGTAACCTTGGCTCAAATCCACTCAAACAACCAATTAATGTATTTAGCTGTCAATAATTTTGTAATATATATAGGGTTGTTTAGCAAGGACATGGGTGGGCAGTCATGTTCGGGGGGGGGGGGGGGGGGGGGGGGGGGGGGGGGTGGCTAAAAGCCAAACACTGTGTGAGTGCAGTGCCCCCAACTGGCCAGAAGGCTCTCCCAACTGTCTTGCTGACCACTGCCTAGTCCCTGTGACTGCAAGGTGTTCACCCCAACTGTCTTGCTGACCCACTGCCCAAGGCGTGAACTAACAGTAAGTAAGTAGCTGTGTAAATTACAGACACCTTTCTCTAAAATGTAAGATAGTCATCTTGCTCTGTTACATAACCCCACTGCACCGGATGGCAAGTTTTCAGGGGGGACATATCCCAGCCTTTAGGGGACAAATTGTATGCAAGGCTTGGAAGAAGCACTTGAAGAATGCCCGGAGAAGATGGAGGTGTTAGCCTGGGTTTGCTCATAAGGTGAGAGGATGCTTTCTAATCCCTGGGTTGGGAGTTCAAATCCCAGCATTTGTAGGCTAGTTTCAAAGCACTGATTGGTTGAGGCACTCTTATGTCAGTGGTTTTCAACCCTGGATGTGTGCTATTAAGTCTGAGGCCAAATTAAACGACACATTTTCAAGTCTTGTGTAATTGTGTGTTTGTTGGCAAATATCACACTTTGTCTTTCGGTGCGAATGGCTTACGGCTCAGTGGGTAAGCATGTGGAACACAAAAGTCGAGGCTTTTCTGGAAAGACATGGGTTCGAAGCTCGTACATCTATTTGACTTTGTGTTTCTTTACAAATATCACACTTAAGGATATATTCTCAGACATTCTTGCAGCATCGCGACCCTGGTGGCTCAGCGTTTAAGCGTGTGGAACATATAAATTGAGGCATTTCTGGAAAGACATGTAATTCTGTGACTTTGTTTCTTTACAAATATCAAACTTCACCTTATTGATGTATTCTCAGAACATTGTTGCAGCATTGTGAGCCTGGTGGCTCAGTGGTTAAGCTTGTGGTACATATAAGTGTCAGCCTTTCTGAAAAGACATGGTTCGAAGCTCATGCCAGTCTTTATCGTTCTTTACAAATATCACACTTCATCTTAAGGATGTATTCTCAGACATTGTTGCAGCATTGTGAGCCTGATGGCTCAGTGGTTAAGCTTGTGGCACATTCAAGTTGAGGCTTTTCTGGAAAGACATGGGTTCAAAGACCATGAAATTCTGTGACTATTGTTTCTTTACAAAGATCACACCTCACCTTAAGGATGTATTATCAGAACATTCTTGCAATGTTGTGACCCTGGTGGCTCAGTAGTTAAGCATGTGGAACATGTAAGTTGAGCATTGCTGGAAAGACATGGGTTTGAAGCTCATGTAGTTCTGTGACTTTGTGTTTCTTTACAAATATCACACTTCACCTTAATTCTTGCTCAGATTAATTGATGATTATTTAACTGATCTATTGGTGTCAAGATCACAATTAGTTTGTTTCAACAAAACAGCAAGTGTCTCCTGTGGCTCAGTGGTAAAGCATGTGGAACATTTAAGTTGAGGCATTGCTTGAAAGACATGGGTTCAAAGCTTGTGTAATTCTGTGAATTTGTTTCTTTACAAATATCACACTTCACCTTAAGGATGTATTCTCAGAACATTTGTACAAGGTCATGGCCCTTGTAGCTAAGTGGTAAAGTCAGTGGCACATGTTAAGTGACGATTTTCTAATCCAAAACATGTGTTTGAATCTTGTGCCAAACTACAACTGTGTCTTTCTTTAAAAACAGAACACCTCACCTGGTTGGCAATAATTCTGTTGAGCAGAACCATTTGTGGCTCAGTGGGTAAACACATGTGCATATAAGTCTAATGCTACTCAAAACTCAATTACCTTGGCTCAAATCCCACTCTAAACATCAGTTAATCATTTAACTGAAGCTATCAGTTTAGCAATATATAGATTCTCACTAAGGGAGGGAGGGTGTGGCCCATGTGGCTGAGTGGATAAACATGTGAACTTCTGCTGTTGTTTACTACTTTACAAACATCACACTTCACCTCAGGGATGTATTCTCAGAACATTACATGTAATGCTGTGGACCTGATGGTGTATTGGTTAAGAATGTAGATTTGTGGTTGATAGAGTTTCTTTGGCAAAGACATGTGTTCAAATCTCATGTTATTTGCGTATTTCTTTACAAACGTCACACTTTACGTGTGGTGGTGTACTGGTTAAGGATGTGGATTATATAAATGTACGCCTTTCTGGCCAGACATAAATTCAAATTTCATGAAATTTATGTAACAAACATCTCACTTTACCTTGGGGATGTATTCTCAGAATGTACTACAGATCTTGCGTCCCTGGTGGCTGAGTGCATAAGCATGTGGGATATCTCAGCAGTGGTGTTTCTGGAAAAACATGGGTTCAGTACTGAGGAAATTCAGCTGTTATTTGCTTCTTTATAAAACATTACACTTTACCTTGAGGATTTATTCTCTGAAAGTTCCATGTTGCACAGAGGCCCTGATGGCCAAGTGATTAATGAAGCATGTGGCAAATCCAAGTGGGGGCTTATCTAGAATGATGTGTGTATGAATCTCATGTTGATTGTGCGTTTCTTTACAAACAGACAAATTAGGTTGTGTATTGCCATTGTGTGCTTCATGCAATAAGAAAAGCGTGGCTCAGTGAGTAAATACAGGTGCTACTGAGTCTGAAGGCCATGCCAGCATCCATGGTTCAAGTCTTGCTGACATCAATTGATGATTTATTTAAGTGATCTAAATGTGACATAATCACACTTAGTCTTTCCAAGTATAAGAATCCTCTGTGGCTCACCTGGTATGCACATGCATCTTAAAATTTATTTAATTATTTGTGTATTTCTTTACAAACGTCACACTTTACCTTAGGGATGTATTCTCAGAACATTCCACATCACACTGTGTACCTGGTGGTGTACTGGCAAAGCATGTGGATCATATTTCATGCTTTTTTGCAAAAACGTGAGTTCAAATCTCATGTTATTTGTGTATTTCTTTACAAACGTCACACTTTACCTTGGGGATGTATTCTCAGAACATTCGGTGTGATACCGTGTACCTGGTGGTGTACTGGCAAAGCATGTGGATTGTATTTAATGCTTTTTTCCAAAAACGTGTGTTCAAATCTCATGTTATGTGCGTATTTCTTTACAAATGTCACATTTTACCTTGGGGATGTATTCTCAAAACATTCCATGTAACGCTGTGGAACTGGTGGTGTAGCGGTTAAGTATGTGGATCAGACCAATGTAGGCTTTTCTGGAAAGACATGGGTTCGACTCATGGCATTTGCATACTTATTTACAAACACCACACTTTACCTTTGGGATGTATTCTCAGAACATTCCACATCACACTGTGTATCTGGTGGTGTACTGGCAAAGCAAGTGGATTGTATTTGATGCTTTTTTGCAAAAAAGTGTGTTCAAATCTCATGTTATTTGCGTATTTCTTTACAAATGTCACATTTTACCTTGGGGATGTATTCTCAAAACATTCCATGTAACGCTGTGGAACTGGTGGTGTAGCGGTTAAGTATGTGGATCAGGCCAATGTAGGTTTTTCTTGAAAGACATGAGTTCGACTCTCAAGGCTTTTGCATACTTATTTACAAACGACACACTTTACCTTAGGGATATATTCTCAGAACATTCCACAAAGCCCTGTGGACCTGGTGGTGTAGCGGGTAAGTATGTGGCTCAAATCAATGTAAGCTTTTCTGGAAAGACATGGGTTCGAATCTCATGGCATTTGCATACTTATTTCTTTCTCAGCACAGATTGGAGGAGGCACCTGAAAAATGCCTGGAGACATGGGTTCAAATCTCATGTCTGCATTTTTCTTTACAAACTGAACACTTTACCTGGTGGTTATGGATTGCCATTTAATAGGCTTGTTAGAGAAACCCTCTGTAGCTCAGTGGGTAAGCATGGGTGTTACTAAGTCTGAGGTCCATTCCAGTGTTCATGGTTCAAGTCTTGACCAGACCAATTGTTGATTTATTTAAATGCTCTATATGTGTCAAAATCACAATTAGTCTATTTGCACAGTAGAATCCTCTGTGGCTCAGTGGGTATATGCATGCATGTTAAGGTTTAAGGCCCAAACCTGGTAATGTTGGTTCGAATCCCGCTCAAACCAATTCATTTACCTTTAATGATCGTCAATTTAGCAATATATAGGTTATATATATATATAATCGCAGGATAGTAGGTAGGCCTTCATAGTGTAGTGGTATCTACACATGGTTGAGATGTTGGTTTAAGGCCGAACCTGGTAATGTTGGTTTGAATCCCACTCAAACCAATTAATTTACCTTAAATGATCGTCAATTTAGCAAGATAAAGGTTATATATATATAATCGCAGGTTGGTAGGTAGGCCTTCATAGTGTAGTGGTATCTACACATGGTTGAGATGTTGGTTTAAGGCCAAACCTGGTAATGTTGGTTTGAATCCCACTCAAACCAATTAATTTACCTTAAATGATCGTCAATTTAGCAAGATAAAGGTTATATATATATATATCATCGCAGGCTGGTAGGTAGGCCTTCATAGTGTAGTGGTATCTACACATGGTTGAGATGTTGGCAACCCTGGTTCAAATCCAGCACAAGGCACAGTGCTAAATACCCTGGGGAATTGGGTACCCCGATCTGGTGTGGTGACCAGCTGTGACTGCTTAAACCCTTTCCTCTCACAACTGCAGAAGTTGTGGAGAGAGTTAGAAAATAACTTATACTTTTGGGGTATATAATATTAGTATAAGTTATTTACTTGTACAGATCTATAACCCCACTGTTTCACATGTCAATTTTTCAGGGGGGGGAACACCCCCCTGACCCCGGGCATTACCCATGGGACGATCATCCATGCCTGGGATTCGAACACCGTTTCCGTCCGCAAGTCTACTCGACTCTTCATTGTTCGCACCCGTCCAAACCACTAGGCCACGGAGTCTCGGTAGTAACACATGTTTTCTCCGGGCGTTTTTCAAGTGCCTTTTCCAATGTGTGCTTTAAAATTTGACTAAGAAACAGCTGAGATTTGAACCCTTAACCTTGTTGTTTCAAGGTAGGCTCTCTCCCCACTGAGCCATTCCCAGGCTACTGCAAACAACTTCTCTGGGCGTTTTTCAAGTGTCTTGTCATTTGCATACTTATTTACAAATGACACACTTTACCTTGGGGATATATTCTCAGAACATTCCACAAAGCCATGTGGACCTGATGGTGTAGCGGGTCAGTATGTGGCTCAAATCGATGTAGGCTTTTTTCTGGAAAGACATGAGTTCGAATCTCATGGCAATTGCATACTTATTTACAAACACCACACTTTACCTTAGGGATGTATTCTCAGGATGTTCCGGCTGTCCTTTGTCCCTGGTGGCTCAGTGGTTAAGCATGTAGTACGTCTGAGCAGCGGTGTGTCTGGGTAAACAGGGGTTCAAATCTGAGGTAATGTAATCAAACATCAAACCTTCCCTTGAGGATTTACTAACAGACTAATTATGATTTTGACACATATAGAGCATTTAAATAAGTTGGTCTGAGCAAGACTTGAACCATGAATGCTGGAAAAGCCCACAGACTTCAGACCCATGCTTACCCACTGAGCTACAGAGGGATATGGCAATCCATGGTGCCTTGTGCTGGATTTGAACCAAGGTATCAACCAAAATGCCCAGAGAAGTTGTTTGCAGTAGCCTGGGAATGGCTCATGGAATAAGTAAATAACTTATACTAATATTATACCCTCCAAAAGTATAAGTTATTTAGTTATAGTTTAGTCTAGTTTAGTTTAGTAGTTATCTGTCTATGGCTCAGTGGGTAAGCATGGGTGTCACTGAGTCTGAGAGGCATTCTAGAATCCATGGTTCAAGTCTTACTCAGATATATTGATGATTTATTTAACTGATAGGTGTCAAAATCACAATTCGTCTGTGTCAACCACATTAGCAAGATCTGTCCATGGCTCAGTGGGTAAGCATGGGTGTCACCGAGTCTGAGAGGCATTCTAGAATCCATGGTTCAAGTCTTACTCAGATTAATTGATTTATTTAATTGATCTATAGGTTTCAAAATCACCATTAGTCAGCCAAAACAGCAAGAATCCTCTGTGGCTCAGTGGGTTTGCACATGTATGTTAAAGTCTGAGGCTGAATCTAGTAACCTTGGATCAAATCCCGCTCAAGCCCAATAATTTAACTTAAGCTATTAATTTAGCAATATATAGGTTGTGTAGAAGAGAGGTGGGCGTATGCTTGACAACCCAGGTTCAAATAAGTGTGCCAAACACCCTGTGAATGCAGTGCCCCCAACTGGCCAGACCACTCTGACCACTCTGACCACAGTGCACTCCCCAACTGCCCAGTAGGGCTCCCCCAACTGACCAGTCCCCTGTGTCGGCAAGGTATCCCCCCCCGACTGTCCTGCTGACCAGTCTCCCTCCAACTGGCCACCAAGATGTGGAAGATATATAATAAGAAACTACCTTTTAAAATATATTTATGCAAATGTAATAAGGTAATAACTAACTTACTTAATTAATTAATAGCCATATGATTTTTGTCTAAAATGTAGGCCGGTCATCCCCCTCTTCCACATAACCCCTCTGTACCAGATGGCAATTTTTCAGGGGGGACACGGCCCCCCCCGACCCTGGGCTCCACCCATGGGACTCCGATACAGCCGTGCCTGGGATTTGAACCCCGGTCGCAGTTGGCACTCCGAGCCCGCCAGTGACGTTAGTCTACCTGACTCTTCATCGTTAACGAGCCGGCAAACCCACTAGGCCACGGCCTCTCGGCGGTGACAGACCTTTTCTCCGGGCGTTTTTCAAGTGCCTCTTCCATGCCTTGATTTAAAAATTGTCTCTTAAATACTGGGACTTGAACCCCCAACCTTGCTGTTGCAAGGCAGCATCTCATCTCACTGAGCCAAACCCAGGATACTATTTCACAATCTCTGGGCGTTTTTCAAGTGCCTCTTCCAAACCTTGAACTTTGAGCAGGATTCGAACCAACATCTCAACCATGTGTAGATACCACTACACTATGAAAGCCTACCTACCAGCCTGCGATTATATATATATAACCTTTATATTGCTAAATTGACGATCATTTAAGGTAAATGAATTGGTTTGAGCGGGATTCGAACCAACAATTACCAGGTTCGGCCTTAAACCTTAACATGCATGCATATACCCACTGAGCCACAGAGGATTCTACTGTGCAAACAGACTAATTGTGATTTTGACACATATAGAGCATTTAAATAAATCAACAATTGGTCTGATCAAGACTTGAACCATGAACAGTCATGCTAACCCCTTAAGAAACTACCTAAGATTATGTAATAAATAAATAATATCCATGTGATATTTGTCTGGGATTTGAACCCTAGTCGCAGTTGGCACTCCAAGCCTCATCGTTAACGAGCCAGCAAACCCACTAGGCCACAGCCTCTTGGCAGTAACAGGCCTTTTCTCCAGGCGTTTTTCAAGCCCTGTTTTAAAATTTGGTCCACTAAATGCTGGGATTTGAACCACCAATCTTGTTGTTACAAGGCAGAGTCTCACCTCACTGAGCTAAACCCAGGCTAACACTAACATGTTCTCCGGGCGTTTTTCAAGTGCCTCTTGTCCCCCCTGGAAATTTGCTATCTGGTGCAGAGGGGTTATGTAACAGAGGTAGATGAGCAGCTAACATTTTAGACAAAGATGTCTATTCAAATGGCAAGTAATTTAGTTATTACCTTTGCATAAATATCTTATGAAAGGTAGTTTCTTATTATATATCATCCACATCTTGGCCAGGTGGGTTTGGTCATCAACACAGTTGGAGGGACACCTTGCCGACACAGGGGAGCTGTCAGCAGGACAGTTGGGGGAGCCCTTCTGGGCAGTTGGGAGTGCACTGTGGTCAGAGTGGTCTGGCCAGTTGGGGCACTGCATTTACAGAGTGTTTGGCACTTAGCACTGTGCTGGATTTGAACCTGGGTTGCCAAGGTGTCAAGCATGTGAGTAACCCCCTACACCCCTACTTGCTAAATTACTAATAGCTTATAACAGCAGACTACTTAATACTTAATTACTTAATTACTTATTTTCTTATTTTCTTTAAGATATCTGACCTTATCGTGCCCGCCTATTGCTATTGCCATTGTTATTGCTATTGTTATGTTATTGTCATTATGTATATTACCCTGCAACTCTGTGTGCTGTACTTTACCCTGCTGCTGTTGTGAACTGCAATTTCACCTCCTGGAGGACAAATAAAGGTTCATCTAATCTAATCTAATCTAATCTAATAATGGCATTTGAGCCAAGGTTACCAAGTTGGCGTCAGACTTCAAGATACATGTATTTACCCACTGAGCCACAGAGGGGTTTTGTTAATTTTGTTGATACAGACTAATTGCGATTTTGACACATATAGATCAGTTAAATAAATCCACAAACAATCTGAGCAAGACTTGAACCATGGATGCTGAAATGCCTCTCAGACTTGGTTGCACTCATACTTAACCACTGAGCCACAGGAGAACACTTGCTGTTTTGTCGAGACAAACTAATTGTGATCTTGACACCAATAGATCAGTTAAATGAATCATCAATTAATCTGAGCAAGAATTGAGGTGAAGTCCGATATTTGTAAAGAAACACAGTCACAGAATTAAATGAGCTTCGAACTCATGTCTTTCCAGAAAAACCTCAATTTACATGTTCCACTTGCTTAACCACTGAGCCACCAGGGTCACAACATTGCAGGAATGTTCTAAGAAAACATCCTTAAGATGAGGTGTGATCTTTGTAAAGAAACAAAGGTCACAGAATTTCATGAACTTGCATTGTCGTGAGCCTGGCGGCTCAGTGGTTAAGCAAGTGGAACATGTAAATTGAGGCTTACATTCAGGTTATTATTGCTTTGAGGATACATCCTGAAGGTAAAGTGTGACAGTTGTGAAGAATTATAAATACAGGATGGCACAAGATTCAAACCCAAGTTGTTTTAGTGAAAGGACTGGACTAGTGCCATTAACTTTACCACTTAGCTACAAGGGCCATGACGTTATTGGATGTTCTGAGAATACACCCTGAAGGTAAAGTGTGACAGTTGTGAAGAATCATAAATGCAGCCTGGCACAAAATTCAAACCTATGTTGTTTTATCAGAAAGATAAAATATGATATGTTCCTGTTCTGTTCAGTATGACAGTTGTGGAAAAAGTCATAAAGGCAACCTAGCACCTGATCCGAACCCATGTCTTTCCAGAAACACCTCTTCCTCTACACAACACATTTTTATCCACTAATGCCGTGAAGGGACAGCAAATTCACCCCAAATGTTAATCTATCAGCAAAGGATTTGAACCTCCAACCTTGCACTTCTAAGGCAGCATCTCACCCCACTCAGCCAATTCCAGGCTTACCACTCCCTTGTTGTCCGGGCATTCTTCAAGTGCCTCTTCAAATCTGTGCATAAAAATGTCTCCCATTATTGGCTGGGGTTCAAACATTCAACCTTGCCGCTTATGAGGCAGCATCTACCTCACCATACCTTTTACACAACATTTATGCACATGTAACTACTAGCCAACCATGTCAATTGTATGTATCACTTCATCTTGTCATTGTTGTTGTGTTTTCTCTTTAGTACCGGTACATATACTGTCAACGCACACAAATCTGTTGTAATCTTTATTATTTTCAGTTTTTCTTGTACAGATTTCTTCTCTCGTCATAAACAAAATAAGTATCAAAACAACCGTTTCAAAATCCCATCAATCAATATTAGGAACAAACATATCTATTTACAAGTATTCTTTTCAAAAACAACAGTATTTACAAAGTAAATCTTAAAACGACCTCAGATTGACGCCACAGAGAACTTTTCTCCTCAGGAAAGGAGGTTCAAGAAACTAGAAAAACAAACAATAACAAACAAACAAATTGCCCACAGTGAAATTTACATAAGAAGTCAGTGTCCAAATTTTGAGTAATCAAACACCATGGCAGTAGCCGAACAAACCTTAAGTTCCCAAGTCCCACAAGGTGGTAGCTAGACAGCTTGGTCTGAAGTAGTGGGCTTCAACAGAGTTATTGGAAATAGATATCGGATTCAGTACTGAGACAGTTTCCTGACAAACACAGATAAGGCTTTAAAGCGGATACTATACCTGACATACTGTATATACCTACATATATGTATATATATATATATATATTTATATACATGTACACACACACACATAAAATGACACAAATGATCAATTTAGTTTTGTGGAGCCTTGTAGACACTGGAATACCATGCATGTGTTCCTGTTCCTCATGGTGACACAGAAAACGCTTATTGGCAGAGATTTTGATATCCGGGAATGAGAAGAGGAGGAGAAAGAGGACACCGGAGAACTTGTCAAAAGGTACGGATGAAGATGATGAATCAGCCTGAGGAACAGTTCTGCTGCTGTGGGGGGCTAGCTTGCTCAGTTCTGCTGCTGTGGGGGGCTAGCTTGCTCAGTTCTGCTGCTGTGGTGGGCTAGCTTGCTCAGTTCTGCTGCTGTGGGGGGCTAGCTTGCTCAGTTCTGGTGAGGCGGGTGGGGGGGTTAGTTCTGGTGCCGTTTCATGTGCAGGGCCAGGTGGTCGGAGCGGGAGAAGCAGCGGCTGCAGGCTGGACACTTGAAGGGTTTGGCACCTGTGTGTTTGCGGTAGTGACGTGTCAACTCATCAGAGCGGGCAAAACGCCAGTCACAGCCTTCCCAGCTACAGCGGTACGGCTTTTCACCTGAGAGAGAGAGAGAGAGGAGAGAGAGAGAGAGGGAGGGAGGGAGAGAGAGAGAGAGAGAGAGAGAGAGAGAGAGAGGGAGGAGGGAGGGAGGGAGGGAGAGAGAGAGAGAGAGAGAGAGAGAGAGAGAGAGAGGGAGGGAGAGAGGGAGAGAGAGAGAGAGAGAGAGAGAGAGGAGGGAGGAGAGAGAGAGAGAGAGAGAGAGAGAGAGAGAGAGAGAGAGAGAGAGAGAGGGAGAGAGGGAGAGAGAGAGAGAGAGAGAAGAGGAGAGAGAGAGAGAGAGAGATTTCAATCCAATTTTCTTAGATATATTGTGGCATACTTACATGCAATGAGTCAAATGGCTCAGCTAGTTAAGGCATTGGCCTGATAATTGGAAGGTTGTAAGGTTCGAATCCTGGCTGTGGCTATGTGACTTTGGGCAAGGCACTTCACCCCTACTTGCCTCAGGGAGAATGTCCCTGTACTTAATGTAAGTTGCTTTGGATAAAGATGTCTGGTAGTGTGGTACACATGCATATAATGTATATTTATCCTCAGCTTCTCATCACTATTAGAATTCATACTTTGTTTCAAACACACAAGATTATGTTTAGTAAAACACACAAGATTTTTGTTAGTAAAACACACAAAGACTTTCGAACTGTCCTGGCTGCTTTGGAATTTAAAGCCTTCTGCTAATAAATAAAATGTATGTCAAATGTCCCTGATGTAAAACCAGTGAGTTTAACACAGTAACAAGTTTAACACTGTCCCCTTAGACAGAAAAACACTGAGTCAACAGTACAGGCATGCAGGCACGCACGCACACACACACACACACACTGATAAACTGTTGCCAAAGCAAAGGGTGATGTGTGGATGTTAAGTAGATGAGGGCCAATTGGACTTGTTAGGGCCGAGGGGAGGAGCCTAGCACCTCTCTGGGCATGCCAGATGGCAGTTAACACAAGTAGCTACATGCTACAGCACCTCTTCTATCAACATCAGAGTCATTTCCATAGAGTTTTAACTGCCTGACAACATCTAACCAAAACAGTGTAAAGAACCATGCCGACAAGTTTAGGCGTTTTTTTTTTATTTTTTTTTTGGGGGGGGGGGGGGGCGTTTATGTCTACTGTGCGCATGGACACAACACTGAAAACTGCGCCTGAAAACACTCACTCTGATTGGCTGTACATAGCTTGTTTAGCTGTAGGATACGAGCGAGGAAAAGAATGAGAGAAAGTGGGGGGGGGGGGAAGAGAGAAAGGGGAGAGAGAGAAGGGGGGGTGGGAGAGAAGGAGAAAACAGAAGAGGAGGGTGAGAGAAGGAGAGAAAGATGAGAGGGGCGGGAGGAAGAAAAAGAATACAATGGGGGTGGGAGGAGAGGAGGTATGGAGGAGAGGAGGTATGGAGGAGAGGAGGTATGGAGGAGAGGAGGTATGGAGGAGAGGAGGTATGGAGGAGAGGAGGTATGGTGGGAGGAGGTATGGAGGAGAGGAGGTATGGAGGAGAGGAGGTATGGAGAGGAGGTATGGAGAGAGGAGGTATGGAGGAGAGGAGGTATGGAGGAGAGGAGGTATGGAGGAGAGGAGGTATGGAGGAGAGGAGGTATGGAGGAGAGTAGGTAGTGTACACAAAAAACACACCCTCTGTTTGCTCAAATGTACTCAATTCATTGCTCGCTCTTCAGCTGTGTGTGTGTGTGTTCAGCGCCTCTCAATCGCCCTGTGTACTCTATGGTGTACTCAGTATACGCACAGGCCCAGGGCCCCTGATAAGGATAATCAGTTGGGATTCAAAAGAAAAAGCCTCCACTCTTTCAGCAGCTTGGCTTTGCTAAGTAAACACCATCAAACTGACCAGAGAGGAAAGGAAAGGACAACGCACCTCTGATCAAGTAGGTAAACCAATTCAAAGTGGCCCTGCACGCTCCTCTCTTCCATCCCCTGTCTCTTCTCTCCTCTCCTCCCACCTCCTCTCCTCCCTACCTCCTCTCCTCCCTACCTCCTCTCCTCCCTACCTCCCTCTCTTCCCATCCCTGTCTCTCTCTCCTCCATACCTCCTCTCCTCCTAGCTCCTCTCCTCCCTACCTCCTCTCCTCCCTACCTCCTCTCCTCCCTAGCTCCTCTCCTCCCTACCTCCCCTTCCTCCCTAACCTCCTCTCTTCCATCCCCTGTCTCTTCTCTCCTCTCCTCCCTAGCCCCTCTCCTCCCTAGCCCCTCTCCTCCCTACCTCCTCTCCATGGTCACAGGCAAATTCCAGACTGCCATTAACCCAGTGTGACCTGTGTGAACTTGCCTAGTCATCAGTGGCAGCAGTATTACCCTTGTCTCTACAGCCTTGTGGGACTCATTAGGCCTGATTAGATACAGAGCACCACCATTTACACTCAGTAATCAAGCCGCTGAAGAGGCTAGGAGGGGCTGGGGCGGGGGGGCGGGGAGCTAAAAGGTATTGGTCAGGTTGGCAGTTGAGCAATGAACAATAAGGTTCTCTCTCACTCTCTCATACACAAACACATATGAGAATTAATGTAAAATAAATCTTTTCCACCAAAAAATTCATATTAACCCCTTATGTATTTTCAGGCAAAAAAGTCATACTAACCTTGTAGTGCTCTGTGTAAAGTGTAAAGTTCTAAGAACTGGTGGGAAAGCTACCGAGAACTACAAATCCCACAATGCAATGAGAAACTACAAATCCCACTCCTCAACGATCCTTTCTACATGTCAGCTTTCACAGGATTAACCTACACCCAGTTTCCTGAGGGGGGCAAGACTGCACCTCAGTCCTCATTCCACAGAAGTCCAACAAGAACAGGCCCTGCCTAATCACACCATTAAATAGAGAGGGAGGGAGAGAGGGAGAAGATTAAAGGAGAAGAGAGAGAGAGAGTGAGAGAGAGGAGAGAGAGAGAGAGAGAGAGAGAGAGAGAGAGAGAGAGAGAGAGAGAGAGAGAGAGAGAGAGAGAGAGAGAGAGGAGAGAGAGAAGAGAGAGAGAGAGAGAGAGAGAGAGAGAGAGAGAGAGAGAGAGAGAGAGAGAGAGAGAGAGAGAGAGAGAGAGAGAGAGAGAGAGACAGGGAGACAGGGGGGACAGGTTTAGGCCGGACAAGAACATAAGGGCCAGCGTGAGAAAAGGCAGAACAAAGAAGAGAGAGAGAAGGGGGGGGGGGTGCCTGAATAATAGAGCTGAAAAGGCAATATTGACAAAAGAAAATCCCTGCTCTGTCTAGGGCTTGGCATTCACACTTGGCAGAGAGAAAGATGGAGGGAGTGAGCGCATCGAAACTCTCCACTCTCTTTCCCCACACTCCCCCCCTCCCCCCTCCCTCCCCTCCCCCCTCCCTCCCTCCCCCTCCCTCCCCCCACCCTCTCTCCCTCCCTCTGAACAGACTGGGAATCAAGAGAAACTGGTTTAGCGTAAACCATTGCTACATGCTCCCTCTCGTTTTCTATCCTGTCTCCCCCCCCCCCTCCCTCCCCCCCTCTCCCTCTCTTTCACTCTCCAGAGAGTGGCAGACAGACTTGTGCAGACATGCAGAAGACGGAAAGAAAAAAAACCTCTTACGACTTTAAACTCATCCTCCTCCATGTTCCCCTGTCCTCCTCCCTCTGTTGTGCCCTCAGGAAGGTGTTTGTGGCATTTGTGTGTCAGCGAGTGTGTAAGGTCTGCCTGCACATGCTTACCTGTGTGAGTTCTTTGGTGCGCCTTTAAGTGCGAGCTCTTGTGTAAACTTTGGTGCAACCTGGAAATGAAACAAAAAAAACAGTGAGCGAGAGTCAGAGACAGGGAAGAGAGGAAAGAAACATAATAAAAGAGAGACAGAGAGAGAGAGACCAGACAGACAGACAGAGAGACAGACAGGGAGACAGACAGGGAGACAGACAGGAACTGACCCAGAAAGTCACAGTGGTGGATGCGTCTCTTCTCCAGCTCTGGATTGTTCCTGCGGTTGTATCGTGGCCCGGTCAGGACTCCGTGCCCGTGGGTCATCAGCAAGGCATGGGCCGTCATGTGGGTTCCCTTCAGCCCCGGCCGAACCTGGTAGGGCGGCGGAGGGGCCAGCTCAGCCTGCAGCTCAGCCTGGTTTGGGTGCTGGTTCTCTGGCTGCCGGGCTGGGAGTTGGGCGGTGAGGGAGGCAGGCTGTGGGGGCTGGGGGGACGGCTGGTAGAAGTGCTCAGGGATGGCAAAGTCGCCGCTGTTTCTCCTGTCGTTAGGTTCAGCATGGTCCTGCCTGTGGCCGGCCCCGCCCCCGGCGGCCCCGATTGGCTGCTGTGGGAGAGCGTCATGGTGAAGTCTGCGCCGTTCACAGGCATGTGGTACACCTGCGGTTGCTGGGGGCCGATGTGGAGCTCCGTCCCCGACGACAGCTGCCCTGCCCCGCCCCCCAAGGGCCCTGAGGAGACCATGTCCGGCTTGGCGAAGAGGGTGTTGACGTTCTGAGGCATGCTGAAGACCGATGTGAAGTCTGGGAGGGTCTGGCTGTTGTGCATGGAGCAGGGAACCTCCAGGCCTGGCTCAGTCTTGATGGTCTGGAGGGCCAGGGGCTTGTTGGGCCGGTAGAGGCCCGTCCGCAGGTGGCTGGTGTGGGGGCAGGATCAGGTTGATGTTCAGGCTGTATGGGGCAGCGGGCTTCTCGTCGGAGAAATACTCGTCGACCACGGATGCGCTCTCGCGACGGTACTTCCTGTCGCAGGTCGTGGACGGGAGGGGGAATGGGGCAACTGCTCTGGGGCAGGTACTTCTCCATCTCCAGGCGAATCTAAAGAGGGGAGGGAGGAGAGAGGGAGGGAGGGAGAGAGCTCAGTTTAGGAAACCAAAAGCTATATACAGACTCCACACCAGGACACTAAAGATCACACTCAGGTTACCGTGACTCCCAGATCTGACAGTTTGGCTTTCGTAGAAAAGGGGAGAGAGGAAGGAGAGAGAAGAGAGGGCGCTCGCAAGTACAGGTGGTACCAGCCTCCCTACATCCTTCCCCTCTTCATTCACACATTCCTGGCTTCGGTAGAGCAAGCCGCCGCCCCCAGCCCCAGCCAGCCAGCTTCTAACCCCAACCCAGGGTCAAGCCAGCTCTGTCCAGCCAGAGGAAGCAGAGAACCAGAGCACAGCCATTCCAAATACGTACACTGACAATGTTAGACACAGCCAGGCAACCAGCCAGTCAACCAGTCAGCCAGTCAGCCAGTCAGCCTTCCATCCACCCAAGCAAGCAATCATCCTCACACCTTCCTTTCAGGAGGGGGGGGCACATGCTGTGAATAGCAGGCAGCATCTTAGAAGCCAATAAAACACTTAAGACAAAAGGCCTTCATGGGTGTGGTGGTGATGTATGTGTGTGTGGTGTGTGTGTGTGTGTGCGAGTGCGCAAATGGCCAAATCAAAACAAAGGTGAGGGCCTGAGAACCTGGAGGTTAAGTCAAACACTCCATCTTAAAAAGCTGTAACTGTCAACAGCAGAACAGCGCCTCTATCTGTCGCTGCACCTGACCACCTGGGCACCTGTGGACCCGGGCCGGCCAATGGGAGCGCAGCAGCAAGCTCGCCCACAGGGCACAAAGCAGAGGACTTCAGCAGCCTCACTCAGTGCTGCTATTTGAAGTGCCAGCTATGTCAACACTGAGCACATTGTAGATTTACCAATCGCTTTCCTAGCAACGCGTTTATGTGTTTTAATACAAAAGTTAAGGGCCCCTGAAGGCTATCACTTTATGACCTTGTGTGTGCGTGTGTGCAAACATGTGTGTGTTTGTGACAGGAGAGAGAGCTTGTGCTGGTGAGTGTGTCAGTATGTGCGAGCCTGTGTGTGTGTGTGTGTGACAGTGCCAGCAGGAACGAGCTGTTTAACACTGCTGAACTGAGCACTCTGCCTCCTGTGTAACATGAGCATCCGCTGATAGCTGAGACCAGGGGGGGAGTTTACAGGAAAATGCCTCCTCTTTATTTTCCTGGAGGGAGGTGAGGGGGGAGGGTGAGGGGGAGGGTGAGGGGGGAGGGTGAGGGTGAGGGGGGGACACAGGTGGTGGTTTGTGTCACTGGTCCCCCCCCCCCCCCCCTCTCCCCAGAAGCGTTGGCAGGAGAGCCCACCAAATGCCCTTGGCTGTGTCCCTCTCTGGTCTGTTATAGAGTACCCAGCCCCCATACAGCCCCCCACACCCCCACCCACCCCTCTCCATCCCTTTCAATCTAACACTCCATCTCTCCTCACTCCCCCCCTTCTACCGTCCACCCACCAATCCACCTCTCCACCCACTTCCTTTGTCTTTTGTGTTGGGGGGCTGAACCCTGGTCCAAGACTCATCTGGTTAATGATTGGGCACTCTGTATGACTTTTTGACTATTTATCCCTTTGTCAGATAAGAAGGAAGAGAAAGAGCGGGGAAAAGGAGAAGAAACAGTTATGGGTCTTATCAGCTCGATTCTGGGTTATGTGGGTTGAATGAGGATTTCACATTAAACACAGAACTATAAAAGTAATGTGTTACTATGTACTACCAGCCCTAAACCTCCCCGAACCCAATCAATCAACAATACACCTTTACCTCCTCAGCTCTATGGTACGCCTCCTCTACCTGGCCTAGCTTAACAGGTTCAAAGTCAACGTGCAGATTTCACCTCCTCTTCCTCCCCCCTCTCTGATAGCCTTCCAAGTACGAGGGTCATCAGTCTCCCATGGATCTTCGGACGATTACAAAACAAATGTCTCCAGGCTAATTGTCCTTTTTATTGCCCTGAGGAATGCCAGTGGGACGTCTAATTAGCTACAGATCTCCATAAACGGCAATCAGAGAGCCAGCAAGCAGGCGAGAGACGCTGCGTTGGCGTTTAACCCG
>CM059343.1:1315543-1374311 GCA_030340685.1 Protosalanx chinensis | reverse complement strand
TGTAGGCCACACACACACACACACACACAGTCTGTCCTCCTCTCAGTCTCATCAACACCAGTGTAGCAGCAGAACCATCAGGTAGTCCATGCAGGCAGCCCCCAAGTCTGTCTGCACCACTTCCTGTCAAAGGCTGCATCATTTCCTGCCAACTCATGACACCATGGCCTCAAACAGACAGCACACACACGCACACAGAGAAAAGAACACGCACACAGAGAAAAGAACACACACACAGAGAAAAGAACACGCACACAGAGAAAAGAACACGCACACAGAGAAAAGAACACACACACAGAGAAAAGAACACGCACACAGAGAAAAGAACACGCACACAGAGAAAAGAACACGCACACAGAGAAAAGAACACGCACACAGAGAAAAGAACACGCACACAGAGAAAAGAACACGCACACAGAGAAAGAACACGCACACAGAGAAAAGAACACGCACAGAGAAAAGAACACACACACAGAGAAAAGAACACGCACACAGAGAAAAGAACACGCACACAGAGAAAAGAACACGCACACAGAGAAAAGAACACGCACAAAAGACATGAAGATTCAGTTAGGCGTGTGTGTTGTTGTCTCATGAACACAAACACATTCAGACAAACACACACACCCATGAGCCTCCTCCTTCTCCTCCCCCTTCTGTCTCTGACCCAGTCCACAGTGGTGGTAGTGTGACCCCTGACCCCGCCCACCTGACCTTTGAACTCTGGCCCCAATGTGTACTTCCCCAGGGCTGTGTTCTTCCTGAACTCCTTAAATGCATGTGTGTGTGTGTGAGAGTCACGAGGGTCGTCGCCCAGCAGTGTAGAACTCTGCCTCACACTGACGGCTAGAGAGCTGCTGTCAAAACACAACACTGCTCACTGTTAGTTAGTCTGCTCTCCAATTACACAGAGGAGGACAACCAGAAGAGAGAGGAGGGAGAGAAGAGGGGAGAGAAGAGAGAGAGCGGGGAGAGAAGAGGGGAGAGAGAGAAGAGAGGAGGGAGAGAAGAGGGAGAGAGAGAGAGAGAGAGAGCGGGGAGAGAAGAGGGGAGAGAGAGAGAGGAGGAGAGAGGGAGGGGAGAGAAGAGAGAGGGGGGAGAGAAGAGAGAGAGAGAGGGGAAGAGCATGAGAGAGAGAGGAGGGAAGAGAGAGGGAGGGAGAGAGAGAGAGAGAGAAGAGGGGAGAGAGAGGGGAAGAGCATGAGAGAGAGAGGAGGGGCGAGGGAGGGAGAAAGAGAGAGAGAGAGAGAGAGAGAGAGAGAGAGAGAGAATGAGGAGACTGATAGACGGTTGTGAGGCAGGGCGTTGCACAATCGTGTAACCGGAGATGAGAGGCTGGACTCCCTGACTGGGCCCCGAACACACACTCTCACACACACACACACTCACACACACACACACACACACACACTCACACAGGCCCATGGAGGGGGGGTCCAAGGGCCAGATGCCAACCTGACTGTGTGTGTGTGTGCGAGGGTGTGTGTGTGTGTGTCTGAGAGAGTGTGTATGTGTGAAAGAGGGGTCTTGCTCTTCCACCCCTGAGAGAGATCCAGAGTTTGCAGGTCTACGTTTTAATGACACACACACACACACACACACACACATCCACAGCGTACACAAGTAAATCTTTGGCCCAAACTCCATAGTGCACACAAACACTAACCCCTGTGCCCTCGTCTCTCTCTCTGCCCCCCCTCCCTCCCTCCTGATTTTCCTCTCCCTCCCTGTGAAGGTAAGGACTGGGTGGGGTGGGGTGGGGTGGGGGTGGGGTGGGGTGGCGCAACAACCACACAGGGAAACAAGGTGCTTCACATGAGGAGGCTGGGGGGGAGGAAGATGGAGGTGGGTGGTGGGAGGGAGGGAGGGAGGTAGAGGAGGGGGAGGAGTAGAGGGGGTTAACAAAGATTCCCCTCTCTGCTCTGTGCCAAGGGGGAGGGGTCCCAGTGACCGAGGGCAGTGTGTACACACACACACACACACGTCAGATCATGTGAAGCGTTGAGTCACGCGTGTGTGTGTTCAGGTTGGTTAATGTCACTGTGTCTTTGTGGTTGGTTTCCCCTCTGATCTTAACACACACCAACACCACACACACGACACATGTACCTCAACACACCTGGAAACAACATCAACATTTTCTGTGTTTGTGTGTGTGTGTGTGTGTATGGAGCAGCCTCATATAAGAGTGTGTGTGTGTGTGTATGGAGCAGCCTCATATAAGAGTGTGTGTTTGTGTGTGTGTGTGTGTGTATGGAGCAGCCTCATATAAGAGTGTGTGTTTGTGTGTGTGGAGAAGCCTCATATAAGAGTGTGTGTGTGTGTATGGAGCAGCCTCATATAAGAGTGTGTGTTTGTGTGTGTGTGTGTGTGGAGCAGCCTCATATAAGAGTGTGTGTTTGTGTGTATGTGTGTGTGTGTGTGTGTGTGTGGAGCAGCCTCATATAAGAGTATGTGTTTGTGTGTGTGTGTGTGTATGTGTGTGTGTGTGTGGAGCAGCCTCATATAAGAGTGTGTGTTTGTGTGTGTGTATGTGTGTGTGTGTGTGGAGCAGCCTCATATAAGAGTGTGTGTTTGTGTGTTTGTTTGTGTGTGTGTGTGTGTGTGGAGCAGCCTCATCCTGATGTGTGTTCCTGGGCCCTGAGGCACACAGAGTTCTGTACCAGCCAACACCATCACTGTGAGACTCACTGTCCTGCACCCCCCACCCCCCCACCCCCCACTGGCACTGGGGGAGGGGGGACAAACCGGAGGATGAAGAAGAGCAGAGAGACAGAGAGAAGGAGAGAGGGGGAGAGAGAGGGGGGGAGAGAGGGAGTGGAACCTGGCAGAGCAGCAGGAGAGGAACGGAGGGAGGGAACCGAAGAGAAGACGAGAGGAAAAGAGAGGACGGCAGCTCTCTGGTGTGTGTCACTACCTCCCCTCACCCCCCACCCCACCCCCACCCCCCTCACACCCACAGAAAACCCCCTCACAGCTGTGACCTTACATGTGTACACACTCTCTCTCTCTCTCTCTCTCTCCGTCGCTCGCTTTCCCTCTCTCTCTCCCTCTCTCTCTCCCCGTCGCTCGCTTTCGCTTTCCCTCCCTTTCACTCCTGCCCTTCCCCCTCTTCTCCTTCCAGATTACCCCCCCTCTTCCCTTGCATGTTCCCACCTCTCTCCAGGTCCATCCCTCTCTCCACTTATGTTCCATCTCCACCTCTCTTTCTCTCTCTCCCTCCCTCTCTCCCTCCCTCCCTCTCTCCCTCCCTCCCTCTCTCTCTCTGGTCAGGTCTAGAGGTAGAGGCTGGACTGACACACACACGCACACACACACACATCCCAGGTCAAACCAGCAGATGACTGGAACCTTCTGCCAGGATAGGGGTGGGGCAGGTGGGGCCCAATAGACCAATCAGTGTCTCCTGCCTGAGGTCAAAGTTCACTGTTTCCCAACACCAAAACAACAGACTGATAGACTTGTGTGTGTGTGTGTGATCCAGATAAAGGATGAGAACGACAGAGCAAAGATGGAGAGAATACAGACAGACAGCTCTCTGTTCAGGAGGAGAGGATGGGAGGAGAGAGGAAAGGAGGAGAGAGGAGGAAGCAGTTTGTCTGTTCTTATCTCACCACACCCTGCTGACGTAAAGCTGCACTTCCTACACGCCCTGTTACACACACACACACACAGTACACACACACACACACAGTACACACACACACACACACACAGTACACATCCTTCTCATATTTAGATCATCGCTGCTACATGCAGTGAACAGTCTAGTCTGTATTGAACAGCTCAGCCGAACTTCTCTACTGTAAAACTCTGAACTCTTTCAACTCTCTACTGTAAGGCTGGGCTGGGCTGGGCTGGGCTAGGCTGGGCTAGGCTGGGCTAGGCTGGGCTGGGCTAGGCTGGGCTGGGCTGGGCTAGGCTAGCTTGCTTTCTAGGTTTCAGCAAAGACAGACGACACAGTTAAAGGAAGGAAGCGCATGTCTACTGGAGGCCCACAGACAGGCAGACAGACAGGCAGACAGGCAGACAGGCAGGCAGACATGCACACAGACAGGCAGACAGACAGACAGACAGACAGGCAGACAGACAGGCAGACAGACAGACAGACAGACAGGCAGGCAGACAGGCAGGCAGACATGCACACAGACAGGCAGACAGACAGGCAGACAGGCAGACAGACAGGCAGACAGGCAGACAGGCAGACAGGCAGACAGACAGACAGGCAGGCAGACAGACAGGCAGACAGACAGGCAGGCAGGCAGGCAGACAGACAGGCAGGCACACAGACAGGCAGGGGTTTGACCTACACACCCAGCATTGGTTGGAGCCTGTATTTCCTCTTGATGGAAAGGTGAAATGGTGGAGAAGAAACAAAATCAGAACATTCTACACTCCTTCTCCCTCCCTCCCTCCCTCCCTCCCTCCCTCCCTCCCTCCCTCTCTCCTCTCTGGCTTACAAACACAGAGAGCTCTGAGCAGCTTACATCAAGCTCTGAACACTGATGTCATACACACACACACACACACACACACAGACACTATCTTACACAAAACACACAGTTTCAAACAAACATGCACCGTGTGGATAAACACACACTCATCCACACACTTGGACACACCCTCCCCACCCTACCCCAGTCGCCCCCCCGCCCCCTCCTTTTCACTGCGGCCTGTTTGGCAGTGCTGCGAGGGTTGCTATGGGGACAGGATTCTTTCCCTGGTTAATGATTGTGGAGCGATGGCAGGGGGTCACTCTGTCACATTGGGTCTAATCTGGAGAGACATGGACAATATCCTCACACACACCCACCCACACACACACACACACACAACCCCACCCTGTGGACTGCACATACACAGAGACATACACATTCCAGTTCCAAACACAAATCACTATAGACCCTTCGCTAATGAACACACACACACACACACTACTTCATTCCTAGCAGCTCCCACAGACCCCTCCACCCTCCTGCACACCCTCCAGTCCTTCACCCCACCCTATCCCACAGAAACACACCCTTCCTCTGCGCAGATCCCAGCCCAGTCCCACCCAGTCCACAACTCCCTCCCCCCCCCCCCCCCCTACTCACTTCTCCATCACCCCCACCCTCACCCCCAGTCCCACCCAGAACACACACACACACACCATCATGGTTACATTCCTCAAGCTCCTCTGGCCAGCAGCTTCCACTAAGTAAACCTTCTGCAGACTGATAATATCACCGTGTGTGTGTGTGTGTGTGTGTGTGGTCACTGATCTCTTTCAAGCAACCACTATTACCACCAGAGCAGTGAGAGACCTGGGAGGACTGTGTGTGTGTGTGTGTGTGTCACGTGTTAGAGGAAACACACAAACTCTCCTCAGAACGGGAGAAGCATCTCCCTCAGGATCCATCATCCTCCTCACCTCTTCTCTTCTCTCTCCTCCTCATCAACTCTTACAGTTACATGTATTTATTTAGCAGACGCTTTCATCCAAATCGACTTACAAAAGACAGCTTTACAGAAGAGCATCGGTAATTGATCATAACGACGGGATAGACCCTAAACATTGCGGGTTGTCAGATTATGAAAAAAACATGGTGAGAAAAACCAAACAAGTGCCAAAGGGAAGATCCACAAGAGCATTCAATTAAACAAGTTACAATTAAATAACATGAAACAAAACAAAAAATGCAGGGGTGTACCTGTGACAGTGAGTACAAGAATTTCAAACGGGTTACAGCTGACCAACAAGAGCAACAAGTCCCTCAATAAGAATCACTGTGATCTTGAAGGAAACTAACAGGAGATAACAGGTCCAGTAAACCCATCTTAAGTACCGCTGTTCAATCATCTCTCCTCTCCTCTTCTCTCCTCGTATCTCTCCTCTCTTATCTTTCCTCTCATCTTATCTCTCCTCTTCTCATCACTCCTCATCTCTCCTCTCATCTCTCCTTTTCTCATCTCTCTTCTTCTCATCTCTCCTCTCATCTCTCCTTTTCTCATCTCTCTTCTCCTCTTCTCTTCTCATCTCTCCTCTCTCCTCTGATCTCTCCTCTCTTTTCATCTCTCCTCATCACCTGTAGTACATAAACAGTTAGGTTCAGGTTCAGGGAAAACAGGATTTTGAAGAGAACAACATTTTGAAGAATACACAAGAATAGCTAAATGTACTTATATGTGTGTTTGTGTGTGTGTACAATACATTATGGACAAAGGCTTCTGGACAAACACTCAACCATGACTATATTTCTCTTTCTCTGTAAAAACGTTTCTTGCAGAACCAGATGACTTCGCAACGCTCCCACAGAACATGATGCAACTCAGACCAGCGTACATTCCACTAAACCCAATTTGGTGAAACACTGGATGACAAGTACAGCCAGCCTCTCTCTCTCCCCTTCCATCCCTTTCTCCATCTTTCGTTCTCTCCCTTTATCTCCCATCTTCCTCTCCCTCTCTCCCTCTCTCTTACTCCATGTCTCTCTCTCTCTCTCTCTCTGGGTGAAGCCTACAGCACCAGTCCAGGATTACACAAGCTTCCTCACTCTGACAGCAGTGGGCTGGATGTTAGGAGAACAACCAGCAGACAACGGCTGGACTGCCTGCCTGGCTGCCTGCACCAAGCTGCCCGGCTGGACTGCCTGCCTGCCTGGCTGCCTGCACCAAGCTGCCCGGCTGGACTGCCTGCCTGCCTGGCTGCCTGCACCAAGCTGCCCGGCTGGACTGCCTGCCTGACTGCTCTGAGCTCCCTGCCTGGCCTTGAGATGGGAGGTATTTTCCATGAGGTGGCACCATGCTGAAGTGTCAGGGTGTTATAGGCAGGCTGGCAGGCTGGCTGGGGTGAAGGGGATTGTAAGTATGTCAACAGCTAAGGCTCTGCCCTGTTCTGTCCTGCCCTTCAATGTTCCTGTCCTGTGTCATCCGGCCCAGCCCACCCTGACACACCTGAGCACAGAACAGTCTAGCCCAGCCTAACCCAGCCCTGCAAGTGCCATCTTCCTGTCGCACGCTGATCAAACCCTGATCTAACCTCTCTCTAGCCCAGCCTAGCCTAGCTCCACCCAGTCTATCTCAGCCCCACCCAGCCTAGCTTTGCCCCACCCAGCCATTAAAAATGGAGCCCTTGACCTAAAAATAGCCTGGAGCCTGTTCCTGAAAGACCCAGCTCAGAGATCTACCTCACTGGAAAAAGAAGCTTTGACACACTTGACACCCGCAGTCAACCAGTCAACATCTAACTAATACCTTTACCAGGCAAGACCCTCAGACAGGGGCCACAACATAGAGGTGTGTGTGTGTGTGTGTGTGTGACCGGATCATGTTTGTTAAGAGGAGAAACATGTTACAGAGGAAACAGTGTACCTCGTCCCCCAGCCCTGTGCTTCTGAAACCACACTGGACACACACAGAAAACCATGCACCCACACACACACACACACACACTAAACAACACGCACGACACACACTGCATTCAACCAGTTTCCGTCAAGTTTGTCCACTACTGTTAATCATTGCCTCTTGCCTGGCACACCCTGGACTAAGCATAGACAGACAGGCACACACACACACACACACACACACACACACACAGCTGGTAAGAGCGCCTCTCTGTCCACCCTGCTCACCAACATTTGGACCAGGCAGTTACTGCTGCTGTCCTGAACAGGAATGTGTCACCAACCCAGCTTATAGATTAGGACACACCTCAAGAGCTGGGCTAATCCAACACACACACACAGTGAGAAACACACACAGTAAGAAACACACCGTAAGAAACACACACAGTCAGATACAGTTCCTCACTCTCTAGAACTCTCCTGTCGTTAAACTAAACGGATATAAACATTTACAGTTAAAGAAACTTAAATGAGAGCAACTTCATAAAAAAAGAAGAGAGATCAAAGGTCATGAGAGCCATTAACCAATCAGATTTATTTAAAGGGCAGCCGCACGCTCACTGAGTGAGCCAATGAAACGAGCCACGGTAGACAATCATCATCATCAATTATTTGTCCGCACTGGTTTCCCATAACAGACCGCGACGTATCAACAGTTGAACTAGGACGATGTGTTCCTGCACCGATGCACGGTTTGTTATTGTGGAGGTCGGTAACATCGACCGGATGCGAACTACGGCGTCGCTCGCACAAGCCCACCTGGCTCGTTCCCATGGCTGAGATGAGAGCGCGAGCGCTGCTGTCCCTTTAAAAACTAAGATGGTGTCCTGCAGCTTCCAGCTTCCTGCCTGCCGAGCACAGAGCACAGGTAAAGTGCTCTAGAAGAGCCTGTACCCCAAAGCCTGTGCAGACAGGAAGAAGGTGAGAAAGAGAGAGAGAGAGAGGGGGGGGGGTGTTGAGAGGAGAGAGGGGGACAGAGAGAGGTAGAGAGGGGTACACAGAAAGAGAGAGAGAGGGGGGGGTGTTGAGAAGAGAGAGGGGGACAGAGAGAGGTAGAGAGGGGTACACAGAGGGAGAGAGAGAGAGGGGGGTACACACACAGAGAGAGAGAGAGAGAGAGAGAGAGAGAGGGGTACACAGAGAGAGAGAGGGGGGTACACACACACACACAGAGAGAGAGAGAGAGAGAGAGAGAGAGAGAGAGAGAGAGGTACACAGAGGGAGAGAGACAGCGACAGGGGAGATTCTAACCCTGTAGTCCCAGGCTGTACCGCTGCCAGTATTTCGTGACGATCAAGCCCGAACAAACACAGACAGCAGAGAATCGAACCGACGCTGACCGGCCCACAACTCTAGCTTGTCTGGCTAGGAGAGACCCCCCCCCCCCCCCCCCCCCCCCCGCACTCCCAGCAGACTTGTCTTTTTAACTAGACAGCTATGCTCTTCTGTTTCAAACGGGCGCATGTTAAACTGGGTGTCCGGGTGTGTTTGGCTGCTGTGCCTGCGGTACAAGACAGGGTTACAGGGGTTGAATAAGGTTGACACTTACTTTCTTGTTTCGAGTCTCCGTGTGCATCGCGGTAGCTAAGCGGGTTCAATGGTGGAGGGGTGGAGTAGAGGAGAGGGGGGGGGGGGGGGGGGGGGGGTCGCTCGTGGAAGGGTGTCCTCGAGCTATTTGAATAATAGTAATCTTGCTGCCGGTCCACCTTTCGATTCAGTCTCGTTCGCCTCTCGCCGGTATTCTTTTCAGATCATATTCCCCCCCTACCAAAAATATTTCGAGACGGTTCTCTTGTTCCTTTCCCCTGTGTCGGTCGGTGTGTTGTTGCCGTGTACAGGGTTGGGCTCGCTCTCTTCGTTTCTCCTCCGCCTCTCCCTAACAGCTCGTGACCCCACCCGGCGTCCCCACCCTCAACTCTGTCAATCAGAAGCTATGCAGCCCGGCTCGAGCGCAGTTTGGCCCGGCACAAACACCAAACTATCCCCCCCCCCCCCCCCCCCCCCCCCCCCCCCCCCCCCCCCCCCCCCCCCTAAACAGCACACTGGAAATTCGCTTGCATTTTGCCGACATGATCCTGCCCTGGCATTTACAGTGGTTGCCCGGAACAAAACAAGACACACACACACACCCATGTCAAATAAGCTAATGACGTAAAGTTCTAGGCTTAATTGAGGATACCAGTTTTGGAAGACACGAGAGGGTGTTTTATTATTGTATGTACAGTTTCTTTATTGAAAAAATCATATTTGCGCGAGGTAATATGAGATATCATATATTATGTTAATTGCGACAGTGTGGGTGTGACCGATGGCTTCCAGGCCACACCTACTATCGTGATGCCTGTTTTGGGTGTGGCACAGATGAAGTCCGTTTTCTTAAAGGTATAGTTATTTTTTGCTATAAATTACCTGTATCAGACTTGAATTAAATAAATAAAATTACAAATACTAAATATAGCTGCCAGCAGCGATGGTGGATTCCTCCTAGAACAATTTATGAAATTGATATGTAATTCAAAATGCAATCTGCATGTTTGGTGTGAAAACATCCAAGACTGTAGTGCCCCCTGTGCTGTAACGGACAAAGGATTGTGAACATAAAAAATCCTATTGATAACTTTTGCAAGGGTTGTTCATCTGACGATGATAACTGCCAATCCTGGGGAAGATCCAGTCCAGGAGGGATTAATTGCTGCAAAAGTCGTCAGACCACTAACCAAAGCTGAAACTATTTAAAAAGTAATAATAACTTAATAACAATGTAACAACTGGTAACTGGTAAAAAGCGATGGTGGATTCCTCCTGGAAAAATTTATGAAATGTATATGTAATTCAAAATTAAATCTGCAAGTTTGGTGTGAACCGTAGGATTCCACGGAGGAATCCTAATTTAACAGACGCTTTTATCCAAAGCGATTTACAATAAGTACAGGTACGTTCTCTGTGAGGTAAGTAGGGTGAAGTGGAGCTCAAATCAAGATCACAACTAGTCTGTCTCAACTAAATTAGCAAGAATCCTCTGTGGCTTAGTGGGTAACCATGGGTGCTACCTAATTTGAGAGGCATTTCAGCATCTGTGGTTCAAGTCTTGCGCCTTTAGGGGACACATTTTAACGCAAGGCTTGAAAGAGGCACTTGAAGAACGCCCTGATAACAAGCGAGTGTAAGCATATCTGGATTTGGTTCAGTGAGGGGAGATGCTGCCTCTTAATGCAAGGTTGGAGGTTCAAATGTACAGGATTTTTTTTAAAGCACTGATTGGAGGAGGCACTTGAAAAAAGCCTGGAGAGCACATGTCTGTTATCCTCGGTTTGGCTCAGTTACATGGGATGGTGCCTCTTAACCCCAATGCTGGAGCTTCAAATCCCAGCATTTAGTGTACACATTTTAATGCAATGCTTGCAAGAGGATAAGCATGTGGAACATACTGTATACTTTAGGCTTTTCTGGAAAGACATGGGTTTGAAGCTCATGCCAGTCTTACTTTCTCTTTCTTTACAGATATCACACCTCACCTTAAGGATGCTCATTGGTTAAGCATGTGGAACATGTGGAACATGTAAGTTGAGGCTGTTTCTGGAAAGACATGGGTTCGAAGCTCATGTAATTCTGTGACTTTGTTTCAATACGAATATCACACTTCATCTTAAGGATGTATTCTCAGAACATTCCTGCAATGTTGTGAGCCTGGTGGTTGAGCCTGAGCAGTGGTTAAGCAAGTGGAACATGTAAGTTGAGGCTTTTCTGAAAAGACATGGGTTCGAAGCTCATGTAATTCTGTGACTTTGTTTCTTTACAAATATCACACTTCATCTTCAGGATGTATTATCAGAACATTCCAGCAGTGTTGTGACCCAGATGGTAAAGCATATGAGTTATTGTGCCATGCATCATGGGTTCAAATCTAGCTGAAGGAACTTCATAAATATTAATTGGGCTGAGGCTATTAAGATTTGGTACTCAAGTGGGCTGAGGCTCTTAAAATTGGGTACTCAAGAGCTTGACTGAGGATACGTCCTCAATGTAAAGTGAGGCAGTCAGTCACTTGAAAAATGCCCGGAGAGCATGTAAGTGTTAGCCTAGCTTTGGCTCAGTGAGGTGAGATGCTTCCTTGTATCCCATGGTTTGGGGTTTGAATACCAGCATTTAGTTTACAAAATATTTAAGCAGGACTTGGAAGAGGCACTTGAAAAACGCCCAGAGAACATACTAACTTAAGACTGGAGTTAGCTCAGTGAGGTGAGATGCTGCCTTGTAAATGCAAGGTTGGAGGTTCAAATCCCAGTGTTTAGCAGCCAAAATTTTAAAGCAATGCTTGGAAGAGGCACTTGAAAAACGCCCGGAGAAAAGGTCTGTTACCGCCGAGAGGCCGTGGCTTAGTGGGTTTGCCGGCTCGTAAACGAAGAGTCAGGTAGACTTACATCACTCGGGTCTCAGAGAGCACTGTTTTGTGCTAGGACTCAAAACTCCAAAGTTGCGTTTATAAGGCAGCATCTCACATCAGCAAGCTAATGTTTAGTTATGTAAGTATAATTAAATTATCTTCTTTCAAAACTCTAGCTGACAAACAACCAGGCCTGCATAACCCTTGTTTTCTACCTTGTAAATTCCCAGGGGGGGGACACAGCCCCCTCCCTGGCCCCAGGTTCTCTGGGGACTCCAGTCAGCTGTGGGTGGGGATTGAACCAGAGCTCTGAGACTGTCGGTAGCCTGCGCACACCTGCTCATCACTGCTCACAGTTACTAACCCACCACACCACAGCCTTCCAGCGTTAACAAGCCTTTTCTCCAGGCGTTTTTCAAGTGCCTCTGCCTACCTGGGCTGTAAAATTTGGCAGTGACATAAGCAGGAATCAAACCCCAAACCTTCTGGTTACAAGTCAGCCTCTCTTCTCAGTGAGCTAATTCTAGGTTGAGCAACAGCTTCCTCTGGGCGTTTTTCAAGCGCCACTTTCAATGTGTGGTTTAAAATTAGACTTTTGCTGTGCTTGAACCATCAACCTTGTGATGTTAAGACAGCCTCTTTACTCACTGATCCATTCTAGAACGTCACACACAATTAACTTCGTTTTTTCAGGCTTTGTTCAAGTGAGTAAAAAACACCTGGAGAACAATGAGTTGTGTGCTGCTTTGGGTCAGTGAGTAAAGTGGCTGCCTTGTAATCACAAGGTTGGTGGTTCAATCCCATGTAAATGCTTATTTTAATCCACACATTAGAAGCAGCACTTGAAAAATACCTGGAGAAAAAGCTTTATCATGATCAGCGTTGGCTCACTGAGTAGACTACCTGACTTGTAACCAGTAGGTTTGGGGTTTGATTCCTGCTTATGTCACTGCCAAATTTTACAGCCCAGGTAGGCAGAGGCACTTGAAAAACGCCTGGAGAAAAAGCTTGTTAACGCTGGGAGGCTGTGGTGTGGTGGGTTAGTAACTGAGCAGTGATGAGCGGGTGTGCGCAGGCTACCGACGGTCTCAGAGCTCTGGTTTGATCCCCACCCACAGCTGACTGGAGTCCCCAGAGGACCTGGGGCCAGGGAGGGGGCCGTGTCCCCCCCTGGGAATTTAAAAGGTAGAAAATAAGGGTTATGCAGACCTGGTAGATCATCAGCTACAGTTTTGAAAGAAGACCATTTAATTATACTTACATAACAAACATTAGCATGGAATTAGCTCAATGAGGTTAGATGCTGCCTTGTAGTCTCATGGTTGGGGGTTCAAGTCCCAGCGTTTAGGAGACAATCATTTTAAGCAATGCTTGGAAGAGGCACTTGAAAAACGCCCAGAGAACATGTTAACATTAAATGCAAGGTTGGGGGTTCAAGTCTGAGGAGCCAACATTTTAAAGCAATCCTTGGAAGAGGCACTTGAAAAACGCCCGGAGAACATATTAGTGTTAGCCTGGGTTTAGCTCAGTGAGTTGAGACGCTGCCTTGTAACAACAAGATTGGTGGTTCAAATCCTAGCATTTAGTGGACCAAATTTTAAAACAGGGCTTGAAAAACGCCTGGAGAAAAGGTCTGTTACTGCCAAGAGGCTGTGGCCTAGTGGGTTTGCCGGCTGTTTTATGTGCAGCTTGTTTTAAGTCAATTTCTGTCTGTAGACCCATGGAATACGACATATCACATAAACCTCCCGCTTTACATTAGGGATGTAGCGTCAGAATGTTCCATGTGATGCTGTGGCTCTTGTGGTACACTGGTTAAGCATGTGCAACATACAAGTGGAGGCTTTTCTGGAAAGACATGGGTTCAAATCTCATGTCTGCATTTTTCTTTACAAACCGAACACTTTACCTGGTGGTTATGGATTGCCATTTCATAGACTTGTTAGAGAAACCCTCTGTAGCTCAGTGGGTAAGCATGGGTGTTACTAAGTCTGAGGTCCATTCCTGTGTTCATTGTTCAAGTCTTGATCAGACCAATTGTTGATTTATTGAAATGCTCTATATGTGTCAAAAACCCAATTAGTCTGTTTGCACAGTAGGATCCTCTGTGGCTCAGTGGGTATATGCATGCATGTTAAGGTTTAAGGCCAAACCTGGAAATGTTGGTTCGAATCCCGCTCAAACCTATTCATTTACCTTAAATGATCGTCAATTTAGCAATATATAGGTTATATATATATAATCGCAGGCTGGTAGGTAGGCCTTCATAGTGTAGTGGTATCTACAAATGTTTGAGATGTTGGTTCGAATCCCTCTCAAAGTTCAAGGTTTGGAAGAGGCACTTGAAAAACGCCCAGAGATTTTGAAATAGTATACTGGGTTTGGCTCAGTGAGATGAGATGCTGCCTTGCAACAGCAAGGTTGGGGGTTCAAGTCCCAGTATTTAGGAGACAATTTTTAAATCAAGGCATGGAAGAGGCACTTGAAAAACGCCCGGAGAAAAGGTCTGTCACCGCCGAGAGGCCGTGGCCTAGTGGGTTTGCCGGCTCGTTAACGATGAAGAGTCAGGTAGACTAACGTCACTGGCGGGCTCGGAGTGCCAACTGCGACCGGGGTTCAAATCCCAGGCACGGCTGTATCGGAGTCCCATGGGTGGAGCCCAGGGTCGGGGGGGGCCGTGTCCCCCCTGAAAAATTGCCATCTGGTACAGAGGGGTTATGTAGAAGAGGGGGATGACCGACCTACATTTTAGACAAAAATCACATAGCTATTAATTAAGTAAGTTAGTTAGTTTTTACCTTATTACATTTGCATAAATATATTTTAAAAGGTAGTTTCTTATTATATATCTTCCACATCTTGGTGGCCAGTTGGAGGGATACCTTGCCGACACAGGAGATTGGTCAGTTGGGGGAGCCCTACTGGGCAGTTGGGGAGTGCACTGTGGTCAGAGTGGTCTGGCCAGTTGGGGGCACTGCATTCACAGGGTGTTTGGCACACTTATTTGAACCTGGGTTGTCAAGCATACGCCCACCTCTCTGCTACACAACCTATACATTGCTAAATTAATAGCTTAAGTTAAATTATTGGGCTTGAGTGGGATTTGATCCAAGGTTACTAGATTCAGCCTCAGACTTCAACATACATGTGCAAACCCACTGAGCCACAGAGGATTCTTGCTGTTTTGGCTGACTAATGGTGATTTTGAAACCTATAGATCAATTAAATAAATCAATTAATCTGAGTAAGACTTGAACCATGGATTCTAGAATGCCTCTCAGACTTGGTGACACCCATGCTTACCCACTGAGCCATGGACAGATCTTGCTAATGTGGTTGACACAGACTAATTGTGATTTTCACACCTATCAGTTAAATAAATCATCAATATATCTGAGCAAGACTTGAACCATGGATCCTAGAAGGCCTCTCAGATTCAGTGACACCCATGCTTACCCACTGAGCCATAGACAGATAACACAGACTTGCCTCTTCATTGTTCGCACCCGTCCAAACCACTAGGCCACTGAGTCTCGGTAGTAACACATGTTTTCTCCGGGCGTTTTTCAAGTGCCTTTTCCAATGTGTGCTTTAAAATTAGATTTAGAAACAGCTGAGATTTGAACCCTTTACCTTGTTGTTTCAAGGTAGGCTCTCTCCCCACTGAGCCATTCCCAGGCTACTGCAAATAACTTCTCTGGGCGTTTTGGTTGATACCTTGGTTCAAATCCAGCACAAGGCACCATGGATTGCCATTTCATTGACTTGTTAGAGTAGCCCTCTGTAGCTCAGTGGGTAAGCATGTGTGCCACCACGTCTGAGGGCTGTTCCAGCATTCATGGTTCAAGTCTTGTTCAGACCAACTTATTTAAATGCTCTATATGTGTCACAAATATAGTACAATAAAATGTAAATCACAATTAGTCTGTTAGTAAATCCTCAAGGGAAAGTTTGATGTTTGTTTACATTACCTCAGATTTGAACCCCTGTTTACCCAGACACACCGCTGCTCAGACGTACTACATGCTTAACCACTGAGCCACCAGGGACAAAGAATAGCCGGAAAATCGTGAGAATACATCCCTAAGGTAAAGTGTGGTGTTTGTAAATAAGTATGCAATTGCCATGAGATTCGAACTCATGTCTTTCCAGAAAAAAGCCTACATTGATTTGAGCCACATACTGACCCGCTACACCATCAGGTCCACATGGCTTTGTATTCTGAGAATATATCCCCAAGGTAAAGTGTGTCATTTGTAAATAAGTATGCAAATGACAAGGCACTTGAAAAACGCCCAGAGAAGTTGTTTGTAGTAGCCGGGGAATGGCTCAGTGGGGAGAGAGCCTACCTTGAAACAACAAGGTTAACGGTTCAAATCTCAGCTGTTTCTTAGTCAAATTTTAAAGCACACATTGGAAAAGGCACTTGAAAAACGCCCGGAGAAAACATGTGTTACTACCGAGACTCCGTGGCCTAGTGGTTTGGACGGGTGCGAACAATGAAGAGTCGAGTAGACTTGCGGACGGAAACGGTGTTCGAATCCCAGGCATGGATGATCGTCCCATGGGTAATGCCCGGGGTCAGGGGGGTGTTCCCCCCCCTGAAAAATTGACATGTGAAACAGTGGGGTTATAGATCTGTACAAGTAAATAACTTATACTAATATTATATACCCCAAAAGTATAAGTTATTTTCTAACTCTCTCCACAACTTCTGCAGTTGTGAGAGGAAAGGGTTTAAGCAGTCACAGCTGGTCACCACACCAGATTGGGGTACCCAATTCCCCAGGGTATTTAGCACAGTGCCTTGCACTGGATTTGAACCAGGGTTGCCAACATCTCAACCATGTGTAGATACCACTACACTATGAAGGCCTACCTAACAGCCTGCGATTATATATATATAACCTATATCTTGCTAAATTGACGATCATTTAAGGTAAATTAATTGGTTTGAGTGGGATTCAAACCAACATTACCAGGTTTGGCCTTAAACCAACATCTCAACCATGTGTAGATACCACTACACTATGAAGGCCTACCTACCATCCTGTGATTATATATATAACCTATATCTTTCTAAATTGACGATCATTTAAGGTAAATGAATAGGTTTGAGCGGGATTCGAACCAACATTACCAGGTTTGGCCTTAAACCTTAACATGCAAGCATATACCCACTGAGCCACAGAGGATTCTACTGTGCAAACAGACTCATTGTGTTTTTGACACATATAGAGCATTTAAATAAATCAACAATTGGTCTGATCAAGACTTGAACCCTGGACACTGGAATGGACCTCAGACTTAGTAACACCCATTCTTACCCACTGAGCTACAGAGGACTTCTCTAACAAGACCATGAAATGGCAATCCATAACCACCAGGTAAAGTGTTCGGTTTGTAAAGAAAAATGCAGACCTGAGAGTTGAACCCATGTCTTTCCAGAAAAGCCTCCACTTGTATGTTGCACATGCTTAACCAGTGTACCACAAGAGCCACAGCATCACATAGAACATTCTGACGCTACATCCCTAATGTAAAGTGTGAGGTTTATGTGATATGTCGTATTCCATGGGTCTATACGACAGAAATTGACTTAAAACAAGCTGCACATCAAATAGCCGGCAAACCCACTAGGCCACAGCCTCTTGGCAGTAAAGGACCCTTTCTCCAGGCGTTTTTCAAGGCCTGTTTTAAAATTTGGTCCACTAAATGCTAGGATTTCAACCACCAATCTTGTTGTTACAAGGCAGCGTCTCACCTCACTGAGCTAAACCCAGGCTAACACTAACATGTTCTCCAGGCGTTTTTCAAGTGCCTCCTCCAATCTGTGCTGAGAAAGAAATAAATATGCAAATGCCATGAGATTCGAACCCATGTCTTTCCAGAAAAGCTTACATTGATTTGAGCCACGTACTTACCCGCTACACCACCAGGTCCACAGTGCATAATGGAATGTTCTGAGAATACATCCCCAAGGTAAAGTGTGCTGTGTTTGTAAAGAAATGTACAGTGTCTTTCCAGAGAAGTCTTAATTTGCGCAATCCACTTGCTTAACCACTACACCACCAGCTCCACAGCGTTACATGGAAAGTTCTGAGAATACATCCCCAAGGTAAAATGTGATGTTTGTAAAGAAATAAACAAACAACACGAGACTTGAACACATGTCTTTTCAGAAATCGGTCTGCCGGCATAATCCTCATGCTTTACCGCTACACCACCGGGTCCACAGTATCACACCGAATGTTCTGAGAATACATCCCCAAGGTAAAGTGTGACGTTTGTAAAGAAATATGCAAATAACATGAGATTTGAACTCACGTTTTTGCAAAAATGCATCAAATACGATCCACATGCTTTGCCACTACACCACCAGGTCCAGAGGGTGACATGGAATGTTCTGAAAATACATCCCAAAGGTAAAGTGTGGTGTTTGTAAGTAAGTATACAAATGCCATGAATCGAACCCATGTCTTTCCAGAAAAGCCTACATTGATTGGAGCACATACTTAACCACTACACCACCAGGTCCACAGCGCATAACGGAATGTTCTAAGAATACATCCCCAAGGTAAAGTGTGCTGTGTTTGTAAAGAAATGTACAGTGTCTTTCCAGAGAAGCCTTAATTTGTGCTAAACCACCAGGTCCACAGGGCTTTGTGGAATGTTCTGAGAATACATCCCCAAGGTAAAGTGTGTCGTTTGTAAATAAGTACGCAAATGTAAGAGAGTCGAACTCATGTCTTTCCAGAAAAGCCTACATTGGCCTGATCCACATACTTAACCGCTACACCACCAGCTCCACAGCGTTGCATGGAATGTTTTGAGAATACATCCCCAAGGTAAAATGTGACATTTGTCAAGAAATACGCAAATAACATGAGATTTGAACACACGTTTTTGCAAAAAAGCATCAAATACAATCCACATGCTTTGCCAGTACACCACCAGGTCCACAGTGTGATGTATAATGTTCTGAGAATACATCCCAAAGGTAAAGTGTGGTGTTTGTAACTAAGTATGCAAATGCCATGAGTCGAACCCATGTCTTTCCAGAAAAACCTACGTTGCTTCGAGCCACATACTTAACCGCTACACCACCAGGTCCACAGCGCATAATGGAATGTTCTGAGAATAATTTCCCAAGGTAAAGTGTGCTGTGTTTGTAAAGAAATGTACAGTGTCTTTCCAGAGAAGCCTTAATTTGCGCAATCCACTTGCTTCACCACTACACCACCAGCTCCACAGCGTTACATGGAAAGTTCTGAGAATACATTCCCAAGGTAAAATGTGATGTTTGTAAAGAAACACACAAATAACATGAGCTTCGAACTCATGTCTTTGCAGAAACGGGTCTGCTGGCATTAACCACATGCTTTACCGCTACACCACCAGATCCACAGCAATGCAAGGAATGTTCTGAGAATACATCCCTAAGGGAACTCACATCATTCTACATAAGCCTCCCACTTGGATTTGCCCACATGCTTAACCACTTGGCCATCAGGGCTTCTGTGCAACATGGAACTTTCAGAGAATAAATCCTCAAGGTAAAGTGTGATGTTTGTAAAGAAGCAAATAAATGCAGGGTTACATCAGTTTTGAACCTGTGTTTTCCAGAAACACCAATGCTCAGATGTACCACATGCTTAACCACTCAGCATCCAGGGACAAAGGATAGCTGGAACATCCTGAGAATAAATCACCACGGAAAAGTGTGGTGTTTGTAAATAAGTATGCAAATGCCATGAGTCGAACCCATGTCTTTCCAGAAAAGCCTACATTGATTTGAGCCACATACTTAACCACTACATCACCAGGTCCACAGCACATTGTGGAATGTTCTGAGAATACATCCCCAAGGTAAAATGTGCTGTGTTTCTAAAGAAATGTACAATGTCTTTCCAGAGAAGCCTTAATTTGGATGACACACTTGCTTAACCGCTACACCACCAGATCCACAGGGTTGCATGGAATGATCTGAGAATATATCCCCAAGGTAAAGTGTGGCGTTTGTAAAGAAATATCCAAATTCAATTAGACTTGAACCCATGTTTTTTAAGCAATATGCAAAACACTCAAACCGTATATGTATAGGAAAGTCTCCATTTGTAGGAGCCACATGCTTAACCAGTGCACTAATTGTAACGTTATTTGGCTTGTCTAGGTTTTTACCATTCAACTACAATTCCCAGTGTTCCTTGCGGCAAAACCCAGGAAGCAGAACACTAGAAGCATGCGACGGTAAACAATCCCTAGAAGCAGCAAACACTTTCATATTACTAAGACATTACTTTAATTGTAATGACGCGTATTATTTCATAGCATTACGACGGATAAATAAATATATAGTTATGACTCAGGGTCTGTACATAACACCTGCTTAATTTAGCTGTTTCGCTAATTAGTAAAGAGTGGACAACAGAATCAGAATCTGTTTTTATTCGCTATGCAAGATATACAAACACAGAATTTACTGTGGCAGGAGAAAGCAAACATAGAACATATATGGAATACATATGCAAACATAGAACATGTATGGAACACATATGCCGGTTGCTTCACCAAATAGTTGAGTTATTTTGACCTCTTATATAACACGTTGGCCAATGTTACTTTCGAAGTATATATCAGTCACCACTCAAAAATGTACAAAACAGTTATGATTAATGTATTACATGGATGTGCTGCTTACTCAGGTGTGTGTGTGTGTTAGAGTGACCCGGCATGCGTGTGAGGACGGGCCCTTGTTGGAGGAGCAGGAGACGGAGGGTCAGAGGAGGCTTCATGGACTGCTGCTCCAGCAGCTCGACAAGGGGGCCAACATCGACCGGTGAGCCAGCTGCCTAATCCCGCTGAACCAAGGAAACAGTTAGATTGATGGATAGTTTGTTTGATGATAATAATAATAATTATTATTAATTGATTTGTGATATATACAGTGAAAGTACATCAGTAACAACATCTAGTGTGTACACACTCCCACACAGGTGTGTAGCCAAGAAGAAGTGTTTCGCTCCTGCGGCCTTGTACAAGCCCTTCGGGGAGCAGGCGGCTGGAGTTAGGAGTCTGTCCCAGTTCCAGGCACTGCAGGACGGGGAGGGGGAGCAGGCCAGCCTGAGAGAGCTGGGGCTCACGGAAGATGAGATCCAACTGTGGCTCAGTAGAGATGATCACCACTCTGACAAGGTGAGACGTTGTTGGGTGTGTTGGTATTGATCACATCTGTGTTGTAACATACATGGTGTGTGTTAGTACAGGGTGTGTGTGTGTTAGTAATGTTCCTGTGTTGTACAGGGTGTGTGTGTGTTAGTAATGTTCCTGTGTTGTACAGGGTGTGTGTGTGTGTTAATAATGTGCTTCTGTTGTACAGGGTGTGTGTGTGTGTGTTAGTAATGTGCCTCTGTTGTACAGGGTGTGTGTGTGGGTTAGTAATGTGATTCTGTTGTACAGGGTGTGTGTGTGTGTTAGTCATGTGCCTCTGTTGTACAGGGTGTGTTGCCAACACCAGGGGCATTGCAGCAACGCTTGCAGGTGATCAGGGACAAGATGGCCGCCAGGGCCGAGCTTCTGGCCCGCCCCCAGCGCCTCTCTGCCAGCCAGCCGCTGTCCAGGAGAGAGATGGAAATCGAGAAGGCTCTGTTCCATGGCAACGATCGCCTAGGTTTCCTCACGGCGCTCTATCACCAAGGTGGGGGTGATGTGATTGGCCCTTCCTGGATTAGTTTGGCTCATGAACTGCTTTTGATTTAAAACAATTCTTTTCAGCTCTCTGGATGCTAGAAGGTCCATATAAAGATGTTGTTTCCATGTTGTTTCCATCACAGAGGAAGATGTTGCAGATGGCCAGCAGGGGGCGACCTCCACCAACCCTCTGGACACCCTCTACAGGAGCGTCCTCTCTGAGGGCAGGAAGCGAACGTCGCCCTCACAGGACCCTCCTCCATCTCACACCAACCAATCACAGAGCTCGCTGAAACACGAACACCAATCCCAAAGCTGGATAGATCATCAGCCGGAACCGTCTGGACAAAGTGACAGAGAAACTGACAAGTCAGGGTTAAGCAAGGACACTGTTAGCCAATCACAACTCCAGAACCCACCTGTACGGCTGTCGGCTCCCAAGAGGATAAACATAAGCCAGCCAATCGGCAGTCTGTGTAGACCAGGGGAGGCGGGGTCAAACAGTCCACAGACGGTGAGAGGGGAGATTCTAGATATATCCGATGAAGAGATTCTGGAGAACCGAGAATCGGAGGAAGGGATCCGGAACATTCCACGGTTCCACAACTATCAGCCAGGAGAACCATCAAAGGTACGGTTATTGATTCATAGTTACCCATTTAGAACCTCGGTCCAAATGAGTGACATGAAGAGAAGGTTCTAGTTTGGTGTGCTGGTGTGGCGCTGTGCAGGTGCTGTGTGTGAGGAACCTAAGCAGCCAGGCGTCAGTGGCCCAGCTGGTGGCGCTGTTCTCCAGGTTCCAGAAGGAGGGCGGGACTCCGGTCCTCTACCGCCTTCTGACTGGTCGACTGAAGGGACAGGCTTTCATAACACTTTCCGGTAACACACAAACAAACACACACACACGCTTACTTCTCTGTCTCTCTCTCTTTCTTTCATTCACACTCTTTATCGCTATCTCTCTTTGTCTATCTCGTCCACACACAAGCACATTCTCTCTCTCTTTCTCTTCTTTTGTGTCTGATTTAACAGATACACTTAGCACGCACACACACACACACGCACACACACGCACACACACACACCCAAGTTTCCTTTCAACTTACAATCAGAAACGGTTAGAAGTTTTATCTCCCATACAAATACTGTAAAGTGACACAGTGTTTGTGTGTGTGTGTGTCTGTGTGTGCGTATTTCTACCTCCATGCCACGGTGCCATGGCATCAAGACACGGAAACGGCTCAGGTCGCCCTCCGGCTGGTGAACGGGTACCGGTTGCTAGGGAAACCCCTGGTGATCGAGTTTGGGCGTCAGCGGAGTGGCGAGGAGGGGGCGGAGCGGAGGGAAGGTGGACCAGCACAGCCTCACACCTGACGGATGAGAACAGACAACAAGCCAACAACCCTCACTCATCTGTCTTCAACCAATCAAACAGACTGTTTGGTGTATTTTGTTGTTTTGTTGTTGAATAAATAACCTGTTATATTTTCACCTGGTGTCTTTACCGTCCTTAACTCAGTTGACTGACATGAACAAAGTGAGTTTTGACTTGAGTGAAATGAGTTGTGTTTTGTCTGGTTTAAGTTTGCATGGAGTTCTGTTCGTGAACACTAGAGGGCAGCACATTAGTCACACTATCTCTGGAACAGTTCCACGATAAGCCTTCACAAAGAGCAGCTGTGTGTCACATCTGCAGAGGAGCTCCACAGTGGAAGAAACAAAACATGGGAAGCTCTGGTTCAACTGCACAGGGTGACAGTCTGTTCTAAAAGACTGTGTTTCAGGCTAGCTAATCATTTTCAGGTGTTTGTTTACTAGATGTTTGTCTGTGTGTTTACGAGAGTGTGTGTGCACATGAGAGTGTGTTTTGTATGTGTGTGTGTGTGTGTGCAGATGAGAGTGTGTTTTGTGTGAGAGAGTGTGTCAGAGTCCAGAAGGTTTGTTTTTGACAACCTTCACCTCCGACCCTCCAACAACACCCCCCCCCCCCCCCCCCCCCCCCCCTCTCAACGGCATTCCAGGAGCCACAAAACCACAACACCTACTGTGCCCCTTCTTATATCCACAGAGACAGACAGAGAGAGACAGAGAGAGAGAGAGACAGAGATAGAGAGATACACAGAGAGAGACAGAGACAGAGAGAGAGACAGAGAGAGAGAGAGAGAGAGAGAGAGACAGACAGAGAGAGAGAGAGACAGAGATGACCCTGTTAGCCAGGGAGCTCAGTTGGGTTCATACCAGGTGACTGAGCCCCCCATCCCTCCCCCATCCCTCCCCCACTCCCCTGTCCCCCAAACCTGCTTCCTGTCACTTGGTTGTCCCAAACCGAAACTCGTCATCGATCAGATGTTAGGAGAGAGATCAGTTTAGGGATGTTTGTGCTGGTGTCCCTGGTCTCATCACTCCTGCCTCTGGACTGTGGATCGCTCATGTAAAACTGCTTTCTGTGACCTTCTGAAACAGACGCACTGATACTTCAGAGTTTTTTAATCAGAAGGCAGTTTTTTTTTATTCATATGTTGGCCAATCCCTGGACAGGTTCTGGTTAAGTGAAAGTGTTTAATTAACCAGTAAAGAGTGCCTTGCACAAGGAAATTAACACAAAAAAGGAGCCTATACAAAGGCTGGGAAATAAACAATTTACAACATGAAATTAAAGGAAAAATACAGTCCAAAACTCCAAATATAACACATATAAAATATCAAACTCTCTAGACCAACCCAAGTGGTGTGTGACCAATACTAACAAGGTGAACTGATCACTGGTTCACAGTCGCCAAGAACTGAGGACACATAAACTATTTAAAGAGAAGCTAGGGTTGATTGCCGTTTTTTGATTGGCAGGTTGGGCGGTTTCAGCTCCAGAAAGGGACCAATCCACGACATGAATTCACACCTGAATTTGCATATTCGGCAGGATCACAATTAAGCGCAAACAAAAAAGCAGAAAAGTACAAAGAAATCTGTTTTTTTAACTGATGAACTTAATTAACACAACCCCTAAAATCATCATAAACAGGAATAATATATGTAGGAAATAATTCAATTAAATACATCACTTATTATCACTTATGAACATTCAGTCAGCAGTCAATAAGAGATAGAGATATAATAGTCATGGAGTTTGACCTCTGAGCTAGTGGTGATGGACTCTTGTTCCTATTCCACAGCAGATCTGACCATGACTGCAATGTGACTCTAAAATATGTGTGTGTGTGTGTGGGGGGGGGTCAAAATCTTCAAAATGGCACAGAAATAAACATGAAATTGGTTTTAACAACTTACTCAAATTTCTAAGCACCACCTCAGCACTCAGGTAAAGTCCCCCCCCCCCCCCCCCCCCCCACCCCCCACCTCCACCAGAACTAGCTGCTTCATTCCTGAACTTGGTACCTTCCTGTTTCTGTATTAAGTCCTCGACACCCAAAAACGACCAGAGAGTTGGAGTGACAAAGAGTCATGTTCAAAGGGGTGAGGTGGCATGAGAGGCGTGAGGGGAGGGTGAGGGCGTGAGGGGAGGGTGAGGGGGGGAGGGTGAGGGGCGTGAGGGGAGGGTGAGGGGCGTGAGGGGAGGGTGAGAGGGCGTGAGGGGAGGGTGAGGGGCGTGAGGGCAGGGTGAGGGGCGTGAGGGGAGGGTGAGGGCCGTGAGGGGAGGGTGAGGGGCGTAAGGACAAGATGAGGGGGCCGATGTTGTCAGACGTAGCCCGTGACATCGTAGCCGGCGGCTGGGTTGTTCCTGGGGTTCATCTTGCTGTCCTGGGCAGCTGAGCGGCTACTGGAGCTGGTGTGACTCCGGGCCAGCATCACCTCCTTAACACCCCCAGCTTTGGCCCCCATCTGGAGGGTGGGGTTGCGGTAGGTCTGGGAGCTGGTCCGGGTCCGGGCTGAGGGCCCCATGGCTGTTCCGGGGTAGGGGTACCCTCCTCCGTGCCTCCTGGACCCCCGGCCGACCTCCCGCTCGTCGCAGCAGGAGACGCACAGCATCCCCCCGCCCAGCATGGAGAGGAGGGAGGAGGCCAGGCCGATGTACAGGCTCTCCCCCAGCTCAAACTTCATGCTGGAGGGCAGGCCGGGCTGGTAGAAGGTCTGGACCACCTCATGGGTTGTCCACGACACCGGGATGAGCGCCAGGAAGCCCGCGGAGAGGAACAGCCCTCCTCCGGTCCCCGCCACGCGGGTCTTGGCACCGGAACCTTCCAGGCACACGGTGCACTGCATCCCCATGGTGGTCATGGCGACGGCGAGGACGGAGATGACCACAGACATGACCATGAGGGCGCGGGAGGCCTGGAGGTCAGAGGGCAACGCCAGCATGGAGTTGTAGGTCTCACACTGGAAGGTTCCGGTGCTCTGGTACACACACTCCATCCACAGACCCTTCATGTTGGCGACGGCCGTGACGATGTTGGAGCCGATGTGTGCCGACGTTCGCCAGTAGGGCATCACCGTGGCAACCAGCGTCCCGAGCATGCCCAGTAGACCCAGGAAGAAACCCATGAGCTCCAGAGCCAAGGACGCCATGACGGAGGTCAGAAGGTCGAGGCGGCAGCTTCTTTCACCGAGGGGCTTTGCGTTCCTCTCGTTCCGGACGTGAGGGGCGTGCGAGCACGGCTCGTGCAGTTGTGTGGACCTCTCACTCTTGCACACACACGCAGCTTTCTCTGGCCTCGCTCGTTCTCCTCGCCGTAATCCTCTTTTACGTCTTGCTGAGATTTTCCTCTCTCTTTCTTCTTCTTCTTCAATGTTCCTCCTCTCTCTCCTCTTCCCTCTGGTTTACTCCTCTCTCACTCGCCCTTCCTACCTTTCTCGGCGGGAAGTTCTCCTTTCCAAGTTCGCCCTTCCGTGTGTGTGTGTCCGCTCTCCTGTCTCTCGATCGCCCCAGGTCCTTCACCTCTTCGTGTACACACAGATAAACCCAGTTTCCCCCTCGGACAGAGTTAAATATTCACTCATCACTCATCTCTCTCCACCCCCAAAAGCAACACTCTGCTGGTCTGTTCACCCATTTCCAGTCCGGTCTGGTCCCAGGCCTGGGGGGCGGCAGGGGGTGGCACGGATGGGGGAACACAAGCATGATCTCTCTGCTGCTGTGCCGTCTGGAAACACAACCGATTAGGGGAAGAATGAAAGAACAAAGGAAGGATTGAATGAAGAAATCTCTGACTCAGGGAACTCTTTTTCTAATCCTGTAGCGCTGCTGCTTTCTGAACACCAAGCAGGACTGTGACTGCACATTGTTGTTACCGCTTGACTACAGACATGAAACACATTCAAATGAGACATTTGATCAATTTTGTGTTACTGATTTTGTGGTTCAAATTTGCTTGAGCTTCATTGGTTGTGTGTGTGTGTGTGTGTAGACCTACACAATGATAACTGTCTTCACGTTCTAACCCCTCTATAGAGCCATGGGTCTTATGGGGTGATCGTTCACAGGAAGGAAGCGATTTAACACATGTGCTAATCCACACACACACACACACACACACACACACTCTCTGATGACATAGTTGACATGGAAGTATAGACACAGGAAATTCAGGTATAAACAACAACAACAACAACACACACACACACACACAACATACCTCTACAACCCCCCTGACTCAGGTGAGCATCCACAGTAATCTCTTCTCATGTCAAGTGTGTGTGTGTGTGTGTGGATGAAAGCTAGTTGTCCGGTTCTGCATGCCTTCCTGGACCCTGTATCAGATGAAACTCCCTCCTCCTAATCGTTCCTAATCTCTGCTCACATGTTGCCAACATGGTAATGGGATTAGGACTGAACCCAGGCTCCCTTCCAGTCAGCCAGGAGAAGAGGCCAAGGTCCAAACCCAGAAGCTTAGAACCGCACCAGGGTTCGAGACCACAGGGTTCTAGTCTTCAGCGTTTCTAAACCTCAGGGTTCTAGATCTCAGGGCTCTTCAGAGTTCTAAACCTCAGAGTTCTAAACTTCAGGGTTCCAAACCTCAAAAGTTCGAAACCTCAGAGTTCTAGATCTCAAGGTTCTAGACCTCAGGGTTTTTAACCTCAGAGTTCTAAACCTCATGGTTCTAGACCTCAGAGTTCTAGACCTCATAGTTCTAAACCTCATAGTTCTAGACCTCAGAGATCTTCAGCATTCTAAACCTCATTGTGTCAGTGGTGGTTAGAGCTAGACATCTCCAAAACTCTCAGTACTCCAAACAAGCAGTAACTGTGTGTGGTCACTAGAGAGAGCTCTCCTGTTCAGTGTGGGACCAGCATGTCTGGTCTGCGAGGCGTGTGGACTGTGACCCAGGTCAGGATAACCATAGTAACCGGCTCAGGTCAGCTGGTGTCCAGTGTGGCTGTGTGGACCGCAGTCTGACCCCACCATCACCCCTCCTGACTGGCCACCTCTCCTCACACCTCCAGCCTCATTTGTGGAGGTGTTGGAGCATCACCATGGCTGCCTGACGCCTCCACACACACACACACACACACACACACACCTCCACACACACCTCAAAAGGCACACTCCGGGAGCCTGTGTCTCCTGGCACCTTGTTGGAGTCAGTTTCACCCTCAGGAGAAACACTCTGCTCATCCTCCAGTACTGACCTCTGTTCCCACAGCAACACCTAGCATACACACTCTCCCTGGACACACACACACTCTCCCTGGACACACACACACTCTCCCTGGACACACACACACTCTCCCTGGACACACACACTCTCCCTGGACACACACACTCTCCCTGGACACACACACACTCTCCCTGGACACACACACACTCTCCCTGGACACACACACACTCTCCCTGGACACACACACACTCTCCCTGGACACACACAACTCTCCCTGGACACACACACACTCTCCCTGGACACACACTCTCCCTGGACACACACACTCTCCCTGGACACACACACACACATACTCACTAGCCCTGGATAAACCCACAAACCATGAAAAAACATGTTTTTTCATGAAAACATCCCTGTGGGTCACAGATATGATGTTCTGGGGCCTGTTCTATAACACCAGGCTTATGCCAGGGACAGTAGCCAATGGAAGCCTGGCTTATTCAGTCAGATCACATCTTTTACATGATCCTTGTTTTTTTCTATAAGTGTTCAGGTGGCTATGTGGTCATTGTACACGTGTGTGTGTCCAGTGAGAGTGTGTGTGTGTGTCCAGGGAGAGTGTGTGTGCCCAGAGAGAGTGTGTGTGTGTGTGTGTGTGTCCAGGGAGAGTGTGTATGCTAGGTGTTGCTGTGGGAACAGAGGTCAGTACTGGAGGATGAGCAGAGTGTTTCTCCTGAGGGTGAAACTGACTCCAACAAGGTGCCAGGAGACACAGGCTCCCGGAGTGTGCCTGTCGAGGTGTGTGTGTGTGTGTGTGGAGGTGTGTGTGTGTGTGTGTGTGTGGAGGCGTCAGGCAGCCATGGTGATGCTCCAACACCTCCACAAATGAGGCTGGATGTGTGAGGAGAGGTGGCCAGTCAGGAGGGGTGATGGTGGGGTCAGACTGCGGTCCACACAGCCACACTGGACACCAGCTGACTTGAGCCGGTTACTATGGTTACTGATCCCCCCCTGGTTACGGGTCAACTCGCTGGTCACCTCGTGACCCGGTGACCAGTGTCCGGGCATATCTGCTGCGTTGTGATTTAGACAGGAACGTCCCAGAGTTTGGAAGCTAACAACATCAGCCTTCACCAACACAGTGGAGTAGCTTCTGTTTACAGTTGCCGTGGTTTCAGGCTCAGAGGGAGATAAGAGCTCGTTTTCACCTTCCTGAATGAAAATATAGACATAAGACTGGAGAGCAGTTGGTCACTGATTTCTCACATTCCAATCTCTGGGGGAGGAGGGGGCAGAGGAGGAGGAGAAGAGGAGGGAGAGGAGGGGGAGAAGAGACAGGAGGGGGGAGGGGTGGGGGTCTCTGGCCTGTCTGTCAACAAATGTGACAGAACTAGAGGGACACACACACACACACAGGCAGATGAGCAGAGTAAACAGTCATGCCATTCCTTGTTTTTGTGAGGTTTTACTTTGCTGATCTGACATTTGGATCTGGAGACAGCTTTTGTCTGGGGTCATGAGTACAATTTGTTGGTCAAACCCAGGTCACAGTACAAACAAGTCCAAACAAGTCCCAGAAGGAATAATAAAAAAGAACATTTATTTACGCAAACGTTTCCCTCTTGCCAAAATCGAAATTCCAATTCTTAAAATAGATCTGTTCCTCATTGTTTATAACATCATAACAGATATGTACCAAGAGTATGTACAACTAGACTCAGAGAAAATGAGCCTCGTTCATGATGAAAGATTTAACATGAACAGCATGGATAACATCTGACGTAGCCTAATATTCCTTGATCTGAAATAATCTGCTGGGCTATTTGCAGTCTAAACTCTGGTGACTCACGGTGTCACAAACCCCACTGTGAGCGCCTATAGGTGTGAGTCTACATCATGATCCACCAGATTAAAACCCTGATGGAACCTCCGCATGCTTTCTCCATTTGGCCCTTTTGCACCGTTTTGCCAGCTCTGCGGGGGCTCTGGCCCAGGGTGCCCACAGTCCTGTCCATCAAGCCGCCATTAGGACCTTATTAGGGGACGGGAGGGGGGATTCTAACATTAGGACCTTATTAGAGGAGGGGGGTGGGGATTCTAACACCTGGCTTAACAGACTCCTTCAGCAGGGACGCGTGCTCTACCTTTAACCATTTTTAGACGATTTAAAATAGTTTTAAATCAGTTTGCATGCGTGCTGTTATGTTATCGATTGTGAAAATCAATGTGCAGAGACATCTGTGTTTAGACTGTGTGTTCGAAGCAATTGTGTAGTTTTGCATGTCGAATAAATTGGCCAAAGAACTGTCATGTAAAACACACACAACTAATCTTATTCCCATTTGGGAATCAGTTTATTTAGGCTCTCGCCTATCTGTGTTGTTTTTGAAGCACTATATGCAGTTTCTAACGAATCTGTTAAGATCTAATTATCTATCTTAATTACCAAGCTCACTGGGTGCTCGTGCCCCCCTCCCCCCGGTTTCTGCCCCCCCCCCCCCCCCCCCCCCCCGTACTCCTCCCAGATGGTGTCTCACTTCTCCCCTCTGTGTTTTCCCAGCAGATGAGGGGGTGACATTTCTCACCCTCACGCTGCGACACGCTGTTTATACAACTGGACCTCCTCCTCACACCAAACTGGCCTGACCCCTAATCATTTGGCCGGCAGGGACACCCCCCCTTGCTCGGATCATTTGGCAGCAAGACCCCCCCTCCCTCCCTCTCTCTCCCCCTTCGCCCCCCTCCGGTGCAGAAGGGCTTTAAAAGCCCCAGAGCAGTGTCATCTCCCGAACACTCTTCCTCCACATACCCGCTCCACTACAGCAGCTCTGAGAGTCACCTCATCCTCACTCGGATTCTTCTCTGGAAAACCTGATTTTCACGTTTATTCAAGATTCCAGCCGGAGGGAACAGGAATAATAAGGCAGCAGACATGAGTTCCTCCTGCATTATCTCCAACCAGACGCCCTTCACTGTGGCTCCTCTCACCCGCCCTTTGATGAGGAACACCACGCCAACAATCGACAGGTAAGCAACGATCCCTACCGACAAAAAACACACGTTTATCTATTTATCTGGATAAAGTCTTAAATTAAGTGCATATGGGATCTAACCTAACCTATTGCGTAACCACGGTTGACTGTATTCATCCACACTGTTATCTTGGCTGTATAAATGCAGGATTCGCTTTTTTGTTACTTGCTGCAGGGCACCATCACAACAGATTACACTGTCAATGCGCATCTCTTCATATAAGCATCCTGTGTGTATGATTTTGATTGACACTAACCACGGTGCTCGTGCCTCTTCCAGTTTCACCCCTCTGTGGAGACCCTGGCTCGTGAGCGGTAAGGAAGCTCATCGCCAGATCAGGACGAGCAATCAGTCATTGGTGAGTTGAATTATATAGATATTTTGTATTTTCGTCTTTCATATTTGCACAGACCACAAAAGACATATTTACACCAAACCCAGATACTTCTGCAATTTCCCCTCTGGGGGGACAAATTAATGATTTTCTTATATTTTCTAACTGGACACATCAACCTGTAGACTAATTACATTTTCTATAGCTGTAGGATAGCCTACATGTGTGTTTCCAGTGAGCCTGTTGTCAGTGGTAACACACGGCCATGTGTGTGTGTGTGTGTGTGAGGCAGACAGGCGTTAAGTGCAGGCTAGAGAGCAGAAGGAGAGAGGATCATGCTGTGTTTATGTCACTCTGCCACACTGCACCTCTGCTGTGGAGACAAACTCACACTGTTAGCCTCCGATTCCCTGACACACGGCCACATGGCTGCCCAGAGCCAGAGCCTGGAACACACACACACACACACACACACACTCTCTCACACCTCAGCACACTCTCACACCTCTGCACACACACACACCTCTGCACACACACACACACACACACAGTGTGTGTGCAGTGTGTATAGTGACACTATAGGTGACAGAGCATGAGGCTCCAGACAGTGGTGTTCTTCACCCTGCCTCTCCCCAGAGTGAGAGACGCTGGACTGGACACCTTCCTGCCTGTGAGAGGGACCCTGGGCCTGTTTCCCACAGTCTCACGCTAGCCTCACACCCTCTCCCCTCACCCTGCCAGACTCACACCCCTCCCCTCCCCTCCCCTTGGTTGTCCCTGACGCTGGGGGATTCCTAGTCTAGCATGTTGGGCGTGTTTGTTTTGGATGCCAGTGTAAGACAGGGCAAATATTCCAGAGTGAGAAAGACCAGGTCAGGGCACCAGGGGATTGTCCAGGGAACACGAATGATGCGGCTTTATGTTTGTTAGGCAGTGTTTGTTCTCTCTCTCTTTATCTGTACATCTCATTGCATTTTAAAGCCCAGCTCAGTATATTGTCATTAACCCCCCTCTCTTATTCTTCTCTCTCCCCCTCCAGCCCTACTCCAGGCCCTCTGCAGCCCCTGCTAACGTCTCCACCGAGGGGAAACCCCAGACCTTCCAGCACCCTGTCCGACTGTTTTGGCCCAGATCCAAGTCGTTTGATTACCTGTACAGCGACGGAGAGGTCTTGCTCAAGAACTTCCCAGTCCAAGCTACCATCAGCTTCTACGAGGAGTCAGACAGCGAGGAAGAGGAAGAGGAGGAGGACTGGGAGGAGGAGGACGGCAGCGAAGATGAAGAGTGTCTGAAACCTCTGTCCTTCTACACCAGCTGTAACTGAACACTGAGAATCCTCTCTATCTGCCCCCCAGTATTGAGTGCTGTCCTTAATGGGACTGGATAGATCGAACACACAGTCCCATATTGGGATGGGTTACCGCGGAAACAAACAAATCTCAGGGTCTTAAAATTGCTTATGTACATAGAATGTTTAGCGTCTTATTTACATTTCTAATTTATAATTGTTAAATTGTATATAAGCACATATATTTATACGGAGTATTTTTTATATACGGTTTCGGTCTATTTTTCCACAACACTGTCTAAACTTTTTCACGGTCTGAATTAAATAAAGTTTATTTTGGGAAAGTAGAAATGTTTTTTTTTTGTTGTTTGTTCTTTATCTGCCCTTGGCAATAGTGAGAGGAGATCAGAGAGTTCAAGATGGAGTATATCAGTTAGCGGAAGTCTTTGTTGTTGTGGAGAGATTACACTCCTCTCTCTCTCCTCTCTCTTTCCTATCTCTCTTCCCTCTCTCCTCTCTTTCCTATCTTTCTCCTCTCTCATCTCTCTCTCTCCGCTCTGCCTCTCCTATCTCTAGCTCAACAGCCTTTGATGTCTTTCTGCTCGCCCTTGGGGGCCAGAGAGAGAGAGGGGGAGGTCTGGTCACTGTCCACTTGCCAACCGGTCGGAAATAAAAGAGCAAAGCCGGGAAGAGCTGAGGTGGCTTAAAAAAATGCTTCATTGGAAATGTTACAGTCCTCAAGGCATGTCGGGTTTTTTTCAGGAAGGTCGTCGACTTGTTTTCCCTTCTGGAAGGATCCTGGGGTCAGGGAGCTCTCAGAGTTCAAAGGTGATGGAGATCTCGGCTGTTGTCAGTTTTACCATGAGGCCTGACCCCTTAATGCAAACCACACAGCAACATACCCTGCCTAGCATACACACACACACACACACACACACTAACACTCTCTCTCTCTCTGACACACACAGTAACACACACACACACACACACACACACACACTAACACTCTCTCTCTCTCTGACACACACAGTAACACACACACACACACTCTCTCTCTCTCTGACACACACAGTAACACACACACACACTAACACTCTATTTCTCTCTCTCTCTGACACACGCACCAACACACACAGTAACACGCACACACACACACACACACTTTCTCTCACAAACACACCACTGACACACAAATGCTTGCATACGCACACTCCCATGCAGGCATGCACTTAGTATGCATGTGCACACACTCGTGCCTTTACATTTTCTCTATGTCCTTCTCCAACGTCCAGTTTTTAAATTATATTTCTTACTGAGATTGTTTATCTTTTTAAAGCGTATTTTTCAAGTCAGAAATAATGTGCTGTAAAAAAAATAATATATATATATATATGTTTGCATAAGGAATACATTTAAAGTTATTGACTACAGATTTAGTGTGGATTATAGAATGTGTATATTAATCTCAACCTTTGTCCATCTATACGAGAACTGCTACTTTGAATGCTGGGATATGAAGTCCTCTTGTCTAAGGTGTGGCTAGGAGGTTCCTGGCATAATAACGGTTCATTTTATTTCACTCAGAACGGTTGATAAAACGAATGGACGGCACGAGTTCTTTGAAATAACTACCTCAATAATTTATCATACAATGTAGTATGTAGCTATTGCATTAAAACTAATTTGATAAAGCTGGATTGTGTCTGTGGAACAACTTCAACATCCACGAAATCTCCGTCTTGAAGGACGTGGGTTTTAGGAGGAGCGCGAGCCGTTTCGGAGTGATTTGATTGGCTAATTGTGGAGATTCCGTGTTTTCTATTGGCTCAGCGGTGTCTCGCTCACCGTCTGAACGCGCTCGTGCGGGTGCTTCCTCGCTCAGAAGCAGGGATGGGATGGAAAATCCTTTTATTCTAAGGGTGGAAGCCAGTTTATTTTGATATACCTGGACAATCAAGAAGCACGTGTGAGGATTATAGTGACATCTGTCTGAAGAGGGAAACTACTTTATATGACGAAATGCATGGATATATCAAATGTTAAGGTACTTTAAAGTGTGACATCCACAGCCCTTTCTGTCTTATCTGATGTGTGACTTAACTCAACACGAATCTTTATTAATATTTAATTTGTAGATGATCTGCAAAAAGCTGCGAGACGCGGAGAATGCATTTCCGTTCGTTTGTTTGCTCTGGTGTTTTCTTATTTATAAACGGTTGGCCGGTATAAACAGACTTTAGAATGATTTACTTAACCTAATTTAACAGGTTATATTTGAGGAGGTGGGCGGTGTGGTTGTAAGTAGGGCGGTTAGGGTGAGAGATGGAGATTAGATGTAAATCCGAGCCTTTATAACGTCGTACAAACCAGTCTTGTCCCTCGCGATGCTGCTTGATGTAACCCGGGTTATTTACCGTCACGTAGACCGGGAGAGCGAGCGCTCCATCTTCCCCCGTGACAGGGACATTTTAACACGACTTTCAACCACGCGGGGCTTCAATGTAACATTGTGTCTAGATGGGGTGAGTGTTTACGGGGCCTCTCGTGCAACAGCCCCTTTAACCCATCCCTGTTGCTATGGGAACCCCACCTCCACTCCCGGCTACACTACATCATATTTATAGATTGGAATATATTCACTAAAGTGTGCGGTAATGTATGTCAAATGATGAAAACACAAAATTTGTGAATACTCACGTGAAAACCATGTGGCATCCATTATTGTAACAGAAAGACACTAACCCGTGTTAAAGACAAGCCTGCTTTAATCAAATGTGCAAAAGATAACAAGAGCTACCAGTAGCAAACAGCTAAACTCTCATTTTAACAATATAGTTTCATTTGAGGATATATTGTATATTTGGGAAAGCATTGACTCAAATGGAAAACATGTATTTTCACAGAAAAGAACATGTCTTTGTCATGTCCTGCTTTGTAATTGTATTGTGCTTCACTTCCAGGTCAGTTACAGGGATCTCTGTCTGAGTAACAGAGGGGAAGCATGGCTGGAGGTACACACACACACACACACACACACACGATACACCGCTGTCTGCTTGTCACTTCCTGCTCTCAGTGACGATGACTTTGTCCCTCCCTCCAGCCTTCCTAGAGGGGAAGGATGCTCACTCCTTGCTCAAGCGCTTCCCTCGGGCTAACGGCTTCATGGAGGAGTTCCGTCAGGGGAACATCGAGAGGGAGTGTGTGGAGGAGAGCTGCAGCTTCGAGGAGGCTAACGAGGTGTTCGAGAACAAGGAACGCACGGTAGGCCCAACGTTCCACAGCCCTCCCTCCCTAGAACCTTGGTACTGTTTGGGTCTTGACGGTTTGTTGACTGAACTCAATTGACTGAATTAACTCTCTCCCCCTCTCCTCTCTTCCCCGCTCCCTTCTGCTCCCCTTCACTCCACCCCTCTCCTCTCCTCTATCCCCCACCCCCCCTCCCCCCCCTCCTCAGATGGAGTTCTGGAAGACGCGCAGCATCTACACCGTCAGCAGCAACACAGAGGGGGGTTCAGAGCGCAGTGACACCGTCTACATGGTGGTGCCCCTCCTGGGCGTGGCCCTCCTCATCATCATCGCCCTCTTCCTCATCTGGAGGTGTCAGCTGCAGAAGGCCACGCGACGCCGCCCTGCCTACACCCAGAACCGCTACCTGGCCAACCGCAACACCCGCAGCCTCCCACGCATCCTGGTCCACAGGGACACGCCCCCCCAGGCCGAGGGAGCCCACCCGGAGGCGGGGTCTCGGCCCACCGTGGTGATGAGTGGCGTGGAGAGGTCTGGAGGAGGGGGAGGATCGCAGGTGTGTGCTGCCCCAGCCCCCCGCCCCTCCCAGCAGAACAGCAGGGCTCTGTATGTCCAGGACTCGTCGGCGTCCGTGACCTCGCGCCTGTCGGGCGCCACGCCGCCCCCGTCCTACGAGGAGGTGACCGGTCACCTGGAGAGCAGCAGCGACGAGATCACGGCGCCGTACAGCGACCCGCCGCCCAAATACGAGGAGATCGTCACGGAGAAGTGAAGTCGAGGGAGGTGGCCTACTGCCTCGCCCACTGCCACTGCCTCTACCCCTGCCTCTAACCCTGCCTCTGCCTTTGTCGGCCAGCTATAGGATCTGTGCTTCACATGGGCCATCTCACGAAGACGTTATCGGCCCAGTTTGCCTGTCAGTGTGTGTGTGTGTGTGTGTTGTTTCCTCTGAATGTGGTGTTTCCAGCTGCACCAGCGGACCACCTGTATATATGTTTATAAACCAGATGGATATCTGCGCTGCTGTCTTCACCAGCTGAAAACACGCTCCCCTGAGCTGACACTGCCTGCCTGCCTGCCTGCCTGCCTGCTGCACGGCCCTCAGCACCTCAGCACTCCCACCCCACTCTGAAACACACCTCTGTCCGCGCTGCACACAGCCTCCTCACCACCAGAGGAGGAGACCTTAAGAGATCCAATCAGAGCCTTGGCTCCAGGCCCGGATGACACGGGATGACAAATGAAGGGTCGTTTCGTTAAGTGCGTAAACACTTGCTCGTTAGAGGGACTACTTTGTCATGCGGAGGAATATCTCGCTTGAGATGCGTGTCCCCTGGGCGGAGGAATCGAGATGAGGTTGGACTGCAGACTGGTCAGCTGCAGTCTGACATTCCCCTCTGGAACAGGAGATTCAATCTAAACTGATAAGGGAACTCAACGTCATATTAACGATGGATAGGTTTTTGTTTGGTTTTGTCTTGTGCCAAAGTTAGAAATGGAATCATGTAGTAAAACAAATGACTCGTCAGATGCACTCCCCTTAAAATGAGCCACTGAGACAAACACACACACACACGCATGCATATGCAACCAAACACTACTGAAACACATACACACACACACACACTGAGCACTAAGCACAACCAAAAAACGCAAAACATTCCAAACATTCCAGTCAAGTAAATGTTCACAGCACTGTAACTTCCGATGACTGTTTACAATTTTTCTTACATTTTTGTTAAAAAGAAAAAAAAAAGATTTCCTGTCTCACTGCCTGGGATGACTTCTGGCTTTAATGTGATGATGCTGAACACAGCGCGTTATCTCCGCCCCTCCTGCTCACCTCCTGCTGCCTTTACACCGCCTCTTTACACCGCCTCTTTACACCGCCTCTTTACACCGCCTCTTTACACCGCCTCTTTACACCGCCTCTTTACACCGCCTCTTTACACCGCCTCTTTACACCGCCTCTTTACACCGCCTCTTTACACCGCCTCTTTACACCGCCTCTTTACACCGCCTCTTTACACCGCCTCTTTACACCGCCTCTTTACACCGCCTCTTTACACCGCCTCTTTACACTGCCTCTTTACACCGCCTCTTTAATCGCAGCCTGGCGTTCAGCGAGCGGGTCATCCAGCCCTGGTCATGCCAGTCCACCACACTGCCAGCAATGCAGACATGAGTGGGAAAGCCACATAAATGCCTGCAGTCCTGGACACAGTCACACGGGACGTACAGAGTCTGGTGGGGTTCTTTTTTCTTTCTTTGTGTTGAAGAGAAGCGGATGAGAACGAAGCAGAGGAAGTGACCTTTGCGTTGACCTCGGGTGGAGGGGGGGTGTCAGTCTTCCTGTCCTCTGCCTCCTGCTGATGCTGCAGTCTGCCTGTCATGTGACACCAACCCTGGAGAGCCCCCCGCAGGGTCACCTGACCCTGACCCCCCCTCCCTCCTGTAACCTTCGGGGGTCAGCCTCTGATCGATCTTGTTCCTGAGATTTCTGTCAGCCTGTCAAACTGATGACTGAGTACCCAGGCTAGTTCAACATAATCCAGTTCTCCTCCACCCTCTCCTCTTCTCCTCCTCCTCATCTCCTCCTATGGTCTCTTCTCCAATCTGCCCTCATCTTCTCTTATCCCTCCTCTCCTCCACCCCCCTCTCTCTCTCCCTCCACTCCTCCACCCCTCTCTGTCTCCCTTATCTCCCCTCCTGATACCAGATACCAGGGCCAGCTCTGTATCTGCAGAAGATATGAGGGAGATGATAATCTGGCAAGGTGTCACTCTGACATAAGCTTGTTTGCTGCTGAAGCTATCTATTTGGGAGAGAGCTACTTGTACTTATCGTATGCGAGTGGGTTTACTGAGCGTGTGAATGGATGATTATATTAGGTGTGAAGACAGTTGGTTGTTAAGTTTTGATTCCGGAACGTGCTTGAAGTTTGTGAGTTCTCGCTTATGTGTGCCAAAGCAGCCAATATAAAGACGCCTATAGTCTTCCTCTTGATTGCCAAAATCATAACACATCCCTTAAAAAGCATATTCAGTCATTAAATTTAATTCGCTGCATTATGTCCTACTTCTTCTATCCACTTTCAGTGTGTTGTTGAAAGACACTTCTGGGTGGGTTTCTGGTTTATCTGATTCATATTCCTGTATTATGTGAAAAAAGTAATGTTTGTGTTTAAACCTGTATTATCAAAGTAGATATATCCACTGCACCTCAAATCGAAATATTCACTTAAATTGCCCTCAAAATGAGTTGGTAATTTGCATATAGACGAATATGATTACAAAATGATAAGATATATAGCCTAAAGTATATTTATATTTGGATACAATGTATTTGCCTTAACAGCCTAACGTTCATACAAGCTGTCAAACCCGACCAAAACAGTTGCTTTTAAATGGATCATACAATAATAGCCACAATAGTTATCTCACTGCCAGCGATAAAACAATTTATAGAAAATATCTCAAACATACAGAGTTGTATTCATTAAAGGAAGTGACGTCACAGGGAGGCGTGTCTGACGTGTGATTTACGTTGACATGTTTTCATTTGCGATTAATATGTGTTGTTTGAACATGAGATATTAGACCAAATCCACAGGATGGAGACAGAACAAGTCATGACACTTTAGTTTAAGACTCCAGTTACATGCATCAGTGACTCACCACACACAGAGGAGATCTTGGCTTGTTCATTTCTTGTCTGAATCATGTTTTCTTCTCTTGAAGATCCTGTCTTCCACAGAGCTTCCAGCTTCAAGTGGTTAAACTGTAGGGTGGCCATGATTATGACCCTAAAAGAGAATCATAGGGTCAAAAAGGAGGACAAACCCAAATAACTAAACTCAAAGTTGTTTACCATAGTGTAGTCATGCTGCACTCTTAATTGGCACTGAAGGCTGTGAATGGTAAATTGAGACGGTGGGCGGGAAGGGTCAAAAAAGGCGAAATGACACACAACAGCTGTCCAGACATACTAGGGCTGGAAAACAAGACTCCTATTAGACTGTGAGAGAGCTGGATGTGTCTGTTTCAACAGTGCATCCCTAAACTGTGTCCATTAAGTATGCAAAATGAACAGAAATAAACAGAAATAGCCCCCTAAATCTCCCTTAAGTCGTACAAACTAACGCATCCTACACATCGACTCGTTCAAATTTTATTTAATTATCTCTTGCCTGAGGACCACAAGGCAACTCTAGTCTAATGAAACATTGTGTTAATTTTCTACTCAATAGTGAAAATTGGTTTAGGTTGAATTACTTGTGGTGGGTTTTTAATTTACAGTATTTCCTACTATTACACCCCTGCCACTAAATATTGGTGATCTATGTCCATCATTGAGTGTATTTTCGACTGCTTTTCAACCGAATTAAGCTTTTCTGGTGTTTTGCTGGATTCCATTCATCAACTTGACATACGATTATTTTTTATTATGATTTTTCTATTTTTTTTCTCCCTCCTGGCTGCCTGCGGTTGTGATGTAGGTCAGTGGGAGATGATGTGGATGATGTGGAGGAGTAGGATGCTGTTAAATCTAATTATAGGAACAGGCCTAGAGGCTATGAGATGCCTTTACACTTAGGTTACAATGTCAACTTTGGCCTGAAGAGGTTATTTGCTAAATGGGGAATTTTACACCGAGGCAGGCAATTCATCTTTTTTTTTTTCAACTCAGTGAATATCTCTCCTTTAGAAAACCTTTTATTCTAATGATGGATTATATCCAGTCACCTCGTCACTGTAACTAAGTGCCAAATCTCTCTATCTTGTTTTTAAGCACTAATTATGATGACTTTGTGAATATTAAAGTGCGTTTTATCCATGTTGGCTGTGGTTGTGACTGTTTTTTGTTTAAAATAGGATAGATTGTTGTTGTTTTTGTGGAATGATCCACACACACACAGACACACACACACACAGACAGAGACACACCCATACACAGACACACACACGCACACAAACACACACGCACACAAACACACACGCACGTACACACGCACACAAAAGAGGTGACGCTTTCTGACGGTGCGCGTGCACAGCCCTGCTGCTGTAACTGTAACTGGAGCAGCTAACAGCTAACAAGCTAACAGGTCGAGTCCATAAAAGTTCAGAAGGTGAGTAAAAGTGGATGATATCCACTTTATAAAGTTACAATAAACTTGTTGTAAAGTTATACTATTTATAGTTTGTAATGAGCTGTTATTGCCAATGTTACACTACATTTCTCGATTTTCTTGATAGCTTCTCAGCTAAAGTCCTCTTGTTTAGGTCAAGTTATGCTTTTAACTCCATGTTTGACCTTATTTAAACTTCTATTTATAGACACATTAGTAACTAAGTAACAACAAATAAATAAGAAATAAACGTAGGTCACTTTCCCCTCCTTGTTCATGATTGTCATGTGATTTTTAAAGAGATCCTGATCATAATATGACTTTACTGTTGCTATCTGCTTAGCCACAGAACTGGCTAGTTTAACCAGATCTGTTACTTGTTTCTAGATAAACGTCAATTGTGACACTTTAAGACATTTAAATGGACAGCAAGATAGTTAAGTAATAAAACAACAGTATATTCATCCAGTTTATGTAGTTTTTGATTCAGATGTTTGATGTCTACAGTTCAAATGATCATGTCATCTGAATGAGTTCCAGTCTGTATTGAGCAGGTGTATCACCCCCCCTCCTTAGATTATAAAGGGATTTTAATCCACACATGAAGACAATCCAGCTGTAATTTGCCTTTAATCCCTTCACCTAATCATTGGTTACCAGGGTGAGCCTGTTCACTTTGGGCCAAGACACAGTAAGGCTGCTGGTATAAAACTGAAAGTGACTAGATTAGACTACAACAATCTCAATTTTTTCTTTTTCTTTTACAAACCGGTTAAACAGGAGGGCAGATTGACACCGCATGTCTTCTCCAACCTTAGTTAAAGATCGTGTTTAACTTTCTAACAAGGTCAAATCCTCTTCTGTCATGTATTACCACGGTAAACAGCATCATCATCATATCGGAATGACATCCACCGCCTTCATGGGCGACATGCCTGGGGGGGTCCGAGGCCGCGACCCGGTCTTCACGGAGGCCATCAACCAGAAAATGAGAGTCCCAGACCGGTTAAGAGTTGGACCGGAGCAGCGAGGCGGAGCGGAGGAGGAGGGCAGAGGGAGGCAGAGGATGGAGGAACCTCCCCCAGCTTACAGCATGCACATCCCGGACCGGCTGGCACTAACAGGTGGGTCTGAGGCTGGATGTCAGGCTAGCTATCTTAATTAAAACATCATTTCTATTGCCAAGGCGAGGCCAGAGGAGACTGTATAATAGCAGGTAGACAGAGAGCTGTTCCTGTGGACTAGATACCCGAGTCAACCGCTCCTCAGCGCTCTGGTTAAAGTCCTCTTATCCTGGTTAAAAATAGGCTACTTTATCCCTCTCTTTCTCTCACTCTCACACACACACACACAAGCACCCCCCCCACACACAAACATAAGCACCCCCCCACACACACACCCACACACTCACACTCATTCCTTCCTCTGCCGTACCTCAATCTTACCGTTTTTTTGTTGTGGATTGTGGATTATGTCATATTTATTAGTTAACCGAATAAGGTTTCTCTTCAGATGCTCCAGACATGAGCCCCAGGCCTCTATTCACCTCCTCCAAGCCAGGCTCGGGCTCCCAGGCTGGGCCGGCCTGGGAAAGCCAGTACCTAGCGTGGGAGAGAGAGTCCTTCCACAGGGATCCAGGCCAGGTATGCTGCAGCACCATGGAGGGATCCTGATCTCACATACGGATCACAAATAGAAACACACAAAGTCCAAACCTTTTCCAATCCGTCTTTAAAACTAAAATGTGATCTGATTTCAGCAAGGACAGGTTGTTCATGTCTGGGACATTAAAAGTGCCTAAATACGTTGTTGTCCCCCCCCCTTCCTGTTACAGAGCCCCCTTCGTAGGTCGTACAGTGACACAGCGTTTGGCAGGACCCCCCCAGGGACCCCCACCCACACCAAACAGGCCCTGCATACCCCCTCCTCGTGAGTGTACCTCGCACACACACACACACACACTCTTCAACCAAAGCACCCCCTGTGACAACCATCTTATGGGATCTGGTATTTGTGCTTACACCTGTGTCTGGTGTGTCTTAAGGACAAGCCCCTTGATAAAGATTCAAATAACCTTTTTAAGAACCTCGCTGTTCTTCTGAGTCTGTCCTTCTGGGGTTTGGAGAACCAAGCTGGGGGCCTGCAGTAATCTGTGTTACCAGCAGGGGGAGACAGTGCTTAAGGTCCCTGAGGTTTGGATTGACATGTAGGTCAGTGTTATATTTGAGTTTGAGTGAGGCTGGCCAGACAGGATGTGAGTCACTTGGATTTATTTAGGCTCCTCCCACCTCCTCCCTCCCCCACTCCTCTCCCCTCGACCGCTACCCAGCTGTAACCCCTCTCCCCTCTGTCTGTCCTCTCTGTGTTCGACGGTGCCTCCCCCCCAACCCCCCCCCCCCCACCCCCGTCTACGTCCCTCCCCTCACCTGTTCCAGCCGCAGCGTGGGCCCCCACCCCCAGAAGGCCCCCCCGGCCGCCCCCCCGCCCCTGGGCCTCCTCTCCCCCCAGTCCATGATCCAGGCTGCCAAAGAGCTGGGCCAGCAGGCATCACAGCGCCTCCTGCAGACAGTCACGCAGAAATACAGGTCCAGGTGACGAGCCTCAAACCCTCCCCCCTCACTTCCTCCCCCCCTCCCTCCCTCACTTCCCCTCCCTCCCCTCTGTCTGTGAACTAACAGGCAGACTAACACACCTGAGAGCGTCTAGTACCTTCCTGCATGCTTCTCCTTGGTGTGACGCCGGCTTAACCGTCCCCTCCTCTCCGCTTGGCTTCGCCGTGTGTCCTGATGGACTTCCTGTCCCTGCGAGGGCGCTCCTCCGTCTCACCTGGCCGCCTCCCCTCGCCGTCGCTCGTCCCAGTTCGCTTCGATTCCGCCGCCATCCTCGTCGACAGGAAGTGCAGTTTTCCTTGCTCAGTTGAAGCATCTTCTGATTGGCTGAGTTAACGATGAACGCATGTCCACCTCGGTCGCTTGCCTGCTCTTGCTTTTCTCATTGGCTGACGCTGCCCTCTCGCTCCTGGCCCCTCCCCCCATCCCTCCGTCTTCTTGGCTGATGTTCCAGGCCTGGGGTCAGACTGTGGTCGTCTGTGTGTCTCTTCTTTGAAGGTTTGGTGGTGGGAGTGCTGACCAGGCGCCCCCACCTGTCATGGCTGAGTCTGGGGGGGCGAAGACAAGAGGGAGAGTGTGTGGGTGGAGGTGGTGTTGGGGGGGGGGGGGGGGGGATTCTGTGGGAAGTGTGTGGATGGAGGGTGTGGATGGAGGGTGTGGTTGGAGGGTGTGGATGGAGGGTGTGGATGGAGGGTGTGGATGGAGGGTGTGGTTGGAGGGTGTGGATGGAGGGTGTGGTTGGAGGGTGTGGATGGAGGCTGTGGTTGTCTGGTCTCTTACCCCTGTGGTGTGTCCAGCGCCCTGCAGGAGTCCTGGCTGGCCCAGGAGGAGGAGGGCGGAGCTGTGGTGGAGTTCATCGTACTCAGACGTCAGGTGAGAGAGAGACCGCCACCTTCCTGCCAGCGCCACACACAGCTCTGGGAGTTGACCTCTGACCTCCTGTCCTGTCCTGTGGTGTGTGTGTGTCTGTGGTGTGTGTGTGTGTGTGTGTGTCCAGGTGGTGAAGATGAGTCGTCGTCTGGCAGGACTGGAGAGGCAGAATGCAGAGCGCAGACAGACTGAGATCATGCTGTTCTCCCTGCTGCTGTCAGCCTGTCTGCTGAACGGCTGGCTCTGGATCAGGAGATAACACACACTGACACTACACACACACACACACTGACACTACACACACACACACACACACTGACACTACACACACTGACACTACACACACTGACACTACACACACACACACACACACACACACACACTGACACTACACACACACACACACACTGACACTACACACACACACACTGACACTACACACACTGACACTACACACACTGACACTACACACACACACATAGACACTACACACATAGACACTACACACACACACTGACACTACACACACACACACACTGACACTACACACACTGACACTACACACACACACACACACACTGACACTACACACACACACACACACTGACACTACACACACACACACTGACACTACACACACTGACACTACACACACTGACACTACACACACACACACACACACACATAGACACTACACACATAGACACTACACACACACACACTGACACTACACACACACACACACACACTGACACTACACACACACACACTGACACTACACACACTGACACTACACACACACACTGACACTACACACACACACACACACACACTGACACTACACACACACACACACACACACACACTGACACACACTACACTACACACACACACACACCCTGACACTACACATATACTACATGCACACCCTAACTACATACATACACACATTGACACTACAAACACACACTGACACTACAAACACACACTGACACTACAAACACACACTGACACTACAAACACACACTGACACTACAAACACACACTGACACTACAAACACACTCCAACCACTTTCTTCAGTCTTTCATTTTTTTCAACTTTCCACCATGTTACCAAACAGATGTTGCAGTGTCATACATGAAAAGCCACGCCTTAAAGGGTCTCTATGCTTTCTGATTGGCTGTGGGATGTTTTGGAATAGTGAACTAAGTGTCAAAGGTCAGCAGTGGTAACGAGTTGACCTTTGCTCTGTGTGGCCAGAGAGATGTTCTAGCAGGTGAACACATGATCTACGCTCAGCGACTAGGTAACGTTGACAAAGGGGTCAAAGTTCGTGAAACAGACTGAATGTACAGAGAGGACCCCTGGAATGGGAGTTGTATGAAAAACAAAGTGCTCATCTCGACCAATCATCTTGGTTCGTGGATAAAGAGAATGTATGTTAATTATCATCATCAACAACAACAAAAATTCTAACTTGTTTGTGTTCGGGAAATGAATCGAACTGAACTGGACTGGCCATGGTTTGAATGTTTTAACTAAATCCTTCAATCTTTAAAAATTTTGAACTGACATACCTGCATGGAAGTCAAAAGCTGGCTCATTAACCAGAGTCAGAGTGACTCGTCTCTACAGTTGAATGTCTGTCTGTTCTGATGCTGTACAATCAGGTTTAGTTGAAATGATCTGCAAGTGTTTGATTTGAGGAAGAAAAAAAGAATGTGGAAGAAAGTAAAAACCTGAACCATGTTATTGAGCGCTTACTGATCGCATGTTTGCAGTTACTTTACTTTATTTTGCTGAAGCTGACTGGATTTTTCTTGTAATATTATGAATATTTAATAAAGTAGATTTTATATTTATATTGTCTGAGTTTGTGTTTTGTTCAAAAGGGGCACATTTGTTAAGTCTAGAAATGAACTTTTGTCCTTTTTTATCAAAAATGTCACCAGCAGAAAACAGACAAGGAGAAGCAGGATGTGTCATTGTGTTTATTAACAAAATAATTAAATTATAACTAAAACATGTCAACTCGCTACATTTGGAGTCATTGGTAGTTTTGGACACATTTAAACACTCTGATGTTAAACAGCATGAGATGAACGTAAAAAAAACGGATACTTGATCATGATTAATGCAATTTAATTCAACATTATTTTGTGATTGTACAGTAACGATAACCTTTCTTAAGCAGCATCTATAATACAGACTTTGTGTAGGAAAAAAAAGCACTGGAATTATTAAACAAGAGCTGATTATTCGGATACGAGAAATTCAGATGTGTATTCTTTGTTATCCATTCCGTTGTCGTCACGGCAACATCCAAAATGTCCTTAAGTTAACGTCACACTTGTCTGATCTGGTCTGAAACCTTAAGGCAGGCGCTTGTATGGGCACTTGGTGACTTTGTAACAGGCTGTCCAACATCTTTGTAGTTCTTGACGTGAGGAGAAACATGGGAGTTGTAGTTTAATCCCAGCTGGGACGCAGGAGAGCAGAATGCCTCTTCCTGTCAAGAGTTCCACTAAGTCAACGGAAACTGATTGGAAATGTCGATTGTCGGGTTGTCAGTCAGAAGGAGCATTTCATGCTCAAAGCGCAACACGCCAAAACGTACGGCGACCTTTTGAAATTTTCCAGAAGTAACTACTGAAATTGATCTAGAATACGGCAGGTACATTTCTCTCACACACACACACACACACAGCATTGTCACATCTCAGAGTTTAAGTCTTCCGCCCCCAAGGTCCATTATGGATGTAAGACCGAACATGTGACCCAAAAGGATGAGTCTCTTGATATTAATACTGAACGCATCTCTGTGTTTGGGTGGTCCTGGTTAGGCCAGCAGGAGAACATGGGGGGGAGGTTACCGTGGTAACGTGTGTTCCTCCCCCTCCAGCCGGGGGAGGCGGGGCCACAGCGGACCACAGCCGTGTCCGTTTGGAAAGTTCAGATCATGTGACGTACTGCACAGCGTGGAGGAGGGAAGGGGGCGTGGCTTCTTTGGTTCCAGGTATTTGGCTTTGAGAACACACCTTCACACTACTACAGCCTGTGTGACTGGACTACGGTTACCAAGGCAACAGTTAGCGGTAAAGTGTGGGTGGGGGTGGTGCTGGGGGGGGGGGTTTCTCTGTTGTCGACACAAGTTAGGTTAGATCACCTCTTGGAAGTCACATGACACACTGAGCTGCCAAAACACTCCTGCAGTAACACCACCCCAGCCAGTAGGGGGAGACACAGCATCCTGAAACACCAGAGATCTGACCTGCTCTCTCTCTCTCTCCCCCTCTCTCTCTCTCTCTCTCACTCCCTCTCTCTCCCCCTCTCTCTCTCTCTCTCTCTCTCTCACTCCCTCTCTCTCCCTCTCTCTCTCTCTCTCTCACACATTAAAAAGGCCAGAGGACTGTCTTCAGCTGAGAACATAACCAAGTCGACTATCTGTTCGCTAATTTCGATCCCTCTGTTGTTTGTGAATCTCCAATATTCCGGCCTCCTCTCCTTTATCTACTTCCTGGAGCCCCTGAGCTTCAGGGGAACCGTGGGAGACCCCGATCGAAAAGCAGTGCATTGTGGTACTCGGAGTCCAGTACCCTGGAACTGAATAGACATTCTAAGGCCCACGTGTTCAGTTCAATAATACACGTGCCGTCTCTAATACTACTGCTGCTGTTTCTGAATACAGTATTTACAGGTTATAGGATTGTTTTGTAATTCACACACAACATCACTGTGGACTACCCAAGTGCCTCGTCTAACGTTGGTAAATAAGGAACGTATGACTAAACATAAATAGAATAACTACATCACACTTGAAGTAAAAAAAAGAAAAGATGAACAAACAAAAGAAATGTTCTTAAAATAAGTAGTGCAATAAATGCAATTGAAGGTTAACCAGAACATTTGGTCCACATGGTGTTTGCTTGTTAGCCAGTATTCCTCAGCACTGCTGTGTAGGAGTGAGCGGAGTGAACAAGGAGGGTTTCTCATGAGAAAACAGCTGAATATGCAGTAAACACCTTCTCAAAACCCCCGAACCTCGAGCCAGACACCGAACTAAAAAACTAACAGAATCCTTCACCTATTTAGAATGTGTGTGTATGTGTCCAGGCACACTCTCTCCTCCTGTCCTGTGACCTACCGGAGGTCAGGGGGAGGTCAAGGGTCGAAAGTCAGATGAGGATCTCCACCATGTCGTTGTCTACTTCCTGTTGGGCGGCGGGGGGCGGGGCGGGGGGCGGGGCGTGGGACTGGATGGGGGCCCGCCTCTCCAGAGTGCTGGAATGGAACCCAGGAACATCTGGGGAGAGACGGGTAGATATCAACACCACGGCTGGTCACACACACAGGAAAGAGGTTTGAATAAAGTTAAAACAAGTTTGAATAAAGTTAAAACAAGTTTGAATAAAGTTAAAACAAGTTTGAATAAAGTTAAAACAAGTTTGAATAAAGTTAAAACAAGTTTGAATAAAGTTAAAACTAGTTTGAATAAAGTTAAAACTAGTTTGAATAAAGTTAAAACTAGTTTGAATAAAGTTAAAATTAGTTTGAATAAAGTTAAAACTAGTTTGAATAAAGTTAAAACTAGTTTGAATAAAGTTAAAACTAGTTTGAATAAAGTTAAAACTAGTTTGAATAAAGTTAAAACAAGTTTGAATAAAGTTAAAACAACTTTGAATAAAGTTAAAACAACTTTGAATAAAGTTAAAACAACTTTGAATAAAGTTAAAAACAACTTTGAGTAAAGTTTAGCAGGTTTGGATGGGGGCGATCCCGAGTGAGGTACCTGCTATGCGGTCAGGGATGTAGACGGGGCTGGGGCTGGAGAGGCGGCTGGGCAGGGTGAGGCTCTGCTGGGCAGAGGTGCTGGCCTTGGCCCCCTCCGGACCCTGGCCCTTGTCTGTCTGGGTGCAGCTGTCCCTGCTGCCTGTTTTGGAGTGTCCGGCCGTCATGGGGGTGGAGGGCAGGACGGGGGAGGGGGAGGAGGAGATGGAGTCGGTTCTCAGAGAGTCCATACGGAACTCTGGGCTCAGCAGGAGGCCTGGAGGAACAGGGGGAACATGAGAGAACACCTGGGTTTAGTCTTTCTCTGTGTTATGTTATCCCTACGTGCTGAGTTAGTGTGGGTGGAGGTTGGGAGAGGGGGTGTGAGGAGTAAGGAGAGGGTGGAGGAGGAGAGGGGGAGGAGAGGGGGAGGAGAGGGGGAGGCAGGGATGAGGTCTGGACTCGTGCTTCATGTTACACAGCACTTATGACAACTGGACATTCCTTCTTACAACTGAGGAAAAATTCACGCGATATTTAATCATCATCGTCATCATAACTGTGGTCAGATCAGATTGAGACAACCCCTTCCTGTTCCTCTACCCCCCCTTCCTGTTCCTCTACCCCCCCTTCCTGTTCCTCTACCCCCCCTTCCTGTTCCTCTACCCCCCCTTCCTGTTCCTCTACCCCCCCTTCCTGTTCCTCTACCCCCCCTTCCTGTTCCTCTACCCCCCCTTCCTGTTCCTCTACCCCCCTCCCTGTTCCTCTACCCCCCCCTCCCTGTTCCTCTACCCCCCCCCTCCCTGTTCCTCTAACCCCCCCTCCCTGTTCCTCTACCCCCCCCTCCCTGTTCCTCTACCCCCCCCCTCTCTGTTCCTCTACCCCCCCCCTCCCTGTTCCTCTACCACCCCCCCCCCCTTCCTCTACCTCCCCCCCTGTCTCTTACCCAGACTGCCCTTCCAGCTGGTGTCCTTGCGTTCCTCTGTGATGGGGGAGGAGCTGAGGCCCAGGCTGTGGGACAGCAGGCTGGACCCCCCTGTGTTGGCGATGGACATGAGGGACTTGGAGGGTCGCATGGTGGCCGGGGTGTCGGACTTGGAGGGGTCCTTCCTGGAGCGCTGGTGAAGAACCTTGATCATAGCATCCTTCTCTATGATCTGAGCGTGCAGGTTCTTTATCCTGGAGGGGAGGAATCTGAGTCACTACCAGGTGAGTCAGTACCAGGTGAGTCAGTACCAGGTGAGTCAGTACCAGGCGAGTCAGTACCAGGCGAGTCAGTACCAGGTGAGTCAGTACCAGGCGAGTCAGTACCAGGTGAGTCAGTACCAGGTGAGTCAGTACCAGGGGAGTCAGTACCAGGGGAGTCAGTACCAGGTGAGTCAGTACCAGCGGAGTCAGTACCAGCGGAGTCAGTACCAGGGGAGTCAGTACCAGGGGAGTCAGCACCAGGCGAGTCAGCATCAGGCGAGTCAGTACCAGGGGAGTCAGTACCAGGTGAGTCAGTACCAGGGGAGTCAGTACGAGGTGAGTCAGTACCAAATGAGTCAGTACCAGGGAGTCAGTACCAGGGGAGTCAGTACCAGGGGAGTCAGTACCAGGTGAGTCAGTGCCAGGTGAGTCAGTACCAGGGGAGTCAGTACCAGGGGAGTCAGTACCAGGGGAGTCAGTACCAGGGGAGTCAGTACCAGGTGAGTCAGTACCAGGGGAGTCAGTACCAGGGGAGTCAGTACCAGGTGAGTCAGTACCAGGTGAGTAAGTACCAGGGGAGTCAGTACCTGCTCTCCATGTCCACACAGCGTCTGTTGGCCATGAGAATCTCCTCTTCCTCCTTCTGGATCCGGGCCTCCACAGACGTATCATAGCTGTTGCTAGGGGAGTGGCTAATCACCGACGATGTATCCCTGGCAACAGGGAGGGTGGGCGGGGTGATTGACCATCCATACACTCAATTATAAATGTACATGTATATATTCAAACAGATTGATTCATACACAATCTCCTTTTACCCAAGAGAGCAATGAGCTGTTAAAGAACTACAACTACCACCTCCCCTCTCAAAGGGAAGAACTACATTCTGTTCAAAGCGTTGCAGTTCCTGCAGCGCCTGCAGTTCCTCCTCCCTACCTCTGGGTGGCGACAGAGGCAGCAGCGTCCAGAGCGAACTGCCTCATGACACTCTCCTCCAGGTACTTCTGCTCCCACTTGGTCATGTCAGCCTCCAGAGCCAGGATCCTCTCCTCCTTCTCCCTCAGGTGCTCCATCAGCGCCGTGGCGTTATACTCTGAGGCTCCGCCCCCACTGCTGCTCTGGGCCCCGCCCTGACGCTGGGGGAGGGAGGGGGAGGGAGGGGGAGGAATATACATCTCTTCTCTCTCTCCTTTTCTGGGTCGCTGAGTTCACCAGACCAAGGCTGTCTGTCAGCTGTGACCTCTGACCTCTAGTCTCTCTTCTTCTGATGAGTAGCTGAGTGTGTGTGTGAGTGTGTGTGTACCTGCTGCATGCGCAGAGCCTCCAGCTCTCTCTCCAGGCGTGTGAGAGTGTGTGTGTGTGTACCTGCTGCATGCGCAGAGCCTCCAGCTCTCTCTCCAGGCGTGTGCGCAGTCTCTGCTCCAGCTGCTCTCTCTTGTCACAGGCAGCCTGCAGCTGAGTCAGAGCCTGCTGCATGCGCTCCACCTTCTCCACGTACACCTGCTTCTTCTTCAGCTGCACACACATGCAGCAGACACGCAGACACACACACATACACACACACACACGCAAACACAGACACACACAACAGACAGAATACCTCTGTCAGATGTGGTCATTAGAATCATATTGTGCTCATTCAGACATTAGGCAACAACCTAGCAACAGGAAACAGGTGAGGCCCCTCCCCCTCCACGGCAACAATGTTGGACAGTTTCCAGCAAGAACCCCCCCCACTCCTACAGATCTCCACCCCCCCGTCCCCTGGAGCCCTCCTGCCCCACCAGACGCCCCCCCACCCCCCCACCCCCCTCCCAGATAAAGGACCCTTTGTGTCCTCATGGCCTCTGTTTCCCAAGTCTCTCAGCTCACTGTTTGAACTGCAGCAGGAGCTGGCCTGAATGGAGTGATTTAGCTGAGGGGGGGGGGGGGGGGGGGGGGGGGGGGGGGATCACAGCAGAGAGAACAGAGAACAAGACTGATACAACAAAAAGAGAGAATTAAGGACACATAACAGAGAGAGAGAGAGAGAGAGAGAGAGAGAGAGAGAGGGGGAGAGAGGATAAGAGAGAGAATGAGAGGGAGAGAGGATGAGAGAGAGAATGAGAGGATGAGAGAGAGGATGAGAGAGAGGATGAGAGAGAGGATGAGAGAGAGAGAGAGAGAGGATGAGAGAGAGGATGAGAGAGAGGATGAGAGAGAGAATGAGAGAGAGGATGAGAGAGAGAGAGAGAGAGAGAGGATGAGAGAGAGGATGAGAGAGAAGGCCAAGAATCTGTCCTTGTTCTCTCTCTTTCATGACGGAGTTCCAGTCAGGCTCTTTGTTCAGGAACAAGAAGTCGCTTGTGGCAGAGAGAGGGGAGGAACGTCCCGGAAGTTTCCAGAAACCCTCCCGCACCGATTACCCCTGGTCCCCCTGGGCCACGCTGCTTCAGAACCCCAGGCTGGGCCAGGCCAGATCAAGACCACGGCTGGTGTTTCCAGGCTGGAAAGCTCCAGGTTTCCATAAGGGAGTTCTGGATTCACCAAGCCCAGAGAGAGGCCACAGATCTGGGGCTAAAAGGGATGCCTGAACCCCTGACTGACCTCTGACGGATGAGACGGGTTGAAGGACTGGTTCTAGACTCAGCTAGTCATTCAGCTGAATAGGTAACAACACAGACTAACACAGACTTTCTAAAACTCTGCCCAGGACCAGGCAGCAGTCATGTCTCCCCTCCTCCACTAGAGGGCATCAGAACCCATTAAGGTGTTCAACATTGAGAGCTGCAGCACACATGCAGATCAACAGACGAAGCTCACCTCCTCCTCCAGTTTGACTACTTTGGCCTGGGCGTTGTTGAGCGCCTGATCTCGAATCTCGATGTGTCGTCTCTGGTCCTCGGTGGTGGAGCGGAGGGCGTTCAGTTCGATCTCCAGCTTCTCCCTCTCGCGCCCCGTCTCCTTGTCTGGGTGGAGTCAAACAGGCGCTGCAGGTGAGCCTCGTGAAGCAGCCCAGCTTTTTTCCAGGGGAAAAACATTTGAAACGAACATGCGCTTCGTACAGAAGTGATCTGTGGTGTAACTTTAAAAACAGACCCCCCCCCCCCCCCCCCCCCACACCTCTGCGGTCTCCAGATTTCTAGGCCTGTTTCACTAAGCAGACACATTCAACATGCTGATCCACATTTTCTCTCGTTGCCTCTAACTGTCTGCTGAAGCTGGAGAAGAAGAAGGATGATTTTGTATCGAACCCGGAAGCTTCTTCAAGGTGACAGTGCGAGGTCAGTATGTGGCACCAGTGTTCGATAGATGACGTTCAGTTCAGTGCAGAGTGAAGCTGAAGGCTCTCTACTGAGGGAGGTATGTTCAGGGTGTGTGTTGAATGCTTAAAGCCTGAGATGTGTGGTGTCTGTGTGTGTCTTTAGTGTGTGGTCTTTAGTGTGTATGTCTGTAATGGGTATGTGTGTGTGTGTCTGTAGCGTGTGTCTGTAGTGGGTGTGTGTGTGTGTATGTAGGGTGTGTGTGTGTCTGTAGCATGTGTGTGTGTGTAGTGTGTGTGTGTGTGTATGTAGTGTGTGTGTCTGTAGTGTGTCTGTAGCGTGTGTGTGTGTGTGTGTAGCGTGTGTGTGTGCGTGTAGCGTGTGTGTGTGTGTCTCACTCTGAACCAGCAGCTGAGAGATGGTCTTCCTGTTGTCCTCAGTACCTTCACACTCCCTGGCAGCCAGCTGCTTGTTCGCCGTTTCCCATTCTCTCTGCCACAGAGAACACACACCAGAGGTCAGGTGACAACACACACACACAGGAGACACACAAATCTGAGGCTGTCGTGGCAACATTAGGACTCTAGTAAAGGTTTCTAAACAGTTCTTTATGCTCAAGAAGTTTTGTGCCGGGGGGATTTTCAGCGCAATTAAACAGTTTATGGACGAACTGAGAAAACCGAGAGGACTGGAAAGGAGAGAATAAGAAGGAGGGAGGAATGGAGAGACGATCACCGGAGGAGCGTTTAACTGGACCATGGCTGAGGTGGAACAGTTCTGGAGAACCCTAGGGTTCTGTGCGTATTAAATGCCTGGAGGGTCCGTCGGTTGCCGGGGCGAAAAAATAAGCAAACAAAAATAAAACAATAACTCGGCGTGAGCTTGTGTTTCCCAGCAGCGGTAACTCTCTTGACAGAACCTTCTGGAAATACTGGAACCAGAACAGAACTGGCGTTGCTTCTGGGCCAAACGTTAGAATAATATTTCTGTGGGCGGTTTGAGGCCAGCGGGCGGCAAAACACAGAAACATCTAGAAGGTCTGATCGCTTTCCTGTCACTCTTCTTTTTTTTCCTTCTTCTTCTTCCTCCAAATGTCACGAGAGTCAAGTCAGACGTCCACCTCTCACCTCCTCGGAGGAGGGGGGGAAGAGGTGAGTTTCTCGATGGAGGGGGGAACAGAGAGAGAGAGGGTTTGTGTGTGATTTTCTGTAAAAGCTCAGAGGTTCCCAGGGGACCTGTTCTGGGCGTGGAGCCACTGAGTTTTGGGCTCTCGTCCGTTAGTAGAAGAGCTGAGCGGATGGAGAGATGTGGAACCCCACACCCCTCACAGGACAGAATGGCTCTGAGACGCAGAAAAGGACACGTCTAGAACGTTCGCGAACGTTCTAGAACAATGCCAAGTAGAGTCTGGAACGGGACATGTGAGAGTGTGTGTGTGTGTGTGTGTGTTTGTATGTGTGTGTGTGTGGTACCTCGCAGGTCTCTGTTGAAGTCATGCAGTCTTCGTAGTTCCAGCTCCAGCTTGTTCCTCATGGTCTTCTCCAGGGACTCCCTCTTAGACGAGGACTTGGCCAGGCTCTCATAGGCCTCCGACACCAGCTGGATCTCTGTCTCCAGCTGGGGGGAGGGAGGACAGGGAGGGAGGGGGGCAGGGGGAGGAGGACAGGGAGGGCAGGGGAGGGACAGGGGGAGGGACCAGGGGGAGGGACAGGGGGAAGGTGGAGGTGGAGAAGTTAAACTTTGTAAATTCAACAACAACCAACATCCGTGTACTCTAGGACACCCTGCACACACACACCCTGCACACACACACCCTGCACACACACACACCCTGCACACACACACACCCTGCACACACACACACCCTACACACACACACCTCTCTCCAAAGCTCCTACCTTCTGCAGCTTGGCCACCTTGTCCCGGCACACCTCCATCTCCTGCTTCAACATCCTGTTCTCCTCTGACAGCATGTCCACCATCTGCTGAGCCCGCTCCATCATACCGTACGGCTCCCCCTGCAGGTGGGGGTGAGGGTGCGGGTAGTGCCCTGGGGGCGGCCCCTGGTACTGCTGCTGCTGCTGCTGTTGCTGCTGTTGGTATTGTTGTTGTTGTTGTTGATGTTGTTGTTGTTGTTGTTGATGATGCTGTTGTTGCTGTTGTTGCTGTTGTTGCTGTTGTTGTTGTTGTTGTTGGTGATGCTGGTGGTGCATCCTGGAGGTGGATCCGTAAGGGTCGTAAGGGAAGCCGTGGCCCCTTTGCGGTGGTGGGTGCGTGGGCCCCTGGCTGTAAGGGTCCCCCTGGTGGTTGCGGGGGCCCATGGGGGGGTAGGCCTCGGCCTGGGGGTGGGGGTGGGAGGTGCTGAGCAGGCTGGAGAGGGTGGAGGACTGGGCACGGGACAGGGACCCCACCGAGGTGACGGAGGAGGTGGGGCTGTGATGGTGGGCGGACCTCTGGGAGTGGACTGAGCCATCCTTATTGGACCTGAAAGCAATTGATCACTCAGTTATTCAATTGAGTATTCGATCAATAAACCAGCAGAAAGTGGAATACATCACAGAGTTACAGGATCCTCTGGATCAATAGTCAAAGGATCTCCTACCTAGCTAAACCCAAAGCTCCTGAACCAATCACAAGGCAGCCAAACCCCCTGAACCAATCACAAGACAGGAGCTCTTGGTTTGGTAGCATATATTCTCAGCCATCTCTGTGGGTGACCGTGACAACAATCCCCGTAGAACCGAAAACAAATTCCTCCACCCTGGGGCAGGTGCCTGAGAGGCCAGGTGCCGGAGAACACTCGGCCTGCTGGGTAACTTGGTGAGAAAGAGGTTCAAGAAAGGCCTGGAATTCCTCTCAAGCATCACACGGACATCGTGCCAGATCTGGGACGTGTCTGGACATGTTCCCTGCGTCGACACAAGATGCTGGCGTCTTCCTCGTGACGTGAGGCGGGTGAGCAGGCGTGAAACAGGCTCGACAGGATCCGATCCTTCCCTTCTTCCCGACTGCTGGTGAAGGAGGGTGTGTGGAAACAGCCTGGAGACGCCTGACTCAGCCTTTCAGCTGGTCACCAGCCTGAATCAGAACTCCTCAGAACCTCAAGTGTAGCTCCAGCAGGCTGTGTGTGGGGCTAAACCCAGGGGTGGGCGTTTCCTGGTCCTCGAGGGCTGCTGTCCTGAAGGTCTTTAGATGTTTCCCTGCTCCAGCACTACTGATTCTAAAGAACAAGTTGTTGTCAAGCTCTGTGGAAGCCTGATAATGACCATTCATTTAGAATCAGGTGTGCTGGAGCAGGGAAACATCTAAAAACCTTCAGGACAGCAGCCCTCAAGGACCGGAGTTTCCCACCCCTGGGCTAACCCATCCACTACCGGGACCGATCTCAACTAAACAACTAACACAACTCCACTCTGTGCCTCTACACTGACAGCTTCCAAATGGTCATCTCCACTTGTCAGTTATGTGCTGGATATGTGATTTGTGAGTGCTTTGATGACTTAAACTGACACTTAACTATAGAAGAAGCATTCACACAAAGGCCCTTTATTCAGGATCAGACAGACAGCCGTTCCACAGACAGTGAATGAGTTTGTTGTGTGTCACTAGATGAGTGTTTGTGTGTGTCACCAGATGAGTCTGTGTCACTGGGTTAGTGTTTCGAGCATGTGTTAGCATGTGTGTGTGAGTGTGTGTGTGTTCCTCACCTGAACGAGCCGTACTCTGGTGGAGGCTGGTACCTCACATGTGGCATCTCCCTGCTGTGTTCTCTGGGTCTCTGCTCCTGGTAGTAGTGGCCCCCCGCCCCGGCCCCAGCTCCTGCTTGGGAGGGGAACCCATGCCTTAAAGGGGTAGTCTGGCGGGGGTCCGCGGTGTTGCCCCTGGGGCTTGTAGTAGTCCCCGGGGGCCCGGGCGGTGGCAGCTGGGGGGACAGGGGGGGCGGAGGGTGACGGGGGCGTGGGCCTTAATGCCGCTGGTGGCGAGCGACAGCTGCATGAGGCGTTCACTGAGGGAGCGCACGTGACCCTGCTTAAGGTCTTTCAGCCCATCGTCCTGGTGAACCTTGCCGGGCCCACTCACCCTCTGCACTGTGGGGCGACCCTCTGTACGCACCTGGGGAGTGGGGGGGTACAAGACTTTACACCTGGTGATACTTTACACCTGGTGATACTTTACACCTGGTGATACTTTACACCTCATGATACTTTACACCTGGTGATACTTTACACCTGGTGATACTTTACATCTGGTGATACTTTACACCTCATGATACTTTACACCTCATGATACTTTACACCTCATGATACTTTACACCTCATGATACTTTACATCTGGTGATACTTTACACCTGGTGATACTTTACACCTCATGATACTTTACATCTGGTGATACTTTACACCTCATTATACTTTACACCTCATGATACTTTACATCTGGTGATACTTTACACCTCATGATACTTTACAACTGAGGATATTTTACACTTGATACTTTACACCTCATGATACTTTACACCTCATGATACTTTACAACTGAGGATATTTTACACTTGATACTTTACACCTCATGATACTTTACACCTCATGATACTTTACAACTGAGGGATATTTTACACTTGATACTTTACACCTCATGATACTTTACACCTCATGATACTTTACAACTGAGGATATTTTACACTTGATACTTTACACCTCATGATACTTTACACCTCATGATACTTTATACCCGATGATACTTGACAGCTGATGATACTTTACACCTGAGGATACTTTACACTTGATACTTTACAAGAGACGATATGTTCACACGAGAAGATCTTTTTCTGACAACAAATCTACAACCAACATCAAAGTAGGAACATGGCTGTCTTTACACAAACACAGTTAGCTACAGTTAGCTTGGCACTATAGCGACCCACCTTAGCATTGGTGACTCCTGTCACGTAGAAAGCAGCCCCAACTGAACCAGGAAGCTGCTGCTGCTTGTGGGGGTGGAGGCTGATGGCCCCTGTAGTACTGAGACTGGACCTTGCTTCCTCGTAGG
>CM059343.1:1271499-1315043 GCA_030340685.1 Protosalanx chinensis | reverse complement strand
CTACTCTGGCCCCGGTGATATTCTCCCATGGTGCAACAGGACAGAAGAACAAGCCAAGAAACTCGAACACATCTGCACCATCTCTCTCCTCTTTTTTCTCTCCATCCTTCTTTCTCTCTCTAGCTTTCTCCCCCCTTCCACTACTTCTCTTTCCATCCTCACTACCTCTCTCTCTTTCCCCCTCCTCCCCCCCCCCCCCCCCCCCCTGTGCTTGGACTTGCAATGATTCATTTGAGGAAAGGGATCATGTTCCATTAAACATGTGAAGGAGGGGGGGAGAGGGAGAGAGACGGAGATGGAGAAAGAGAGAGGGGGAGAGAAAGGGAGAGGTTTTGGAAGAGAGATGGTCATAGGATAGCTCCATCTCTCTCTCCATCTGTCCATCACTCGTCACCTCCCTCTGTCGTTTTCCTGAGTGACCCCCCCACCCCAGCACAGAAACACCCCCCGCCTCTCTCTCTCTCTCTCTCTCCAGCCTGACCTACTTATCAGCTCTCTGTTCCCCACAGAGTCCTGAGCAGAAGGCATCCAATAACTCTGAGATGAGACACAGAGAGACACAGAGGTGGAGAGAGAGAGAGAGGGGAGAGAGAGAGAGAGAGAGGGAGAGAGAGAGAGAGAGGGAGAGAGAGAGACAGAGAGAGGGAGAGAGAGGGAGAGAGAGAGAGAGAGACAGAGAGAGGGAGAGAGAGAGAGAGAGACAGAGAGAGGGAGAGAGAGAGAGGGAGAGTGAGAGAGAGACCGATAGAGGGAGAGAGACACAGAGAGAGAGATAGAGGGAGAGAGAGAGAGAGAGAGGAAACAGAGAGAGAGGGAGAGAGATGAAACAGAGAGAGAGGGAGAGAGATGAAAGGAGAGGTGGGACATAGCGAGAGGAAAAGAGATGGAGAAGAAACAGAGGTAGAGCAGGAAAGAGGGGGTGAGAGAAAGATTTTATCAGACGACTTTAAGACCTCTTGTCCCTCTCATAGTAAATGAGAAACAGTCTTTGGTTGTCATGGAGACCCATAAACTAACCGGTAAGCATTTTGGCCAGAGCTATACACCCCCCCCCCCCTCCCCTCTTCCTCTCTTCTCTTCATCTCTTTTTCCAACTCAATCAAGATCTCTATAATGTGGTTTCATTCCTCTCCACAAAACGCTTGCTTGCTCGCTGGCACACACACACACACACAGAGGGCCTTGCTGGAAGGCATGTGCTGTGAGATGTCACTGGGGCTGCTCTCTTCTGCTCCTCTTCATCCTTCTCTCCTCCTCTCCTCATTCCCCTCTCCTCAACCTTTTCTCCTCCTCCCCCTCTCCTCTCTCCATTTCTGCGGGAGGTTCTGTACGTCAGACCTCACAGCTCAGATCAGGGGTGAATGTGTTTTCCCTCCGAGCACAGCTTGTCTGCCCAGAGACACACAAGACAGAGAGAGGTGCATGATGTGTGTGTGTGTGTGTGTGTGTGTGTGTCACACGCTTGTGCGTTGCAGTGGCACATTCCTGAGGGGTAATGTGTGTGTGTGTGTGTTTCTTGAGGGCACAAGGTCCAGTGGCCCCCCTCGCTCCCCCCAAAGGCATCAGTAGTGGCCCCCCCTTGCCCCCCCCCCCCTACTCCCACTCATTCAGCTCTGTCCAAGCCAACTCTCTTTACACTGAAACACTCTATCAGAACCCACAGCAGAGAATCACCCTGCACACTGCAAGCCTGGACTGCAGGAGAAGAACTGGCTCAGCGCACAGCCTCACACACACACTCAGTTATACACACACACACACACACACACTCATACAGTAACACACAGTCATTCAGTAACACACAGTCTCACCACACTCTCAAACAGCCACACACACACATCAGCTGACAAACACACATGTGCACAGCCTCAGTACACACTGGATTGTTATTCTGTGGGGGGGTGGGGGGGATGGGTGTGGGGGGGGGAGGAAGTGTGTGGATGTGACTGTGCTGAGTCAGCATGCAGGATACTGAGGGGGGAGAAAGAGAGAGAGAGAGAGAGACAGAGAGACAGAGAGAGAGAGAGGGGGGGGACTAGAGAAAGAGACGGAGTGGGGTAACAGTCAAAGACATTCTCAGGCTGTGAGTCAATAACAGCAGGAACTAGAACACACACACACACACAGACACAGACACACACACACAGACACTCACACACATACATCTACACAACTTCCACCACCACCTACAGGCCTGTCTGTCAGCCTGTCTACCTCCCCTCTTCTCGTCTGTCTGCTTGTCTATCAGTCAGTATCTCACACACACACATACACACACACTGCTGTACACACACAGACTGCTGTACACTGAATGTCAGTCTATAAATTCCTCACACACAAGAACACGTCTGCCCGAGCACACACACACACTCACACTCAGGGTTAATGATTGAATGTTGATGTACTCACATGGAGTGTAAACACACACACACACACAGCTTAAGCATGCTTCTGTGGTGGAGATACAGCACTGGTCAGCAGTGGTGTCTGACATGCTAACACACCGACTGGTCTGAAAGTGATTCATTCACCAGGGAAACAGCAGCTGGAAGATATGGCAGGAAAAACAGCTCCACTCTGACCTCAAAATAGAAAGGTACAAACCATTGTTTAGGCTGCCATGTAAATATATCAGAAGAATGGAGACTGAATTAACTCGTTTGGATTTAGAAACATGCGTTTTAAATCAGAGCTGACAGATATCTGGTTTAACTTTTTTGTTCACTGTCCAAGTCATTTGATCATATTCATATTAAACTGTCATTTTGAAAGGTTATATGGAGCGATTAACCTGCGTGATGTCATAAACTTCAGATAAATCAAAGAATTACGAGGTAAGTGTCACCTTTTAACAATAAAATAAGATATTCTCTCTCATAAACACACACAAAAACACAAGCTGAGGAAACGGCCAACTTCCAACACAAACTCCTGTGAAAGGAAAATCTCTTGAGCAGAAAAAAACCTGAGGGTCATTATAACCATCACTGTTGCTATGATACTGCACGCTGTATTCTCTCTTTCCTATCTATTTGCCACATGAGATCACTTTTATATACTTTATGTGGATTTTTGTTATCAAATACGTATCCAGAGGATTTTTAGCACATTCTTTCCCAGGGAAGTTTAAAAGGAATCCCGTTATTCGCTGGTGTGTTTACCTTATAATGAAACTGAACTGTCCCGGGCACCGTCTCTCCATAGAGCAGATCTGAGATCAGAGGACTCTGCAGAAACTTCTAAAAACACTACAGTCCTGTGTGTTCTTTCTGATCTTAATCCATGTTTAATCTCAATGTTTTCTTTCCCCAGATTGTTTCTTCGTTTAGACCGGGCAACGTTGCTGCCTCTTCTCATTCCGTCCAGGCCCACTGGAAAAGTGGAGGAAACTTTCTTTCCACTTGACTGCGCTATGAAGGGAATGTGCAGAAGAACTGCCCCCTTTCCGAAAAACCGCAGCAGTCCCAGCAGCAGTTCAGGCATCTGAAACCCTGCCCCCCCCTCTCCCTCCCCTGCCCCCCTCTCCCTCCCTGGCCCCCCTCTCCCTCCCCTGCCCCCCTCTCCCTCCGCTGCCCCCCTCTCCCTCCCTGGCCCCCTCTCCCTCCCCTGCCCCCCTCTCCCTCCCTGGCCCCCCTCTCCCTCCCTAGCCCCCCTCTCCCTCCCTGGCCCCCCTCTCCCTCCCCTGCCCCCCTCTCCCTCCCCAACCCCCTCTCCCTCCCCAACCCCCTCTCCAGTAAAGAAATCCTCCAGTTTTCTGGAGGGAAATCCCTCCTTCTCTGGTCCTGTAACAGGGCCATGTGCCCATTTTTCTCTCCTGTCGTTCCTGTTGGCTTGTAAACCCGTCGCTCAGCCATGAAAAATCCCAAAGCGCTTTTGTGTTTCTGTCTAAACTTGATCTGGGGATTTTCAGCCACACGAAGTTCACACATAAAGAGAAAATTGGCCTATTGCAATAGTTTCGCGACACTTACCCAACCAAATATGTTACTCTATAATAATTATTATTTATTTATTATTGATATTATTATTATTATTATAAGTATTTATATTTTGGGGGGATTTTGTATAATTATATAGGCCTATATATTAAACGATTAAATAAGTAGGAATTTGTAGCCCATTATATTTTTCCAACAGGCAGTTCCTGTTTAAGAATGGTCTGTGGCCTCCTTTCATTCTCAACATGTAGCTGTCTCAAAGGGATCATGGTCGGCTGACTTGAGATGAGTTAATCACCACGTCTCATCCACCATCTCCATGACGATGATCGCCATTCAGCGTTGCAACAGGCCCAATCCAACATTCCTGTGCCAGCGGCTCCCCAGCATCTGAGGCCCGCGGCCAGCCTCTGAGGCCCGGGGCCAGCCTCAGGGGCTCAGGGCCAGCCTCCGAGGCCCGGGGCCAGCCTCAGGGGCCCGGGGCCAGCCTCAGGGGCTCAGGGCCAGCCTCCGAGGCCCGGGGCCAGCCTCAGGGGCTCAGGGCCAGCCTCAGGGGCTCAGGGCCAGCCTCCCCTACTGGCACCCTAAAGCAGTTTCACTCACACTAGGGAACATTCTACATATAACTGTATTAAATAAATGACGATTTCCCAAAGGCGTTCGCGGAAAACATGCAGGAAATATCAAATATAAGCCTTTTATATACGCGCTCCAAATCCAGTTTTTTTGGTTTTGTTTTATTTTAACAAAGGTGACAATAACGCAAACGAAAAAAGAACTATTGAAAGAGAAAACTGGCCGTCATTGTTGAATCCAATCAGCTATTGTTGCTTGTTTGAATACCTGAATGTGGAGGATTCAGCATGTTCCACTTTAGGGAGTGTCTATATTGTGTGCGGGTCATAAGCTTTTGTCCACAGGTGGAGCAGGTGAGAAACACACAATTAGACAACAGCAATAGGAATGTACCCTTCCCAAGGGAATGGATTGTGAGTAACTGAACCGAAACACAACGATCATCTGAGGACAAGTGACCTGCACCTCAGCCTAGTGTCAGTGTGTGTAGCGCCTTGCAGTAACAGCAGTTATTATATGAAGATATTAGATGTTATTATATGATATAGGCAGATATTATATGTGTTCAGTAGCTTTCTGCAAAGTTGGGAGTGTTGAGAAGATGTGCTTGTTTTGTTTACGAAGCTTGAATCATAACTGAACACATGTTTTGAAACAAATACATACCCAGCATTGAATCACTGACTTCTAGAAGATCAAGACCACTGATGGAGTTTTCTGTGGAAATGAGAGAATTCAGGGGTCACACAAACCTCCAGTCAACAACACTACATGGCTCTCAAACCACAGCAGTGTGTTGTGACATGTGCTGAGCGCCACCGTGAGGCAAACAAGGTCAACTGCATATGGCTTTGATTTTTGGGGGGGGGGGAGAAGAAAGAAAAACGTTTCTCACTCCTCCAAAGTTTAAGAAACATTACAACCCCGGCATATTGGAAAAAACAACATACAATTTGATATCTTTAAACGGTTGTGTGTCTATGGAAGAGCCACAGAGCTTGGTCACTGGATGAACTTACCCAGAAAGATGTTTGCAAACTCGGTCAGACCGATATGATGGATCCACCCGGACACCTCCTCCACACTCCACAACTCCACTGAGATCATTCTGATCTTAAATCCTCCTTCTTTAGCTCTTAGTCGCTGCTCTACAGTGGATAGGAACAAAAAAATGCCGCTGGCTTCACATGTTGTCACTGGTCTTTAGTTGGATAGAAGGAGACTGATACGACTTCTTGAGTTACATCAGTTGCCAAATTTAAATTCGCCATGCAGGCAGAGTGAGTCCGTCACATGTTTTGAGTTGGGATCCGTGGATCTGGGTTCAGTCCTGATAGTGTGACACACTCAGGCAGGGTGGATCTGAGGCCAGTTGTTGGTGTAACACACTCAGGCATGGTGGATCTAGGACCAGTCCCGGCTTGTATTGGAAGCCCCCACTTTTTTTTTTTTAACTACTTTACACACTCAGATCATCGCCCCAGTTAAACACCATTTTCATTCAAACTCTAGACATTAGAAGTCCAACTATAAGACCGCTGGGTGAATATTTCACAAGCTTTTAAAACTTACCCGAATTGGTTTAAGCTGTAAATCCATTATTAACCACGCATTGATGAGGTGAGAAGCACAATACCTGCCCAGGTGAGGGCGGAGCTAAGGTAACAACATCCCGGTGCATCATGGGAAACGTAGTTTTACATACACGTGCCACATATTTGCAAATTCATAGCATAAAACACGTCTACAATCATTCCCTAACAGAAGAAACACAAGTGTGGATATGTTTTACACCAGCTGCTTTATTTCACTGAGCTGTAGCTCAGATCACATGACTTAGCTCAACCACTCAGAGAACAACAATCAAGCCGCTAAGGTCACATGACAGCAGGAACCTTTAGGATAACATAACCATGGTTACAGTGTGAAACTACAGCAGGTCATGATTAAGGAGGGGCATAGCCGTACAAATATAAAATATGACAAACACATTTTACGTTAGAAGGTTGAAATACTGGTAAGCTGGCTATACAAGAATGACATCACACACACAGTTTTTGCAGAGGACAAAGATAAATGTCCTGATTGGTGAACGGCTTAAGGTGACTGCTTAGTCATCGTCTCCATAGAAACGCTGATGAAACATGTGCATGAGGGTGTTGAAGCAGCCTCCAGTAACAAACACCATCTCCTCCCAGGTGTGTGTGAGAGAGAGAGGGGGGGGCGGGGCTTAGGCGCTGCTGAGGGCCTCCACACCTGGAAGAACTTTACCTGTAGGAACACAGAGAGAGGTTACCATGGGTACACCTCATTCCAATTCAAGTTCATTCATATACAAAACTTGCTATAACACATGCTGGATGGTAAAATGGCGTCCAGATGGGAGGTCTTGATGCTCACCTTCCAACAGCTCCAGACTGGCTCCGCCCCCTGTGCTGACGTGGCTCACCTTGTCCTCTGTGTTCCACTTGGCACAGCAGGTGGCCGTGTCGCCCCCACCTGGAGGAGGGAAGGAAAACATTTAAAATGACACTGTTAGAACATGGGTGACCTCTTCTGAAATACATCATCCTCCTTGGCCAGTTTCCTCATTTCCTGTTTGTTTAGATTGTTAGGAACCCTGACTGTCCTCAGAGCCTGCACATGACTAACAGACCACCTTCCATTAGCTGTGGGATGCATGTGATGAGATCATGGGGCCCTCTAGTGGTGAACAGATGCAATTACAGGACATGAATTAATCTACCAACAGCACATTGAGGTGGTGAAATATTAAATAATTGCCTAAACATCAGGCTTGACAGTAACTGGGTCAGGTGAAGTACAGTCCGGTCCAGTGTTGGATCCGTGTCGGGTCTTACCGATGATTGTGATGCAGCCTGCCTCGGTGACCTCAACCACCTTGTCCATCAGGTTCTTGGTGCCGTGGGCAAAGTTGTCCCACTCGAACACACCCACGGGGCCGTTCCACACGATCTGCTTGGCCCGGGACACCGCCTCTCCAAAGGCCTTGGAGCTCTCTGGACCACAGTCCAGACCCTGGGAGGAGAGGAGGGCAGAGGAGATGAAGAGAGAGGGCATAGGACAACAATCACATTTTCAGTTCCATCAAAATCAATAAATTAAAAAAATCCACAATTCTTGTGAAAATACCCGCTGGTCTCCTCAGTCCTCGCTGCCCCCCCCCCCCCTCACCATCCAGCCAGCTGGGATGCCTGCTGCCACAGTGGCCGTGCCTGTGGTGGCCTTCTCGTTGAAGTCGTTAGCAGTGACAAAGTCAACAGGCAGGTTGATCTTCACACCGTTCTTCTCAGCCTTGGCCATCAGGTCCTTGACGATCTTGGCTCCTTCGTCGTCATAGAGGGACGTACCAATCTGATGCAAGGGGGGGGGGGGGGGGGGAGACGGACACAAGAAAGAGAGAGTTTAGAACCTTCCAAAGTGTACCCCCCACCCCCCTCTCTCTCTCTCTCCTCATTCCCTTCCTCTCGCCCCTCCTCACCTCCATGTTGTTGAGGACCTTCAGGAAGGTGAAGGCCATGCCTCCGCCGATGATCATCTCGTTCACCTGGTCCAACATGTTGTTGATCAGCTGGATCTTGTCCTTTACCTTGGCCCTGCACACAACACAGCAACACACACACCTCGATTATGCATCTTAATGAAAAGGCTACTGTAATGGTTGTTACTCAAATTTGTCGGCCTGAGGATCTGATTGGCTGAGAGCAGAGACGTAGAGTGGGAGTGACAGATGGGACACAGACGTTCCTCCAACTGGTTCAGTCCAGTTTGACCACTAACCCACGTTAGTATTTTTAAGTAGAATGACTACAAACCCCAGTCCCCACCACAGAAGAAGAGCATGGACTAACAGATTTAGGAGTTGCATAACAAGCTTAGTGTTGTTATTCCTGGAAGCCTGTGTGCATTTTAAAAACAGTCCTTAAACACCTGGGAAGGTGTGCTGAGGACCAGAGCAGGCCTCTGTGTGTCTGAACACATGGGGAAACAGGGATCCCTCAGGCAGGTGCAGACAGCAGGCTCAGGCAGGGGGGTGGAGCACATCTTACCCTCCCAGGATGGCCAGGAATGGCCTCTGTGGTTTCTCCAGAGCCATGGCAAAGTAGTCCAGCTCCTTCTTCATCAAGAAGCCAGCAGCTTTCTGGGGCAGGCTGACTCCTACCATGGAGCTGGGGCCAGGACGAAGGAAGAGTGAGATAGAAGACGACATTTCTTAATTATTTATCTTTATGTGTGTGTCCCCTTACCTGTGGGCTCTGTGTGTGTATGTATGTGTGTGTGTGTGTGTCCTTACCTGTGGGCTCTGTGTGTGTATGTATGTGTGTGTGTGTGTGTGTATGTATGTGTGTGTCCTTACCTGTGGGCTCTGTGCGCTGTGCCGAAGGCATCGTTCACATAGACGTCTCCCAGCTTGGACAGAGACGCCCTGAAGGAGTCGATCTGTTCCTGGGTGGCCTTGGTCTGGAGGAGAGAGAGAGAGAGAGAGAGGGGGGGGTTTAGTAATCAGAGTATGTCCATAAACTATTCTCAGCATCAGGTTGCCACTGCTCTTTATCAGTCAAAGTTCACGACCCCTTGTCTGAGGGGCACAAAAAGGTCAAAGGTCGAGGGCACTGAGACCCAAATGCCAGGCGCTAGCTGGCACAGGAGTAACTATGCCAGTTCAGGAATCTCTTTCCTCAGGACAGATCCCAGAACAGCTTTCTCTCTCAGATACGAGGCTTCAGCATGGGAGAGAACAGGACAGCTGATACTGGGTCTGTTTCAGGGACGATAACTGTTTTACTGTCCAGGAATTCTTCTCTGGAAAGGTCAGTGTGACGACAGCTCACCGTGCTTGAACTCTCCCATTTCCTCAATCCAGACATATTTCTCTCTAACACAATACCCACATATCTTTTTCACCCCCCCCCCTCCCCTATCCTCCTTTCCCCCACCCCCAACATACCAGCCAGGGCTCTGTGGACCAGAAAAGCAACACCCTTACCCCTGGGCCCAGATGCCCCCCCCCGCCCAAATGTCAGCAGTTCAGAGGAGCAGGGATCCCTCCCTCCCCGTCTCCTCATGCAGGCCAGCCTACAGACCAGGACTCCTGCCTGGACAGATACTGCAGCAGCCAGATAAGATCCCCTCCCTCCACCAAGCATACTGGGATAGACCACTGTCTCCAGTCTACTGTCAAACATCAAGTGTGGCATTATAAAGCCACATGGGACTAAAACTGAGGTTAAGAAAATCTAGTGTGTGTGTGTGTACAGCTGTGTAAAAAAATATTTTTAAAAAATTAAAAATTCCAGCTTGGTCAGTTTCTGTGTCCTAGTTCCTTAACTCCACCCAGCTGCAGTGTTCCAGTCTTCAGCCAGCAATACTGCAGAGAGCAGCCGATGACATCACAGGGGCAGTGACTCAGCAAGATCATCCCCTGCAGGGGGTTCGTTGCCGCGGTGCCCCTACCTTGTTGCCCGCAGCATCCTTGCCCTTGCCCTCCTCTGCCACGTGGAAGCGGAGGTTCTCCAGCAGGATGACGGAGCCAGCAGCAGGGTTGGCACAGGCTGCCTCCACATCAGGACCCACACAGTCCTTCAGGAAGGTCACGTCCCTGGTGGCAAACATCAACATATTAATAAGAACTTGTAGCTCAGAGACAGCAGGGCTAGCAACCAGTATTTAGCAGCAACAGGCTAGGACTTGTAGCTAGCAGCTAGGAGCTAACAGCTAGGCGGTAAAGGGGGGGGGGGGCAACTCACTTGCCCAGCAGAGACTTGAGCTCAGCAGCCACAGGCTCCAGGGAGTATTTGTCGGGCATGGGGGTCCCATCTGGGCGTCCGAGGTGGCTCATCAAAACCACAGCTTTAGCACCGTGGTCCAGACAGTGCTGGATGGTAGGGACAGCAGCCTTGATTCTGGGGCACGGATGGGGGGGGAGAGAGAAAGAGAGTGTCACTGATTGGCTTCCATGTACAACTACAGATGCAAAATATGTAGAATACAAGAAATAGCAATGCACGTGTGTGTTTTACCTCTGATTGTTTGTGATAGTCTTGTCCTTCATGGGCACATTGAAGTCAACCCTGCAAAAACATTATCAATCATCATCAATGAGGTCAGACAACAAAAGTAACATGTGATAACCTAGAGACACCATGACTGTCGTTGCGAAATCCCTGATAAGGAGGCTGTTTTCTCCCTCCAGGACTGACCAATCACAGCCATGCTTGCAGATCTTCCCTCTGTCTATAGGCAAGCCAGGTATAACTGATTAACAGATCAAGTGTAAAGGGAGAGATCCCTTTCGAGTAGAATTCATCATTACATTTATTCATTTATCGATCTGGGCACTAACCCTGTTAAGGGGGGCAGTTATATCTGCTCACTGGGCATTGCTGGTCTGGCTGGTAGGCAAGTGAACATGGCTGCAATTCTTCTGCAGGTTACATAATACTCCCACCCCCCTCTCACCCCAGGCCCACTTGATGCACTAGCTACTGACGGCTTGCATATTTTAGGGAGAGAAAGCAATCAAATGGGAAACGATTGAGAGAAGGAGGTTGAATCTATGCCAACTGTAAACCGCTACAGAAAGGCCCTCTGACATTTTAAAAGGGTGGGGTGTCATTTTCCAGGTCTCTAACCCTCCCTGCACAGACCGGCTCATGGAGCTGCATCACCGTAACACGAGCGGAGAGATAACCTTTGTCGATGCAGACGTGATAACGTTGAAACCTGTTCGGACTGTGATAAAATACGATGCAATGGATGAATTAACTAATGACAGATGGTCAATGACTGCCAACCAAGTGTTTCCACATATTGATGCTCCTGTTGCAGCCTCCATTCATCTTCCTATAATAAACACGTAACTGTGACGAGAGCGCGTGAGTCTAGACACACTTCCTGTGTTCCATCACGACTCACGAGCTGTGGCCTCGAGCTATCAAATTAATGCGTCTAAACACTACTTATACATGATGCACCACAATAACTGATATCTCTGTATTGCTGCAGTTTGAACCCATGTTTGCATGCTATAAATCATCCTAACCGTTAAGTGCATTGCAGTCAGGAAGTTTATCTGACAGTTCAGTAATCTCTCTCTCGCAGTTCCCGGATAATTAAGCCTTAATTCTCTTTACCTCATGATGACACGCTTCCCTTTCACGTCCACCTTGTCCAGGGTGAGTTTGGTAGACAGCGACATGTTTGAAAGGTTTAATTGCACCTGCTATGCGACGCTGCTTGCTTCTGTCTAGACCTCTTTCAGCAGATGGGTGGATCCCGACTGCGTTTGACCTTAGTGCTGTAAAAAGGCACTTCGGATGGGCGGAATTAATACAGCCATCCGACCATCTGATTGGTCAATGTCGGTGAAGAGATTAGGAATTGTCAACTGTCATTGGATGAGATTGGTGTCTGTCAGATCACGTGCGTGTTTCTACCCTCAGCGTGGAAAAACTGACGCATTCGAACGCACGTGCAGTCACGTTCTACTAGTGGAGCTGTGACTTACTGTTATTTCTGTAAGTATAAACATAATATGCCAACACACGACTTAAGATGTGTATTAAAAGAGTGGAAATTCGCTTATTTAATCTCATACCAGCCACATGTATGACATTATTCCAAAGGAGGCCGCTGTCGAGCAACAAATTATCACGCCATAGTTTTATCTGCATCAGTTCTATATCAGATAAAGCAGTTTAAAGGTTTAATTATTTAACTCAACCTCCTCGCCTTTGCTTTTCACAAAATCCTACGTTTAGGTTTTGTTGTTATGCAAATTGAGAAAAATTAGGAGACTGAAAGTCATTTCTAACACGACTCATCCCGGTCTATGGTTGTCATGTCAACCAGCACGTCCGCCCTGATAAGTGGTGACATTACTAAAGAGCGCCCTCTATGGACGGGCTGTACGTAGAAGAAAATCTGTTATTTCAACATCCCCACTTCTGGTTTAATACGGTAAATTACTCCTGCTACCTCAAAATTTAAATGCAAGTCTGTCCGTACAAGGAATTTGGAATACAAATGTTCATAAAAGAACCTGTCTAAGAGTAAATGAATAAAAGGCAGTTCTGAGCAAGAGTTAAACTTAATTTACTGTTACATACAGTTAATGCCAGAACGACAACAGGCTTTCATTCTTGCAAGAACAAGTCAAATGTATTCTTCTGTACAACCATTGATTGGAATATTTCGGAGGAGAGTATGGAGGTCGGCAGTCGGTTTGTCATCAGGAGGGAAATGGAGGAAGGTTTTCATTCCTCCTCTTCCGCATCAGCCTGCCTCCATTCCATAGGCTGTATTTTCCCCACAGGAGACAGGTTCCAGGTGATCCCCGTCTGTGTGAGAACCTGAAAACAGGAGGAACCCCTCTTATCAAAATGATGGTTCTAGAGCAGGAGGGGGGTCCAACCCTGGTCCTCAACCCCTTAACCCCCGAGGACCAGGGTTGGTTTGATTTATCACCAACGTGAGCAGATGGAACAGCAATCAGAGCAGGTGAGCATAACAGTTGCATGGTGATCAGAATCATGTATAGTTTGGTAAACATGTTATACTTCCGTACAGTGTAGTGTTACTACAGCAACAGCACTTACGTATGACCAGACGCCAACACAGAAAGCAGCTCCGCCGACTATCAGGCCGTTTCCGTACTTCATGTGGAAGTTCTGTGGTGCCGTGGATCCATGTCTCACCTGACGACCGGCCTGACCTGCAGACAAGGTGGTGTTAGTGCAGACAAACACACCGGGGACGGAAGTCACACACCTGGGCAGGAGTTAGATATGTACAAAGGTCTTTGCCTCGTAGCCAAAACTTTACTGCGATGCTGTGAGTGTAGAAATGACTGAATTATGACTCAAACTTTGCTTTGGAGAAGCAGGTATGATTAAATGCAATAGATCTGCAAACATAACCTGAATTGAGACAAGCCCAACTATTGGACGTGCTAAGATTGCTTTTTCGACTATTCAAATGCATTATACAAGACAGACTACAACCAACATATCTTCACACAAAGAAGGAAGGGTGTTTTTATAAGACAGATACTTCATAATCTAGTCTGAATGAGGTTAAACCATGACACCTTTCTGGTCTCCAGGGTCAGAGGATCAACATCATGACATTGTCTCACTCAAATCAACCAAAACTAAAACTCAGCATATATTTACCTACTCTCTCGTTAAGAAGATCAAATAGATACAGTAGTAAAGTAATAGTTATTAAGCAACATTTATCCTTAAAACCAGAAAAGCACTATTGAATGTGGTCTGTTGTGGCCATGATGCAGTTCAGTCACTTAATCATCACATAAAGAACAAAGCAGAATAAACCACCAATAATTAAAGTTAGTCCTAATAAATGATTGTGTAATTGACATATAAAGGTGGTTTACCTGAAAGGTTCAGCGCAGCTTTAGTAAACCTGAACATGATGGTTTAAATCGTTAACTTCACTTCACCCTTGACGAGAACAGAAAACAAAATGGCAGAAATGTGACATTAATACACCGGAAGTGACTTAAAGAACGTCACGAGCGTACTTCGATCTATTTCCGGAATCAAGTTATACTCTGTAACGTTTTAGACGTTTTTACACTATATTATTGAGATAAATAATAACTGAAATATCACATGTGCGCAGTCAATTTAACGTCAAACCCTATGAACATTTAAAAAAATCATAGTAATAAGTACTTATATGAAAAAATCTCTGTGTTGTTTCACTGTCAGGATGGCCGAGTGGTCTAAGGCGCCAGACTCAAGGTTGAAACCTTCCCTAATGGGATTTCTGGTCTCCGAATGGAGGCGTGGGTTCAAATCCCACTTCTGACAAGCTTTTTACATCATGCAGTTTTTAGCTTACATGAACTTGCAGTAATATGTGATCGATTTTAAACGTGTGCATTTAAATGTATTCATTTAGCAGACGTGTAATATATATATATTTGTTTTTAACAATCTAACTGAGATATAAAAACTTTTAATTTCGTATGAATGTATAAGAGTGATTCTATAATTAGGGGTACATTTAAGAACAGTTGACAGGAGTAACACAGTTGACAGTGATTTCTTGGACACACATAAAGTGAATAATTTCATGTATTTTAATGTTTTAAATAGATTTAAAAACAGCTTTATCATGTTTTAATACTTATTTTTGAACAACTAAAGCTGAAATAATATATAAAAACATGTATTTTATTGTTAAGTTTTAAGAGCAAACTTTACATTTAAGAATTCGAACAGCACAAAAACAGCAAATTCCAATATATAATTTGCCTTTTTTCCAAAATAAATTATGGAACCTGTTAACTTTTAGTATTAAATGAAAGAGGAATATCATCCAATATCAAATTGGTCATTGTTTGAAATAATGACTAATAATATTTGGTAAAATTGACTAATACACCCCATGGACTTCAAATGTACCCCTAATTATAGAATCACTCATATGCTTTCCAGACCTGCTTATTTATATGTAGTCATTTAGCATTTAATGTTAGCTTTCTTATTGGTCATAATAAAAGTTACAAAAGTTAAATTCAGTATAAGAAATACAAGGATAGATAAGAGATAGTGTCTTTGGGCAACAGCTTCTGCACTACTGACACCTTAACAACCAATTATTTTCTCTCCATAGAAACCACACAAACACAGCCGTTCATCATCCACTGGTAAGATTTATTTGTCATATGAAAATATTCTTAAGGTTAACTCACATAACATAATACAATGACACAGCTAGTTCACCTATCAAAGTACGTTCCTGTAATTGGGTTCCTGTCCCTCCTGTGTTCCATTCTCCAGATCCGTTTTACTCAAGATCAACTCCTTCCATTAACGAGCTGGAAACGACACCCATCTCCTCGCTCAACAACAACAACAGGATGATGGAACCTGTGCACAGCGTAATAATAAACATGCAGGAAGCTCTAACATCCAGCCTACTGGCTACAGTATTGTGATTAAATGACTAGGTCTCTGTATTTGTAACCGTTAAGGAGATGTAGAAGGTGAGTATGTGTGGGCAGGTCGTAGTTGAAGAGGAAAAGGGGTGGAAGGCCTCCGTTAGGACGAACAGACTACAAGTGAGATCAGTGTGGTTCATGGTGTTTCTATGGATTTGGAATCAGAATTCATAATCAGAATTGGAATTGTGATCAGAATCGGAATTCGAACAAAAAGGAATGTGAAGAACCTTCGGTCTCAGTTCACTCAAATCGATCTCTTGCATCATGCTGCTATTCCAAGCATGGCCAAGATCTAATGATTCAACAACCCTAACACAACAAAAAGATACATGTTACAATGTGGTAAGACAAACCTACCATCTATAGAAGGGTTCACTGCACTTATGAAATTTTGACATGATCTCTGGCGAGGAGAATTAGCGTTAGGGAGGATTGTCCAGCCCATGAAAACATGGGTGACATTAAACACACACAGGAACACCATGTACTCTGATGGTCATAACACAAGGCAATGAGATTCACATTATTTTTACATAATTAAGGCGTTCGGATTTCCCTTGTGCACGGTGTGTGTGTCTGTACATGTGTGTGTGTGTTCTAGTCCGTTTTTTTATCCTTGACGTCCTCGTCGTCTGTGTATTCGGTAGGCTCCTCCCCCGGCTTCAGAAGCTTCCCGATGTAGTCGTACTTTTCTGTGGAGCGTCGAGAGAACACAAAGAAAACACACACACACACACACACAGAGTCAGGTGGCTGAGCGGTGAGGGTGTCAGGCTAGTTAATCAGAAGGTCCCTGGTTGGAACCCTGGCTGTGTTAACATGATGTTATGTCCTTGGGCAAGGCACTTCACCCTACTTTCCTCAGGAGGAAGATCCCTGTACTTGAGCAGTCTGTTAATATAAATGTAAACAGAAAGACCTGTAGCCTGACTAACCAGCTGAAGGACACAAGCAGAACTGAGATCAGGCTCGGCCTTGGAAACACTACAAACACTGGATTCACTGGCTTTGACTTTACAGTGATGTAGCAATCCAAGTGTTTCTAGACCAGATGTTTCACGCCAGACGCTTGTCTGCGAGCGTGACAGGACGGCCTTGCGGCCCGGAGGGAGGTCGATGGAGGCCAAGATAAAGAGTCTACAGGGAGGCGGAGTGGGAGGGTGAGAGAAGTGGGAGGGTGAGAGAAGTGGGAGAGTGAGAGAAGTGGGAGAGTGAGAGAAGTGGGAGAGTGAGAGAAGTGGGAGGGTGAGAGAAGTGGGAGAGTGAGAGAAGTGGGAGGGTGAGAGAAGTGGGAGGGTGAGAGAAGTGGGAGGGTGAGAGAAGTGGGAGAGTGAGAGAAGTGGGAGGGTGAGAGAAGTGGGAGGGTGAGAGAAGTGGGAGGGTGAGAGGAGTGGGAGGGTGAGAGAAGTGGGAGGGTGAGAGGGTGAAAGGGAGAGAGGGGTGGGAGGGTGAGAGGAGTGGGAAGGTGAGAGGAGTGGGAGGGTGAGAGGAGTGGGAGGGTGAGAGGAGTGGGAGGGTGAGAGGGGTGGGAGGGTGAGAGGGGTGGGAGGGTTAGTGGAATGTGAACTCACGGGTGAACTGGGTCTCCCACTCAGACAGGCTCTCCTGCTGCATGGCGTTAAGGTCGGACAGGTCATCATGAGTCTCCTTCAGAGCTTCTTTCTCCAGACAAAACGTGGCGAGCCCCCTCGAAGCATCTTTACCAGCAAACACTCCATAAGGACCATCTGAAAGCAGCAGATAAAGACACACACGGATGGGTTGAATGTGTCGTCGTATGACAGAAAGGCTTTGCTTTGTTTGCTACTTGCTGAAGGGGCGTTGTTGAGCTTCGTTGGTGATTTATGTGCTTGGGTCAAAAATAGGTGTTGGGTATAAATTAAAGTGGCTCTAGACTGGAATTTTTGGAATGACAAAGGTGTTTGCACAACATCTACACCAGCCCTAACATTTGAGTGAAACTGACCTTTACGCTTCCTTGTTTAAATGGGTTAAATCTCAGATATTTGTGCTCAGGTTAGTTATTAACTTTATTTATTTAACGATTCGCCCTCTAATATTATCTTTCAATTACAAGATACTACACAACTAAATTAACAACACAGTCACATTTACTGCAAAGCCCGGAATGTTGAGTTACAATAGGGTAAATGTTGAAACACACCTCTGAGTAGGTAACTAGGCTGAACTTTGTACAGCAGATGGGAAACTGGTGTGTTGTGAAATTTGATCAAGTTAAGTCATGAAGAATAATAAGGGGGTGTGGCGAAGATCTAGTTTGTAGGGAAACTAGATTTATCATGATATTAAAAAGAGGTTACATTGTTACTGTTGAAAAAGAAACACTTGTTGCCCAAATGAAAAATGAACCTAGAGCACCACAAAGTTAAAATAATACCTGACTTTAGAGGAAAGTAAGCGGGTTGTTTGTTTGTGTGTCGCAAGAACAAGAAATACAATTACGTAATCACAAAACAGAACAACACCCTCTTTACCTGGACCATAGAATTTCTTTCCCCGAGTCACATCGAAGACTTTTCCATTAACAGCCATCAGAATCCGAGGATCTTGGAGGCCATCGTATGGCTGCAACTCGGACAACGTGAAATCTCTTTTTTTGAGTTTGGGTAAAGGCTGCTCCACCTCTCCACAATCTGGTGTCTTTTCTCCACGGAAGATTTTGTACAGCAGGAATATGCAAAGACCCAGAAGACTTAAATTCAGAGGAGACGTGAATATTTCTTGTAAAATTCCTGAAGAAGTTTGTTCTGCCTCTTCTGAATCAGCCATGTTTGTTTCTGCAAGCTTGGAATTGGTCTGGAAGTGAAGTGAGACAGGGGCGCTTCAGGGCGGTGACAGGGCACCAATCACAAGCAGGGAGGGTTAAATATAAATATACATTTTATAAGATAAAATATACATTGTAAAGACATGTTCCATATGTAAATAAATCAGACGCTACATGAAAACGTTTTTTTTTTAATGGACAGAATGTGTCAGTAGAAGCTGAATTTTAATAATTGATGTCGGAAAATAGGCACTGTTTAACTTGAATAATTGCACTTAATCTTGTTAGCACAGAAGTATATATTTTTTTAATTCAATGTATTAGTTTGAACTGAATTCAAATACACTTGAAACTGAATGTAATAATATGACATTAATGTTTCTCTGAAAGTGTTTGATCCTGAATTTGATCTTCCAAGAAAATTAAACTATATATTACTGAAGAAAAATTTTGTTCGCGCAATTATAATTCTACCAATATTAGAAAACATAATTTTCCAAACATTTCACACTTCAGCGTCATCGAGGAATTGTCTGGATGTCGTCATATCCTAGAACCTTTTGTCTCACTCATTCATGTTCTTCCGGCTAAAGGAAACTAACTTATCTTCAGGAGGTTCCTCGTTGGGAAACACGTCGGTACATTGTGTTCTTACCGAGTTTAACAGAAAACTCCTTCAGTTTTTAATTTAACCTTCGATCAAGTAAAAATGAAAAACAGCCAAAATGAGATGAGTCGTAATTTGTATTTGTTCACGGAACTAATATTGGATTAGCCGATTGAGAGCTAACGGCTGCTAGCCAGCTGGACACAATAACAACAACAACTGTCTGGATGATCTAACAGGAGCGACATGGAGGCTCACTGGATACTTTAACGTTCATTTTTAAACTAGGGTGAGTCTTTTTTTCTATCCTAATCCCTGGTGTACAGTCCCCACTTTGATGATCAGATGATCAGGATAATCACATCAGAACTAGTTGCCAGGCAGCTAACTGATGTAAGGAGTTTGAAGTTTCAGTAAAACCATGTAGACAAGTGTTAACTACAGTCATTCAGTACCTTCCTAATGTATCTGGTATATTCTTCAGTATAAATACAAAATTTGCATTAACATATAGGCTATCATCAAGCTCTACTAAGACAGTTTCAGTTTCACTTGTCATCTATTGTGTAATAACATTCCTTGCATGTTTCAAAGCTCATCATGTGTCCCGCATCTCTCTTCCTTTTGCTGTATTTGCAGCAAACCAGTTCTCTGTAGTCCCCTCCTCTCCTCCTCTCCCTCCCTGTCCTGCTCCACCCATCATTATCCCCTCTCCCTCGCTGGTCCTGTGAGCGCCATGTGCGCCATGCGTGTGGATGCCAAAGTGGTCATGTTGGGGAAAGAGAGTGTTGGGAAGACCAGTCTGGTGGAGAGATACGTCCACCATCGCTTCCTCGTGGGTCCCTACCAGAACGTGAGTGTCTCTTAATCCAGGGTTTTTCTACTGTGTTGATCCTTTGTCCGGCCTCAGTCCCGATTGTGTGGAAGATGTAGGCTGTTCAAAAGGAGATAGTATTTATGTTTGTAATAAAAATAGACTATAGTTAAACTGATAGACTATCTGTCTAAACTGATGTGTGTGTTTATAATCAATATTAACATTTCCTACAGACGATTGGGGCAGCTTTTGTTGCCAAGGCGATCCAAGTAGGAGAGAAAGTGATCACATTAGGAATATGGGTGAGTTAGGATATGGTTCACAAAATCAACTCAAATCCAAGTCTCTGAACGCTCATAATTACTAAGTGCTTCACTGAATAAACTCAGTATAACGTCACATAACACCTGGAGAAACGTGATCTCTCTCTCTCTCTCTCTCTCTCTGTTTCTCAGGATACAGCAGGTTCTGAGCGGTATGAAGCCATGAGCAGGATTTATTACAGGGGTGCCCGTGCTGCCATTGTGTGTTACGGTAAATACTAACCCCTCTTCTTCTTCTTACACACTTTAATCACCATCTGTTCAGTCCTGACCAGCTGCCAGCCTTTCAGGTGACCAGTTTGGAAATGACAGAAGTGGAATTTCCCAACTGTCAGTGACTCAAAGTGTCCTAATACGATTTTAGCCTACCAAGTCACGTAAAGGAACAACAATGGTTTCTTCCATTTCTTCTCCCTAGTAAGATTTTCTGGGAGTTTTTCCTCGTAGTAGTTTGTGTTTTCTGAATGTCCCTCTTGGGCCCCTGTAGATCTGACTGACAGCAGCAGTTTCCAGCGGGCACGGTTCTGGGTGAAAGAACTGCAGAACTGTGAGGAGGTGAGACAGTCCACCATAACAAGAACATGTTGATCATTACAAAAGGTGCTGAATAATGATATCATCCATCATGGGAGATGATGACATCCTCCCATGACAACACAATGTGTGTGTTAGTAAGAAGGTGGTTTCTGATTGGATGTTGAGAGATCTGGTCGACTGTAATAGGTCATTTGTTTCCCTCTGGTCTCTGGCACAGCACTGTAAGATCTACCTGTGTGGCACCAAGAGTGACCTGATAGGGAGTGATCGAGGTCTGAGACAGGTGGACTACCACGACGTTCAAGACTTTGCTGATGGTGAGTTTCATCCATCCATCCTCCGTACATCCATCCTCCGTACATCCATCCTCCGTACATCCATCCTCCGTACATTCATCCTCCGTACATCCATCCATCTTTTCTGTGTTTTTTTTTGTCTTCCTTAATATCCACATTTCTTAGTTTGGTTTCCTTTTGGACATTCCATGAATCATCCAGCCATGTCTCATGTCTTCATGTTGACATCTGTGTTTTTTCCTTTCAGAGATCGGGGCCCAGAATTTTGAAACCTCCAGTAAAACAGGAAGCAACGTGGGTCAGTACATCTCCTTCAGATATCGTCTGATTTTCAAATCTCCCTGAATCCAAAACAATCAGTCATTCCGATGACGCTTTTACCCAAAGCCATTTACAGGATGAGGGTTTAGGTTGTGAACTGGGGAACCTTCAGATCTGCAGTCCAACGTTCTACCCCTGAACTAGAACCGTCCTGAAATCAGACTGATTGTTGTCTGTGGCTGCTTGTTCTTCTAGACGAGCTCTTCCGGAAGGTGGCAGAAGATTACAACAGCGTCGCTTTCCAGTTCATGACAGGTGAGGCCATCTGCATCTTCCACATCTGTCTGAGAATCTTTCGTGTAGAAGAACGTACAGTCAAGGAAAACTTAAATCAATTTGAATCTTTGTTAGTCTGTCTACTGGCTGTTTAACCAGTATGACGCTGCTGTGAATGACTGGAATACTTTGTTGTGCTCTTGTAAGTTCCTCTGAATCGTCTGAATGGTTTTCTTTTCTGTGTTGTTTCTCCCCCATTTTCTCTTCGTCTGTTTATCTCTCTCTTCCTCCCATGAAGAAGAGACGGGTGTTGACCTCGGCCAAAAGAAGGATTCCTACTTCTACGCCTGCTGCCACAACTGAGCCTGGAGGGCGGGGCTTCCACACTGCACAGCCGCCCTGCCTCCACCCCACAAGACCCGGCTCAGTGGGATGGTGCACCTGCTGGAGGGCCTGTCACTTAAAACAAGCAACCCATACAAAGAATTCCAAGCAGCGCTGTGCCATTTTCTGAAATGTTCTTTAAAAAAAAAATTTTTTTTAGGTTGCTATTTTCGGTTGTGCCATCAAGCCATAGGCTGTCATGTTCTTGCGCTGGTAGATGGAACATAAATATTCTCAGAGAGAACCTTGTAGGGTGCCTCAGCGACCTTGTCTGAAGATGAGGAGGAACTTTGAGTGGTCTCCCACTCACTCAATACCAATGATCAGATCGTCCTGTTGAGCACATTAGATAGGCCTTGACTTTGCAGTGCATTATTATTACGTTGACTTGATTTGCGGAATAACTGTGGATCTTTTCCCGAAACACTCGCGTGATGAAACTGAAGATATGTCTGGTAAAGTTTGCAGTTTTTTTGTTGTTGGTGTTTTGACACCAAAAGCTATGATTCTGTCGAAAACTGCATTTAACAAAAAGACAGGGGAGAAGTTTGTGGCTGAATGTTATAATGAGTTAGGTACACGTCAATAGGCTAACAGTCCATGATAGTCTCTCCTCTCAAACCCTGGACATTTAAGATTATACTGCAGTGCTGTAGTTTGTTATTTATCACAGTGACCTTATAACATTGTTTTAACTGTTCCTACACATCAGGCATGATGGGGATTTTCAGCTTTCTGTGAATGCTATGTTTAATGTTTACACTCCCTGCAACCAACTGGCCAATGACGAAGAGTTTTACTTGATTTTAATCCAGGTGCGTGTGTGAGCATTCGTACCTGATTCGTTTGTAGTTTGAAGCCGCAGGTCATCAGCTGTGGTCACCGAGGCGTCGTCATCAGGTGGGGTAGCCAGCCTTCTACCGCAGTTTACATTGAACATATCTCTGCGTACAGTTCCGTATGGTTTACACTCCAATATTGCTCCAAGCGTGTCGATGTGAAGGCTTTCCCTGAAGATGAACATGTGAAGTCTGTCTGCCTGACGGTCCCCCCCCCCCACCCCCCCCACCACCACCACCGCCGGTTCAGGTTTTTAAAGGATGTTTTCTGGAAGTTTTCCAGGATTTCGCTGGGGGAGGATCAAGCACAAAGCGAGAGAAACTTCTGGAGTTCTGCTTCTGATCGGGGGCCTTGTGGGCTCGCTCACTCATACACACACACACACACACACACACACACACCGTCGTTAGAAAAGCTCTGTGAGGGGTCGTCCCTGTTGTCATCCAGCCTCGTCATCAGCAGCCTGTGGACTCTCGCTTTAGTAGCATGTCTTAAAGGATACAAAATAAAGATTTTGATTTCTTCCAGATTTTGATTTCTTCCAGATTCTTCAGATTTCTTTGTGTTTCTCTGATGATGTCTGGAATCAGATCTGGGGAGGGGGGGGGGGGGGGGGGTGAGAACATACCCAGCCTACACAAACACATCAGACTGACAACTCCTGTCTGTCTGAGCTTTGGAAACAGAAGCCAACTTCTGACTTAAACTTAACTTTGTTTATTTATGTACAAAGGGACAACAACACAAGTTATTTTGGGGCAGCAGGATATTTGAGTTCTGACAGATTCAACATTTCAACAGATGAACACCAAAGCATATAAGGCAATAAGGGAAGGAGTTTGGTAAGAGAGGGGTGGGGTAAGAGGGGTGTGGTAAGAGGGGTGCAGAGCACAATGTCTAGGAAGCGGTAAAAAAACGAACAACATAAACATTCCATGTCCAGCTCTGTTACAGGAAGTACCTAGAAGAGGTCTGTGCAATGTAGCGTACACAGCAGGCCCTGTGGAACACAAAACGTTCTCCTGGCCCTAACCTTGTGCCACGCCAGAGAACCATTCAGTACAAAGGAAGAAATGTAAGAAATGCAGGGAGGGTTGGGGGAGGTGGGAGGGGGGGGGGAGGTGGGAGGGGGGGGGGAAGTGGGAGGGGGGGGGAGGTGGGAGGGGGGGGGAGGTGGGAGGGGGGGGGAGGTGGGAGGGGGGGGGAGGTGGGAGGGTTGGGGGAGGTGGGAGGGGGGGGGGGTTACATTTCTGTCACAAAGTGCCTCTTAGGTTTCTTTCCTGTCCTTCCTGGGCACTAAGAGTTTCATTGGAAATTAGGATTGTGTGACAAACACACTGTGATTTATAAACAACGATTACATTTTAAACAAACCTGTATGACAAAGGTGAAGACACCTTATTTGTATGAAAGGCTTTTCAAGCTCAAGGCAAAATAATTGGACATTAATTCCCACTTCTATGTCATTTTTTTAAATGTCAATTTTTTTCTTCCATATATAGCTTTTATATACAAATGTATGTACATAACAGTTGGGCAGATATCTGCTAGTAGAATCTGGTTAAGCCAGACTTAGACAGTTTTAGACACACGGTATAAATACTTAACCAGCAGATTTGAAATCTGTTGGAAACGTTGTTGATTCAACTCTTAGGTGTTTTAAGTGCTTTAAAGAGAACCTGATGAGGGAAGATTCAGAGGTTTGACCAACATGGGGGTCATGGTAATGGGATGGGGGTCATGGTAACGGGATGGTGGTCATGGTAATGGGATGGGGGTCATGGTAAAGGGATGGGGGTCATGGTAACGGGATGGTGGTCATGGTAATGGGATGGGGGTCATGGTAATGGGATGGGGGTCATGGTAATGGGATGGGGGTCATGGTAACGGGATGGTGGTCATGGTAATGGGATGGGGGTCATGGTAATGGGATGGGAGTCATGGTAACAGGCGATTTCTCTCTGGTCTGTTTGGTTTTCAAACCACCGGGAATAGACAGCAGGGGGCACCATGGTAACCACAGCTCAACAGGAAGTGAGTCACATCCAGTCAGACCCAAGATCCTTTTCAATCATCTTGGTTATGTTATGTAGTGAATCACTTCCAAACAAAGACAACTAAAGCACGTCTTTCCCCCCCATAGGCAGGCTGATAACAAACAACCAATCAAAATGACATGAGACAGATATAAAATACAGTGTGTAGTCATTACACACACACACACACACACACAGCCTCAAACCAGTCACTGAAATCAGGCACCAGACAACAACGATGACCAAACATGGTTCATCATGCAGATTCTGGAAAAGGCAAATCAGTTTCACAGATTAAACCTTTTCATGACGCTGACACTGACACTGAACTGGATTCAGGATTTTCCAGAACCAACTGTGCCAAAACCATCTCTGTCTGACCACAGGAGCAGGAGTCAACAGGAGGACTACTGACCAGTAGACACACCCCTAACTGAGACACACCCCTAACAGAGAGACACACCCCTAACAGAGACACACCCCTAACAGAGACACACCCCTAACAGAGAGACACACCCCTAACAGAGAGACACACCCCTAACAGAGAGACACACCCCTAACAGAGAGACACACCCCTAACAGAGAGACACACCCCTAACAGAGACACACACCCCTAACAGAGAGACACACCCCTAACAGAGAGACACACCCCTAACAGAGAGACACACCCCTAACAGAGAGACACACCCCTAACAGAGAGACACACCCCTAACAGAGACACAGCCCTAACAGAGAGACACACCCCTAACAGAGAGACACACCCCTAACAGAGAGACACACCCCTAACAGAGAGACACACCCCTAACAGAGACACAGCCCTAACAGAGAGACACACCCCTAACAGAGAGACACACCCCTAACAGAGAGACACACCCCTAACAGAGAGACACACCCCTAACAGAGAGACACACCCCTAACAGAGAGACACACCCCTAACAGAGAGACACACCCCTAACAGAGACACACACACTGACACAGAGTCCAGGAACACGTACAGGAAGTGAGACGCCACACATACAGGAAGTGAAAGCATTGAAGAAGTATATCCCACCCCCTGAAAGTCCTTTAAAATGTTTTGAGGGAAAAAAAGTATTTTACCACCAGGATGTAAATGAAGCACAGAGAGCTTTGACTCAAAGACTCTTTGCAGTGTCTTTTGTTTGTGCGTTATCAAAGTTCTTATAAATATGTTATCTTAGAGAATATTATACACACAGGAGATAGCATAGTGCTAAAGGTAAGTATTTACATCTGGCTAGATTCTGGCATGTTCTTATTTAAAATACACTTCAAGGGAGAAAGATGTTTTCAACTACAATCACCCACAGGTGAATTTGGTTCCACAGAAGTGACATTAGTAGGTAAGGCCATATTGCATTCTCTCCAGCCAAGACCAAGAGAAGAACCCAAAAAATAAATGGTCAAAACAAAGATTATAAGTGGGGGACAAAAGGACACAAGAGTAAAGGAGAGAGTACGTAGTGGATCCTCTTCCAAGACATCTCACTCCATTATCTGCCATCCATCTCTTTGTCTACTTGTTGTTTGTGTCAGCCATTTTGGAGCGGTAAGAGTGAATGGATTGAGGATGAGTCAGCAAGTGAATCAGAATTTCCAGAGCTACTCGTCATCGTGTGTTTCTGGGAGACGACCGCCCCGCTACCAACGATGAATCTCTGTCCTAAAATATATAAATACTGTGCTAAGAGGGTTTCTACTCTTCTACAAACTCCCTTCTCTAGTTCCAGCTCTCATAAATACTGTGTTCTTTTTTCTCATTCTAAAATCGCAATATCCTGGAGAAGCAGAACATGTTAACACACCTTGAAACCATTTAACAGCCACTATAAACCTGCAGCGGTGAAACTTACATATATGACTACATGTCCCATCATACACCACAGGGAGGGGCTGCTTCAGGGAGGGGCTGGTTTATCCATGAACGTCTTGCCAGATCAAAGTGCTGCAGAAGTCACTGATGACTTTTAATCACTTCAACTGGTCCCTCATTTTGAAAAAATGTGTCGTTTTTGAAGTTCAGGATTAGCCAATCCACAGGAGCAGAGCAGGGGATCCTAATGTAATCCACAATGATTGGACGTGATGGTGATTGACAGGCCTTTCCAGTGGTTTGATTGGTTAGGGCCCTCAGTGCCCGCCCTATCGCACGCTGTAAGGTTTTATGTGGAATCATAAGCCACCATGCAGAGATGCAGAAAGACTCTTCATTCCTCCTCCTCCTCTTCCTCCTCCTCCTCCTCCTCCTCTTCTTCCTCCTCCTCCTCCTCCTCCTCCTCCTCCTCCTCCATCTCCATCTCAAGTCCTTCCAGCTCTCCATCCTCCAGCAACACCTCCCTTTTCTCCCCCTCTTCCTCCTCCTCCTCTTCCTCCTCAACATCCCTCTCTTCTTCATAAGAGGAGATGGGTGAGTAGTGGGGCAGATCAAACACATGGGGGCTTTCAGGGCTGTTGGGGGGCAGATCCAACACATGGGGGCTTTCAGGGCAGTTGGGGGGCAGAGTGGGGGAAGTGGAGGCAGCTGGAACAGAGACAGGGATGGCGATGGAGAAAGGGGAAGTTTCCTCAGAGCCAAACCCAGGATGAGGGCTTGATCCTCGGCCCGGCCCGTCCTGTAGCTCCCCTTGCAACCTGGAAGTGGCTGAAGGAGGAGCACCAGGAGAGCCAAGGGGGACGGGAAGGATGTTCCCCAGGTGAAGAGGCAGGGCGGCTGGGTCTGGCCCCGGGGCGTACTCCCTGATCTCCCCAGGCTCCAGGGGGTCGGGGCCGCAGGGGTCGTGCTCGCTGCAGGAGAGGCGTCCGTCCAGCTTGGAGATGAACAGCATGCCGTCCCTGTGCAGGCAGCAGTACGAGCTGGGGCACATCTCACAGAACGAGGCGGCCTCCTTCCCACACACGTCACACTGGTGCCACGGACACTCCCAGCGCCCTGCCGTGACAACACACACACACAGGTAAACACACACACATAGGTACACACACACGGGTAAACATTTACACACAGGTAAATACACACAGGTAAACACATACATATGCGTGAATAAGCCAGACAAACAAGCAAATACAGCCTTTGTGTGTGTTTCTGTGTGTGTGTGAGTGTGTGTGTATCAGCTCCCTCCACCACAGCCCCCCCTCCACCCCTGCCCCCCCTCCACCCCGGCTCAGCAGACCCCTCACCTGCAGGTCTCTTGGTGAGGTGGAGACAGTCAGCATGGTAGACCTTAGGACACCCAGGCCTCTTGCAGGACACCATCTGGCCTCCGTCCCCACAGCTGAAACACTCATCCTCCCTCTCCTTGGTCACCTCCACCTTCTTACGCTTCACCTGGTTCTTCTTCTTCAGCCTGCGCCCCTTGTCTTCGCCTGGAGGATTGTTCTGGGGGGGGGGGGGGAAGAAGGGAGGGTTGAGGGAGGGCAGGGCCAACACAGGTAATACACTTTCTTTCTGTAAATATATTCTGATCACACACTGGACAGCCTCCTAAAACAGCTATCTTTAAAATGAATGACTCTAATGCTAAATTCAGACCACTCAAATGTTAGCATTTAGCATCACAGCCTCTAACTCTGGTGGTCCTTGGGGGCCACTTTCCTTCCTGGAGGTTCTAGATGTTTCCCTGCTTCCAGCACACTTGACTCTAATGAAGGGGTCGTTATGAAGCTCTGTGGAAGCCTGACCCCTGACCTCTCACCTTGGGCCGGACCCCCAGGAAGCCGCTGCAGTTGGGGGCTCCACATTTACACACCGTCTTCCCGTTGCCCAGACACTCCAGGTTGTAGTTGAACGTGAGCTCCGTCCCTGGAGAACCGGAGCAGAGCTTAGCGGTTAAGAGCATCCCAACGCAGTTTATAAAGGTTAACAGGTTCAAATGCCCCTTTTGGTATGTCGTTATGGAAACGTGAAGATGTTGGAAACTTGGTTATGCTTCAGGACGATAACAACCCTTATTCCAGGAGGATTTCTGAGGGAGGTCACCTGCAGGAATGTCCACCAGAGAGAACAGTCCCACCCTGGTGTCTCCACTGACTGTCCACTTCTGTGTCTCACAGTTGGGCTGGCAGCTGTGGTTCATGAAGCGAGACTGGTTCCCTTTGGGCCCAGCGTCAATGATACGATCCTGAAACACACACAAGCATGGACACACACACACGCATGGACACACACGCATGGACACACACACACACACAGTGGTCAGTACCAACAAGAACATATGTACACAATAACCAATGTTCAGAACCCAGAGGTTCCATCCAGCGTTTGATACAAATAGCCAACACTTTATAAAGATGTGGAGAGTCAGGGGCCGGGGGGCCTCCCTGTGCTCCCAGGGGCCTCACTGTGCCCCGGGGGGCCTCACTGTGCTCCGGGGGGCCTCGCTGTGCTCTGGAGGGCCTCACTGTGCTCCGGGAGGGGGGGGGGCTCACCTTATCCAGCGTCAACATGTAGAAGTTGCAGATGTCGTTATCCTGGGCATGCTTGATCCTGGCTCTACACTCCTCCTCGTCGATCACCTCGCCCACGTACTCGTTCACAAAGTCCCCCTGAAGAGAGGATCAAGGCAGGCTCTTACCAGCAAGCACCGTTAACAACAAGAAAACACACTCTGAGCTCCCTCAGGTTGTGTTGAATATCGTTTATTTGTTTGCTCATTTACACAACGTCAATACACACCCTCCCCCCCCACCCTCCCCCTCCTTCCTCCGTACCTTCTTGATGTCGTGGGCACAGCGGAGCCCCCAGCCTCTGGCCAGCGTCCTGAAGATCTCCACCTGGCTGCACTGGCGCTTGGTGAAGGCCTGGTTCTGGCAGCGCTCCCCCGCCGGGCACACCTGGGGGTGGCACTCGTACAGCAGCATGCGGTTGATGCACTCAGAGTCCATCCCACATGGGTTCTCGTCCGACGCCTTGCAGTTGCACCGCGGGATCTCCGATAGGTCGGCCGTGATGATCTGCACCTTCCCGATTGGCCGGTTCACCTGAAGAGGTTTCAATGGATGGTTTAGGGTTAGAGAGGTTGCAGTACCTTGATGTGCCTGTAGGGGATGGTTAGGGGTGTATGGAGGGTTAGTATGGAGGGTGCAGTACCTTGATGTGCCTGTAGGGGGGAGGCTTCTTGTCGTTCCTGCGGTCCTCCTGCAGTTGTCTCAGCTCTTTCTCTGCCTGCAGCTCCCTGAACCGGATAGCTGCTTCCTCCAGAGCTGGACACAGCAGACACACAACAACAGACACACAACAACAGACACACAACAACCAGACACACAACAACCAGACACACAACAACCAGACACACAACAACCAGACACACAACAACCAGACACACAACAACCAGACACACAACAACCAGACACACAACAACCAGACACACAACAACCAGACAGTCAAAACCTCCTCTGCAGTTCTATGTCTGTGCACCTCATCATCCACAGTCTGCTGAAGCTGGAACAAACACACACAAACACACACACAAACACACACACACACACACACACACACAAACCCACACACCTTTCTTATAGATGGCGTCGACTCTTTTGCCCATCTTCTCTCTGCTGTTAGCGTCCACGTCCATGTAAGGGAACACCCTGGCCTGGTACGTCCACAGGTAGTCGTTAGAACCGAAGAAGTGGACGGGGAACTCTCCAACATCGTGCCTCATCCGGAGGATGTTCTCTGGGATGCTCCGGGGGTGACTGACCTCCGCAGGCCACCACCTGAGGAGAGGAGGGGGGAGGCAGGGGGAGGGACGGGGGAGGAGAGGAGGAGAAGGACGGGGAAGGAGAGGAGGAGGGATGCAGGGGGAGGAGAAGGACGAGGAAGGAGAGGAGGAGACTTTAAAATAAAAGAAAACATTCCATGCCGTTTTGAACTAGAGATCCATCATCACTGCTGTACATTACAGTTCTGATGGGACATCCATGGAACAGCAGACAGTACCGACCTGTACCGGCCCACTTTGACCCAGAGGATGTCCTTGTAGTGAGGCCTCTTCCCCGCTCGGCAGTCGTTGCAGAACCAGCTGCCCTGGGGCATGTCGATGTTCAGACACTCCCGGTGGAAAGCGGCAGGACAGGACTCACAGCACAGTAGGCTGCCCCCTGCAGCATGGGGGTGGAAGCGCCACAATTATGATAAAAACAAAGAAATTGTATGATTCAAAAGTAGGATCTTATCTGAAAGCATGAATACAGATTCCAGGTAAATTACTAAATAAATCTTCAGTTTATTCCCAAATCAATTTAACTGCAAAGGGACTAGCAATGATCTCTCTGCAAGGAGAAGTAACCAATGGTGACCAATTCAGTGTGTGATGTTAAGAATGACCCATGCATATTCATGCGTTTCTTAAAACAGACACTTCAGTGCAAAACAACACAGATTCCAAGGGGGGGATTTGAACCAGAAACCTTCAGTCAAACCCTCTATCCACGTACCTTCAGTACAGACGAAACACCAGCTCACGTTGACGTGCTCATGGTTCTTGACCCCCCTGCGTGGGGTGAAGTGGTTGGGGCACAGGATGCTGTGATTGGCTAACACGATGCTGCCCGCTGCCAGACAGTGGACGCTGGCGTGATAGGCCACAGGACATCGCACACAGCGCATCAGGCGGCCTACGACACACACACACACACACACACACCTGCCTTGATTCTCACAGGAAGCTGTTCGAAGCACACACACCGCGGCGGTGTCGTCATGATTATAAATGTTTACTTTTAGCTCTGTGCTAAACTACGCTAGGCTATGCTGGGCTGAGTTAGGCTACACTGGGCTGGGCTAAGGCTAGGCTAGGCTAGGCTACACTGCGCTGGGCTAGGGAGAGCTATGCTATGCTAGGCTACACTGGGCTACCTTCAGTCATTTAACAGGCAGGGCTAAGCAGAGCTATGCTACGTTAGGGTACGCTTGGCTACGGCTAGTGCAGCGGTGAGGCCCACCTCTGGATGTGGCGGGGTTAGCAGGGTTGGAGATGAAACAGTCCAGGCAGGTGTGCAAAGAGCAGCGGAACCCCCTGTTGAGACCCAGCGGCTCGGTGGGGCCCCGGTTAGCGATGCACTCCCCGTGGTAGAACTTCCCACAGGTGGGAATCATGCAGCGCCGCACATCCTTCCCTGTCTTCCTACACACAAAGCAGCTGTGGACACCTGCAAAACCAAAACAAATGCACCCCTCTTGAAATACAGGGTCCATCTTCCAGAATAGACTTAACTTTTCCCCATTAATCATTGCTAATCCTTGAGTCCATCTTTGAAACAGATACATGTTGAAGTTTTTCCATCCGATTTTCCATCCACTGGTACATCTACTCTACTGCTCTTCATTCAGTGTGCCACATCACTTCCTGCGAGCCACACAACGCATCACTTCCTGCTTCCTGTGACCCCATGCTAACAGCGGGCCCCAGAGCGGGAGTCTCCAGTGGACTTGGCTGGACTCACCAGACTTGCACTCAGGGCAGATGAACTTGCTCCTGGGGGCCTCAGCCAGACTGATGCACTGGAGGTGGAACGCACCGCAACACTGGCCCTCACACAGCAGCAACTCTCCAGTCTTCTCACAAACCTTTCATACCATTCACACAACATTTGCATCAGGTCATTTTGGAATCCCCTCTAAAGACACACACAGAGAGATGCTGTTCATCTCTTTGGAAAACGTGTCCCACCTGACACACGTTCTCCTTCAGGGAGGCCACACCCCCTTTGTCTCCAAGTATGTCCTTATTGGCTGAGTCTGTGTCTCCACACAGCGAAGACTCCTCCTCTTTTGTGGAGGCGAAGCAGTCGTCTAGACTGGAGGGACAAGCCTGAACACAGAAGAACACAGCCAGAGGGGTTACCATGACAACAGAGAGAAGAGAGTTCACAGTAGGTGAGGGATGTGTGGATGACAGGTGTGTGTGGATGACAGGTGTGTGGATAACAGGTGTGTGTGGATGACAGGTGTGTGGATAACAGGTGTGTGTGGATGACAGGTGTGTGGATAACAGGTGTGTGTGGATGACAGGTGTGTGGATAACTGGTGTGTGTGGATGACAGCTGTGTGGATAACAGGTGTGTGTGGATGACAGGTGTGTGTGGATGACAGGTGTGTGTGGATGACAGGTGTGTGGATGACAGGTGTGTGTGTGGATGACAGGTGTGTGTGGATGACAGGTGTGTGGATGACAGGTTGTGGACTGGATGGCTGGACAAAGAAGTGGGCTGACCTCTGTTTCCATGGTGACCTTCCCTTCCTCCTGCACCTTACACTCCTCAGAGGGGGGAGGGGTCGGCACGGAGACTGCCCCCCTCTCCTCGCTCACAGGGCTGGGGGGGCAGGGCTCAGGGCTAGGAGGGGCAGGGGTGGGGGTGCTGGGGGCAGGAGCTGCAAGGGTAGGGGGCGGGAGGGCAGGAGGGATGAGCGTAGGCGCAGAGGGGGGCAACATTGGTAACTTGTTCTTGGTCGCTCTGGAAGTTTGTCCAGAACCAGAACCTTGGAGGAGAGACAGATTGAACATGGTTTGATCACTCAGGAATCGAGATCTAAAAGATATAAAACTCTAAAAATGACCTGATTTACCTAAATGAACAGGGGTGGCCTGACCTGGCGAACTGGACTTCACAGACTTCACCTGTAGATAAAGAGGAGAGCAGGTTCTAGAACAGATGTTCTCTCTGGGAATAGAATGTTCTCCAACACGAACGTCTGTGAATATAATGAGGCGACTCTTTACCTTCTTCTTAGGAGTGGCAGCTTCGGCCTCCAGACAGTATTCTAGAATCTTCTGAGTTGGTTTCCTCTGCCTCTTCCTCTCCAAAACTGGAACACTTCCTGTTATCGAGAGAAAATGTATCACCACTGAGCAGTTTATCAACTGATATTTATCAACTGTGTTATTATCGGCTCTTGGTTGTTATAAATGTCAGCAGCATCGCATAGAAAGTAGTTTGATGGTCTCTAACCAGCATCTGTTGGTATGGCTGCTGATGACTGCGATGGCTCTGCTTCAGGGGGCGGGGTTAGTGTGTCTATGGAGAGCACAGGTGCATCCTGGGGGATGGAGTTCTCCACCGGAGGAGGAAGGTCAACAGGCGTCTTGGTGGGCTCCTCAGGAGGTGGAGTCTGCATTTCAGGAAGTGCGTTCAAAGGCGCGTGATCCTGTGTGTCCTTCACTGAAGGAGATGGATCCAGTTTGCTGCTGACAGACTGCGTGGCCTACAACAATAAGATAATATAAGATCATCCTTTTCCCTCCTTTTCCCAGTTTGCAACAGCAAGGTATAATACAGCACTCAAGGCTAACAATATAACACATGAAAAGTACAAGATACAAAAACCATATGAAGAAACCAAAATACGAGATGTTATACGGGTCGTGTTTACTACCTTGGCAGGCTGAGATGGAGGCTTTTTGGGTTTCTTCCTTGTGGAGAATATCTGGTCGTACTCCTCTGTCCACTCTATGAGCCTCTTACTTGGTTTTCTGATGCGTTTATGTGCTGAGGAAGACAACAAGACATCCATGAGCGAACGGCCATGTTTCGTCTGTCAGTTGCAGATTGTGACAGTTGAGAACTCAAAGGGTTAAACACACATTTAAAAAGTCTCTTACATGTCAGAGGTTCTTGGGTGCCGGCAGACTGGGAAGTGTTAGTGTTGATGTTAGCGTGTTCAGCTTCAGGGACAACATGCGACTGCAGCTCAGTCTTAGACTGAGAGACCGACAACACCGTGGCTGAACCTCTCTGCTCCAAAGGCGTCATGTTCTCCAAACTCTCCATCTCGCTCTTCTCCTCCATCCCTCCGTCTCTGCCTCCTTCCAGGCTTGTTGGCAACCAGGCCTGGTCAGGTACCCCAAAACAGGCCTTTGCTCCTGGGTAGCCTGGCCCAGACCTACCCCAACCACCTGGTTCTTTCCTGCTACATCCCTTCCTGCTGCTTTTCTTGGAGGGTCTTTTGGAGATCTGGTTCGCCCTGCCTTCAGACTCGACTTTGGCTTTGCCCTTTGGACCCCCGCATCTGGGGAGCCGAGCGGGCCCGGCACAGGTGCTCTCCTCTGGGGTTGGGGGTATCAGGGAGGGCTCCTCCTTGACGTGGGCGCTGGGGGGTCCGATCTCCAGCTCCAGAGGAGTGCCGTCTCTCTCCCTGCTGTCGTGCATGTCCTTCAGCAGCATCAGGAAGGTGCTGAACTTGTAGTTGGCGTCCGTTTGGAAAGTTACCGGTGCGCCGTCGCCATCTGCTGCCAGGGAGTGGAAGGACACCTCTTTGACATCTTTGAAGGCATCCATGGGGGAGAAGCACCGCGAGGGGGAGGAGGAGGAGGAGGAGGAGACGTCTGACACAAAGGTTTCCTTCTTGGGCTTGGCGGAGGAGGAGGTCAGAGGGATGAAATCGAACGGCGTGTGGGAGATCAAGAAGGCATCGTCTTCGGTCTTCACCTCGGCCTCCTCGAAGTCTTTAGGGATGCTTGAAGTGAAGGAGGAGGGGTTACGATCGCAACCGTCGGGCGAGGAAGCCGGGCGATTGCCTTGGTCGGGTTTTAGATGTACGGCTTTGGTAGAACGTTCCGTTTTGGTCTCGGGTTTCCTACAGGAAGTACGTGAGGAGGTGTCTTTCTCTGTATGGTTGCTGTCGGATATGAGCCCACCTGCGTTGCTGTCATTGGACAGAATCTTTCTCTTCTGCTCTGCTTCCTCTTGCGCCTTTAGAGCCCGGGTCATGAGCCTGCAGCTGGCGGGAAGGTGGGCAGAGTGCTTATCCACGACTTTCTTGGATTGGTCAGATGTCCCGCTCGTCACTGCTGGGGTCGATATGGACACAGGGGGGGTCTTCCTGCTGATACAGGCCGGAGTTTTCTTTCTGGAGGAGGCTTTGCCGAAGAGCGTGCGGTCCGGTGCGGGGCTGGTGGTTTTGGGGCGTCTTTCTTTCCCTGCCTTGCTGAACCACAGGCCAGTCTGGATCTCCGACGGTTTCTTCACCTCCATGACCGGCTGAACCGGAGGTGGAACTGGAGTAGGTTTGGACTGACGCTCCAGAGCTTTAGGACACAGAATCTTAGGGACAGAGTCCAGGTCCGAGTACGGACACTCTCTCTGATCACTTTCCGATTGGTCAGGACTGACGCCGTCTAACGTCTTTGTGTTGTTAATTGTCTCAGTTTTAGAGATCTGAGCTATCGATGATTTGCTCGGCCTCTTCTTGCATTTGGGCTTCTTGAAAGTGCTTGGTCTCGCTGGGGCAGCTTTCCTGGGTGGAGACATGGCTAGGGCAGCTTTCCTGGGTGGAGACACGGCTCCGTTGGTAAAGTGACTAGTTGCAGGGTGAGTTGAAGAAGGTGCGGTGACTGGAAGAGGCGAGGGAAGAGCCTTGTCTTCTCTCTTTGGAGAGGAGCCATCATGGAGGCTCTCCTCTATGGTGAATGATGTTGAGGCATCCATTTTGGGTCTGTAAGGGTCAACGGCTTCTGCCTCTGCCACACTCAGCTTCCACGACTCTTTGAAGCGCTTAGGTATCTAGACGACACCCAGACACGACAGAAAAACATGAATTCACTGTGATTATCAAGACACTGCTTTCTACAAACTCAATCCCATCCCCAAAACAACCTGTATTTCAAGATATGTTTCAGGGGAGAGATCACGCTAACGAGTCGACATATTTACAGAGTATTTGTAGTTTTCATCTCGTTGCTTCCCTCTCCTGCGTAACAGCGGAAGCTGTTCGAACTGGAACCCTCCCTGGAAGGAGTGTGTGGCCCTGCCCTCCACCCAGGCCCACTCCTCAGGCTCCCCAAAGGTCTTGATGTAGTACAGCCTGCATGGTCGGTCACTGGGCTCTGAAACAATGACACCCACAGTGAGATGGTGAACCACCAGGTTCACAGGAGAAACAGGAAAGCCTATGAGAGACTCGCTCGAACCACGGAAAATTCTTAAGCTCACGCAAAACGGAGCAAAAAGGACGTTCTAGCGTTCTAAATTCCGGAATTGTGAAACTCTTTGAAAAGGACGGGTCAGAAGACGGTTGGAGAATGGGATCGTCTTGCTAACCTTTCATCCTGTGGTAGGTGTTCTGGATTGGATCCACTGTGACCTCACAAGGCCACCAGGGCCTGCGGTTGAACTTTGCCCAGATCACTTCCCCCTCCATGAATTTGACCGGAGGCAGGGGCTTCTTCTTAAAGCTGCTTGACTGTGGACCCCAGAAAAACATTATGCCCACATTTGGCTTTATTTACGCAGGTCATTATGACATGCAGATACTCTTTATATAAATGCTGTGCCAACTATGTGATCTGTAAATAGCCCTGACAACAGCAGAGGAGATTTGAGCAGCATTGAAGAGTAGTGAAGCATAGCAGTAGAGTGATATAGAGTAGAGTGACATAGAGTGATATAGAGTAGAGTGATTTAGAGTAGAGTGACAGAGTGGCATAGAGTAGAGTTCCACTCACTGTCTAGTGGTATATGAAATAAATAGTCAGAAATCAAAGGCATAGAACGTGCTAGAACACTTTCCAAGTAGTCAGACAACCACAGCAAATATGTTCTATGTAAAGTTTACTTCATAAGTAGCACTGTTGTGTTGTATGACCTGTATTTGGCCTAATTGGTGAAGCCCTTGTAGTCAGAAACACATTTGACTTGAATCACACTGTTTACGGTAGCAGGTAAACACTTGCCAGAGCTGGCCCAGAGGCACTGGTCCTGAGAGAGAATGACTCACAGTCACTCCCCCAATCCGGGTCCGAGTCCTTGGCCCTGCGACCCTTCACCCCTGCACGGCCAAGGAAGGACCGGCTGTCCAACTCCTCGCACACCTTTGGGTCGGGATCGGACTTCAAGTTTAAAAAACCCAAAGCTGCTTCCTGAGACCTCCCAACACTGCCAGGTACGGTTACCGGGGACGACGCCAGTCCCCGACGCTCCACGGAATCCTCGTCGTCGCTCTCGTCGTCGTTGGGGACGCCCTCGTCGCTGTCATCGTCCTCTCCGAACAGCGAGGACTCAAAATGCAGGAAGCCGTTGGCGAATGGGCTGTTGCTGTCCAGCGAGAAGGCGGGGCTTGGAGGGTCAGAGAAGCAGCTGTCCATCTTCTTGTCTGAAGTGCCGTCAGGCCTGGTGCTGGATGTCCTCTCCTGGCTGAAGTCTGGGCAGGACACCAGGGGGGAGTTACCAGGATCGGGTTTGGTTGCTGCGCTCCGGGAATAGGAGTCATCCCTGGTGCTCTGGGTCTGGGCCTGGATGTGAGACTGAGCCTGGGTCTGATAAGCCCTCTCTCTCCCAGCCAGGACCAGGTCAGGATGGCTGACCATGGTAGTCAGGTGCTGAAGTCTTCTCAGAGGGCTGTAAGTGGATGCAAGGTCCTTATGAGGAAGCCCATAGGCTGAGGGGGGTTTGAGGGAGGGGGCGGTCGACATTACTAGTCCTGGTTCAGGGTCATGGTGCTGGGAGGAAGGGGAGCTGAGGAGGTGAAGGTCAGAGGTCAGAGGTGAGCTGGGGTGACGGCTCTGACGGGCAGATCTGATTGGTCGATTCATAGAGCTCACTCATGCTGCTGTGGTGACATCCTGAAAATAAAAATAAGAAAGTGGAATAAATAAAAATATTACAAAATGTTATGCAAACTTTTGTCATAAAATAGCCATATAGTTACACGTTTATGTGTATATATTAATAGTATAATATGTAACATATCAATTCAATTGTTGAACATTAAATAAAAGAAAACAACGTAAGAAGGGTAACATGTTTTGCAAAAGTTGACTACAATTTACTAAAATGTGATTGTGATTATGTGTGCGATGTGTTTGTTTATGATCGGATTTATTTAGCATCTTGAATTAGAATATTGTCGCACACCTTGTTTTAGGACAAATGACAGAACAGGTACGGTACTGCCATCATTCCACGGCTCGCGACACAACCAACAGCGTGGAACTGTGACAACCTGGGGCGCGTGCGGTCAGCCGGTCACGTTAAAATGAGATCTCCCTTATAATGACACGCCGCGAGCGACAGTAAAGGGTTAAACTGGTACCAGAACGCACCTTTAGAAACCTAAATATCTCGGATTAAAACAAGAGCACTACATGACAGCGTCTCGTGCATGCTGTCTGCGTGTAGCACGGCTCGCACGAGGCGGTTACAGGCTTTGCAAACATGCGGAATCGACACACAACTTCACATAGCAAACATAGACACTGTGGGCTGCAACACACGGGCGTCCACACGGCGTGTACACAAAATCACGGAAGGCTTTACAACACATCATCAAAAAATGAACGTATGACACGGTTCAGCCGCGAGATTCTTACCATTCCAATGTCAGCCACCGCAAAAAGCAGTGACAAACCTCTCATTTCTGATGGGAAATGTGTTCTTTTCCAAAATTGTGAAAGCGGATGAGCATTTCCAATCAGCGACTACACTACTAGGCCTGGATCCTCACAACAAGCTGGACTTGCTGCCGTTCACCGGCGGCCCCTTCTGATAAATAACAATAACACAGGCATGAACAAGCCTATCTGGAAGCACAACCTCCTAACAGCGGTTTACCACACACTATGCGAACTTTTTCATTCCTTGTTATCTCATCTAAAATGCATTATTCTCCCAAAATTCATGCCTATTTCCCTGCCGCCGACCTGCCCCCCTTTGCATGTCCTAATGCCCCTGTCTGTCTGTGCGCGCGACCAATCCCCTCTGTCTCCCTCCCTTCCAGCACCATCCAGGACTGAGGGGTGCTGACTCTCAGTGACATAACCACCCCAAAATACCATAAATAACGTCCCCTTGTTTAGATGATGGCAAAGAGGATCGTCTGGAATAATCCACGAACGATTCTGTATTTGACCATTTCTACTGTCATTCAAGTCATTAGAGATGTCAGGCTTGTCACTAAGTCAACTTCTGGAAAATGCCATCCAACACTCACACGAAATGACTGTTAAACTCTTCAGATAAACCCCACCCTTGGATAAATGCATTGAAATATGTACCCGGAAAACTGATGGTTTCCTCTGCCACACTGACGAGTAGCAAAGCCTAGATATTTTCTCTTCACCCGGTCCCTCAAAATGGAGTCTGCTTTGAAAAAACAGGCCACTAAGTGTTAATATATCCCCGATATAAAGTTCCCATTACATCGCTCCAACCTTAAACTGTGTTTACCCGCACGTCTCAGTCTCCCCAACCTCTTAGTAAATCTACACACACAGACACACACCAACACACACACACACATGCATATCTAAACGTAGGAATATCTTTGTATTGTGTGTGTAGTTCCCCTCTCTGTATCATATGACAGGTTACAAACGGAAACGTGTTGTGCTGCAGGAGCTGAACCGCAGTGATCGGATGGTTCTGGTGTTAGCAGGCTTTAAACTGTCCTGTTGGATTCCAGCTATTGAAAAACTGGAAAACACGGTTTTGTTTGGCGTATTGAAATGTTTTATGAGTGGTCTGTGCGCGGGACAGTGAAGGCAGACCGCGTGTGTGCGTGCGTGTGCGTGTGTGTGTCTGCAGCAAAGCCACCAACTATCCGGTTTTGAAGCGTTGCTTGAACTAACGCAGTGTGCATGCGGTGAAAAAGGCATCTGTTCTAATATTCGATGCCATGTTCAAACTCCTGAAAGTGCGGTGACTGATCCTTCAGGGGGTGTTGGGGAGGTGGGTGGGTAGGGGGGGGGGGGGTGAGTCCCAGGTACAGAGACACCCCCTCTCTCTGTCATCTGCGCGCCCCTCAAACGCAGGATATAACGCGTTAACGCAGCGTTTTGATGCACACAGTCCGCATGTTAAACGTGCGATATTTAATGAAGTCAAGTTAGACATGAACCGAGTCACTGCGCTTTCCTCCTCCTCAATCCGCTGGCAGAAAGCAGGACAGGATGAGGATGAAGGCCTCCCGGTTAGGAAAGAGGCTGAACAGCGCCCCAGCAGACCACACGCGTCAATGCATCATGGAGACATTAAAAATGCACTTTCATTTTGTTGAAACGACCAGAGACGTCAACAGTTGACCATGTTCAGTCACAGGCTCTGACCCTTAGACTAACACAGTTAACCATGTTCAGACACAGGCTCTGACCCTTAGACTAACACAGTTAACCATGTTCAGACACAGGCTCTGACCCTGCTGTAGACTAACACAGTTAACCATGTTCAGACACAGGCTCTGACCCTGCTGTAGACTAACACAGTTAACCATGTTCAGTCACAGGCTCTGACCCTGCTGTAGACTAACACAGTTAACCATGTTCAGACACAGGCTCTGACCCTTAGACTAACACAGTTAACCATGTTCAGACACAGGCTCTGACCCTTAGACTAACACAGTTGACCATGTTCAGACACAGGCTCTGACCCTTAGACTAACACAGTTAACCATGTTCAGACACAGGCTCTGACCCTTAGACTAACACAGTTAACCATGTTCAGACACAGGCTCTGACCCTTAGACTAACACAGTTAACCATGTTCAGACACAGGCTCTGACCCTGCTGTAGACTAACACAGTTAACCATGTTCAGACACAGGCTCTGACCCTGCTGTAGACTAACACAGTTAACCATGTTCAGACACAGGCTCTGACCCTTAGACTAACACAGTTAACCATGTTCAGACACAGGCTCTGACCCTGCTGTAGACTAACACATAGTCCTGGACTGGTATTCTCTTACAGCTATATTGGTTTTCCTGGCTGTGTGTAGAATATCGGAACAGAGACAGTGAAAGTCAGATCATTACGTCGACAGCAGTCAGGACAGATATATTATAGATTACAGATGAACTTGAACAAATAGTCAGTGTATTGATGGTCTATTCTAGAAACATACAGTCACCTGCAGTTACATGTGCGTATACTACAGTGGCCTAAGAGAAGTAGTTTTGTGTCTTTTCAGTCGAAAGGGAGACCCTGTCAACAAGGTGTTCATAAATGCTCGCTACTGACAATGACTTCCGGATGGGGTTTGAAACGACTTGATTTTGAAAACAGCGTCCAGATGACAACACCTGAAACCTTTTCTACTGTACTTCCTACTGTGGAAGTTTCTGTCACCTGCAAATCAACACCTAACACTGTCACCTTAATTGCTGTGACACACCCCCATCTCCACTGTACTCTCTGCCAAGCCATGAATGATTCAGACACCATGGACAAGGTCAGGACCCACCAGAGTTACTCTACAGACACCTGGCAGTATCTATCTCTGTCAGTGAGCCACCACACTGACACAAACCCTTCACAGGAAGCAGAAGAATGTGTCCGTCAGCCTTAAACACTCCCTCTTCCTCCACTCCTCATGTCCCCCCCCCCCCCCCCCCCCCCCCTGCTGGCTCTACCCAGAGTATCCTGATCCAAGCACCTCCGAGAGAGAAATCCCATTCTGTTGATCGGGTTACGGAGGCAGGGTGTGGAGTGTGTTGCTCTGGAGGCTGAGCGCTCAACCCTGGGTCTACTGAGCCATTCAGACCAGGGAGGCTCTGTACCGCTCTGGTGGACTGCCAGAGAGAGAGAGGGGGGAGAAGGGGGAGAGAAGGGGGAGAGAAGGGAGGAGGGGGAGTGGAAAGGAGGGAGGACTCATTCCTGCGGCCTGTGGCAGAGGAAACTGGGACGCTTCTCCCCCCCTCTCCCTCTTCCCTCCCTCCCTCCCTCCTTCCTACCCCCGCCCACCTGCGACATCATATGTGGCTGCCGAGCCCATTGGCTGAGGGAATGTGCAGTGGGAGGGGCTTTAACCAACGATTAACTTGCTCAGAGATAAGAGAACCCAGGTAAACAGTGGTTGCTAAGCACCTGTTAGTTATCAGTTGTTCTCAGCCTGGTATTAACCTTAGCATTCACATGCTTCTTTAATACTCTGGAGGTTTAAAGACTGGATTTAATTCAGTCCAATGTAAATATGATATAACTGTATTTCTTAAATGTATTAGTTTCTTCAAACATTTCTATTTGTTCCATTACTAGTTAACGTTTCAATCCCTGATCATACTCGAATCTTGAAAGCTTAGAAGTCATCACTACTGTCTAACAGTACTGTTCAGCATTAGACTTAGTATTTGACTTTTATTTATTTTATTCATACACTCAACTTTGTATTTACTTTTGTTTGTTTATTTGTTTATTCTATGCACCTTCCTGCCACAGTAAATTCTGTGTTTGTGAAAACTTCCATAACAATAAAAGAAAAACACATTCTGATTCAGATCAAATCCCAAAACAACAATATGTCTGTGACAGACACAGTTCACATCTTTAGAGGTGATATCTGGCTAATCTGCACACAGACTAACTAAAACAGACTAACTAAGGCTAAGACAGGCCTTCTTAAGGACTACTTCTGCGTTCCTCAGTCCACAGCTAACCCTGACAGGGCTCCCCCTAGTGGTCAGATTAATACCTCACCTCTCCTTTCAGGTGCAGCTCACAGGACTTCCGTCTTTAAGATGATTTCAGCCATAATTGGTCTCGTTTGAATGATGTCTGTCTTTTTTCAACGGTTCACGGGAGCTGAAATCAGATGTGATTAATCGAGACACAAATCTATCAAAGACAATTGACGAGGCTGTTTTCAAAGCCTTAGTTCTAGATGTTTCCCTGCTCCAGAACACGACTAATGAATGGGTTGTTCAAGCCTGCTAATAACCATTCATTAGAATCAGATGTATTCATCTAGAACTTCCAGGACAGTTTCAATGACCAGGATTGGACACCCCTGACTTCATGCAATTATCTTATTGTAAAAAGTGTAATTAATCAGCGAGTTGATTGCATGTTGTTTACAGTTCATGCCACCAGGGGGCAGTGTTAGACAGGAGAAGAAACGGAATTAAGTCATCCGTAACATTTTACTTGTTTG
>CM059343.1:1269746-1270999 GCA_030340685.1 Protosalanx chinensis | reverse complement strand
GCCTGTCAACACAGCACAGTTCACCTAAATCACTTTACCACTCCAAATTCCTGTTGGGAGGAAAATACTTGATTACATTTGAAACAATTTTATATGACTTCCTCCTGAAATGCCTCAAACCACTAACTAATACTACGCCAAGTCTGACTGGAGAAATATTACTGCTGTTCCTCCACTGATAGATCGAGTGTCTCAGTGGCTGAATCAGGGTGTCATCTGTATGAGAAGCTGTTACACTCCTGCAAGGTGAATACACATGACCTCTCTCTCTGTCTCTGTCACTGTCTCTCTCTCTCTCTCTGTGTCTGTCACTGTCTCTCTCTCTCTCTCTCTCTCTGTCTGTCACTGTCTCTCTCTCTCTCTCTGTGTCTGTCACTGTCTCTCTCTCTCTCTCTCTGTCTGTCACTGTCTCTCTCTGTCTGTCACTGTCTCTCTCTCTCTCTATGTCTGTCACTGTCTCTCTCTCCCCCTCTCTCTACCTCTCTCTGTCTCTCTGTCTGTCACTGTCTCTCTCTCTCTCTCTGTGTCTGTCACTGTCTCTCTCTCCCCCCTCTCTCTATCTCTCTCTGTCTCTCTGTCTGTCACTGTCTCTCTCTCTCGCTCTCTCTCCTCTCTGAATTTATTTCTTTAATTAAATGAGAAGATATGTATGTGTATCTGGTTACAGCCGCCTCCTCCCCTCCTCCACCCTCACCCCTCCACCCTCACCCCTCACCCCTCACCCCCTCCACCCTCACCCCTCACCCCTCACCCCTCCACCCCTCCACCCCTCACCCCTCACCCCTCACCCCTCACCCTCTTAAATCCTCCAGGTCTGCACCCGACTGCTCTCCTGCTTTGCTGCTCAGCCCTCTTGTTTGACTCAAGTGGGGCGCTGACAGTGGAAACAAGGCAGGAGAACTGAACCCTGGGAGAAAGAAGGAGATCTGGTTGCAGGCTCTCTCTCTCTCTCTCTCTCTCTCCCTCTCTCTCTCACTCTCTCTCTCTCTCTCCTCTCTCTCTCTCTCTCTCCCTCTCCTCTCTCTCTCTCTCTCTCTCTCCCCCTCTCTCTCTCTCTCTCTCTCCCCCTCTCTCTCTCTCTCTCTCACTCTCTCTCTCTCTCTCTGTCTCTCTCTCTCTCTCTGTCTCTCTCTCTCTCTCTCTCTCTCTCTCTCCCCCTCTCTCCTCTCTCTCTCCCTCTCTCTCTCCTTCACCCCCCCCCCCTCTCTCAGAGTGGCCTACAGCCAGCAGTGACAGCTGAAAACATCTTTAAA
>CM059343.1:1237246-1264746 GCA_030340685.1 Protosalanx chinensis | reverse complement strand
CTCTTAGGAGCTTCCCCGACCGGGGCCCAGCGCCCGGGGGGCGGGAGGTGGCTGGTTGGCTGGAGACGATGCAGGACTGGGGACTGGGGTTCGAGGAGTGGGGTGGCTTGGATATGGAGGTAGGCTTGGTCTCGTAGGGGAACGTGGGGGTAGGGGAGGGGGAAGCTGGGGGTGGCTGGAGGTAGAGGTTCAATGGAAGTAAACTGGAGACTGGGAGTGGCCCTAGTGTGGGTAGAGCTGTGCTGGGCTAGGCTACGCTAGGCTGGGCTAGGCTGAGCTGGGGAAGGCTACGCTAGCTAGGCTACCTCCAGGGCGGCCGCCTGCTCTCTGGGAGGGAGGCACACAGAGAGGCCTTTGTGCCAGGAGGAACAGGAGAAGGTCCTGCTTGCAAGCAGCGGAGGAAGCGAAACCTTCCTGCTGAATGGCCGGAGGACGGTTCAGAAGTCTTATTCCACCTTATTTAAAACACAATAGCTCTTCTTGAGTGTGGCGTGGGAGGGTGTGTGTGTGTCTGTGTGTCGGTGGGGGGGTGTGTGTGTGTGTGTGTCTGTGTGTCGGTGGGGGGTGTGTGTGTGTGTGTGTCGGTGGGGGGGTGTGTGTGTGTGTGTGGGAGGGGGGTGACGTGGTAGTGTAGGGGTTGCAGCTTTAATCTGTTCCAGAGTGCATTCTAAGAGAGATTAAAGATTACGGGGGTAACAGTGGGGGGGAGGGGGGGTGGTGGGGGGGGTGGTGGGGGGGCAGTGGGGTTTCCGTTTCCTCTTAGAGACGGGGATGAATCTGAACACACCACAACCTTTTGTTTTCCAAATCCAGGACGTCAACAGGAAGTGTCTCCTGTGGAGACAGAGGGATGGATCAGACCTGGACCTGACAGAGGCCCAGTACTGTGTGTGTGTGTGTGTGTGTGTGTGTGGGAGGGTTATCAGGTCAGTGATCCAGGCCTCCTAACATCCTCTGTACAGCCCAACAGAGGTGTTGAATTCAGCCTGCGGTTCCCTTCAAGCCAGCCTGTGTACAAGCTTTGGATAAGCTCATCCACCAGACACTGAATGGAGGGCATTGTATGTCCCTGAGCCCCCCCCCCCCACCCCCCTTCACCTTCTATCCCCTGACCCCCTCCTCCACCAACACCCCCTCTCTGTTCCTCTCTCTCTCTCCATCCTTGTTCTGTATGTCTCTCACATCTTATTTTGCTCAGTCTCAGTTTCTCAGCTCTCTCTCTCTCTCTCTCTTTCCCCCCCTCTCTCTCTCTCTCCCCCTCTCTCTCTCCCCCCCTCTCTCTCTCTCCCCCTCTCTCTCTATATATCTCTCTCTCCCCTCTCTCTCCCCCCTTCTCTCTCTATATCTCTCTCTCTATGTCTCTCTCCCCTCTCAGAGAGATAGACAGAGAGAGAGCCTGGGAGAGGAACTGCTCACCTGCTGTCTGCTCTGGCCCAGTCTGTTCTCTCCACACACACACACACACACACACACACCAACACCACACACACACACACACACACCAACACACACACCCAGACACACACACCAACACACACACAGACACACCAACACACACACCCAGACACACCACCACACACACACAGACACACACACACACACCAACACACACCACACATAAATCGTTCCCATCTGTCAGCTGTTCCTTCCCAGGCTAGGCTAAGCATGGTCAGGCCAGGCTAGGTTCAGTTAGGCTGGCTGGACTAGGAGAGGCTGGGTTAGTTTCAGCTGGTTTCAAAACTGCTTGTCAAGTTATTGACAGTTCTTGTCCTCTCACATGCGCTCGCAGCCAATCAGTGAGTCCTTCCTGCCTGTCTCTATTGTTGAACACACAGGCCTCCCATTCAACAGAGGAAGCCAATAACGGAAACACTCATGTAAACCAGCCTGCTCTTTATCTCTCTCACTCTCTGGATCAGTCCCTCTCTCTCCCTCTCTCTCTCTACTTCTTTATTTCTCCCTCTCTCTCTCCATCTCTCTCTCTCTTCCTCTCTCTCTCGGTCTTCCCAGCGTGCAGATCCACAGAGCGTGCTGAGGATCATGTGACTGACAGGAGTTTCTGACTGTCTGTTTGAGCGGCCTGGTTCCCTGGTTGGACCACTTATTCCCAGCCCGCCCTGGACAGATTAAGTGTGTCCATCTGTCAGAAGAATTAAGGGTAATCCACAGGAATTTTCAGATCGTGAGGTGGGGGTGTGGAGGCAGGAGGGCTGTTGGGGTGGGGGGTGGGGGCTGAGGGGGTGGGGGGCTGAGGGGTGGGTAAAGGGGGGAGCGATTTTGGGGGGGAAGGCAGAAGCAGGACTTTCACTGGGGTTTGTAACCTGAATCCTCTAGCCACCTGCGTAGGCCTGAGAATCCAGGAAATTGACTCTCTCTCTATCTCCCTCTCTCCTTGTCACTCTCTCCCCACTCTCGCCTCGTCTCCCCACTCTCCCCCTCTCCCCCCCTCTCCCCCCCTCTCCCTCCCTCACTCCCCCCCTCCAGTAGAGTCACATGTGGACTCAGTGCATCTCCAGGCAGTCTCAGTGAACAGCAAAGCCCCAGGAAAGTCTGACAGGGATTAGTGTGAAATCAAATCGAGCATCTAATCATGTAGGACGAGCTCGCCCGCCCCCCTCTCTTTCTCAGCATGTAGGTCTCCGAGTTCGTCCACCCAGAATGCACCGGGACACCGGCCTCACACCCCTATCCCCCGGCCGGACACACACACACACACACACACACTCACTACAGTCCACAGTACTGTTACTGGTTCACACGTGGCCTAAGTGTTCACACACACACACACACACACATAGTACCATTCCTTCACACGCACACACAAAAAACATTCCCACACACACACCTCTGACTTCCACACACACACACACACACCTCTGACTTCCACACACACACACAGAGGCCCAGCCCTAACAATGGGCAGAGTGCAGGTGTCTGCAGCATGACGGAGCTGTGTGTCACCCAGTCCAGCAGAACAGAGCTGAGACCGTGACACACAGGAAGTGGGGACAGCACACCCGCCCCTTTTCTCCCATTGGCCGATCCTAGGGGGGTGGGCCAGGGGGGGGAATGTGCTAACACAGCATCGGAATGCCGGGTGGACATACAGGTGTTGGCATTAGTCTCGGGAAACCTGATACACACACACACGATCTCAGACACACATGCTCTCAAACACACAAGTAAACATGAACACACACACACCCTTATTACCGCCTACCCGCTTGTGGAAACAAGAGCGGTGTTGAAAATCATTCACTGACACACTGACACCCCCCCCCGGTCATCTTTCATCCAGCGAGCTGCTCATTCACACAACACTCACTAACTCATCCATTCATCCACATGGTAGAGAGAGGGGGGGGAGAGATGGAGAAAGAGGGAGAGAGGAAGAAAGTGAAAGAGAGAAAGGGGGGGATGGTCAAGGAAAGCGAGAAACGGAGGAAAGAAGGAATGGGTAGAAAACGAGAAAGAGAGAGAAAAAGAGAGAGGGTGATAGGAAAGAAACAGAGAGATAGAGAGAGAGTGGTCGAAGAGAGTGAGAGATAGAGAGAGAAAGTGAGCGGTAGATCCACAGGTACTCTGCTGATACAGCAGCTCAGCCAGGCTGTTCCTCGTCACTCTGTCCTGCCCTGAACTCCCCTGAGCTGGGGGGGCGGCTGAGGTACCTGGGCCTCTCCTCCACATCAGGTCTGTCTCACCAGACCCTGTCTCACCAGACCCTGTCTCACCAGACCCTGTCTCACCAGACCCTGTCTCACCACACCCTGTCTCACCAGACCCTGTCTCACCACACCCTGTCTCACCAGACCCTGTCTCACCAGACCCTGTCTCACCACACCCTGTCTCACCAGACCCTGTCTCACCAGACCCTGTCTCACCACACCCTGTCTCACCACACCCTGTCTCACCACACCCTGTCTCACCAGACCCTGTCTCACCACACCCTGTCTCACCAGACCCTGTCTCACCACACCCTGTCTCACCACACCCTGTCTCACCAGACCCTGTCTCACCACACCCTGTCTCACCACACCCTGTCTCACCAGACCCTGTCTCACCACACCCTGTCTCACCAGACCCTGTCTCACCAGACCCTGTCTCACCACACCCTGTCTCACCAGACCCTGTCTCACCACACCCTGTCTCACCACACCCTGTCTCACCAGACCCTGTCTCACCACACCCTGTCTCACCAGACCCTGTCTCACCAGACCCTGTCTCACCACACCCTGTCTCACCACACCCTGTCTCACCACACCCTGTCTCACCAGACCCTGTCTCACCAGACCCTGTCTCACCACACCCTGTCTCACCAGACCCTGTCTCAACACACCCTGTCTCACCAGACCCTGTCTCACCAGACCCTGTCTCACCACACCCTGTCTCACCAGACCCTGTCTCACCAGACCCTGTCTCACCAGACCCTGTCTCACCACACCCTGTCTCACCAGACCCTGTCTCACCAGACCCTGTCTCACCACACCCTGTCTCACCACACCCTGTCTCACCAGACCCTGTCTCACCAGACCCTGTCTCACCACACCCTGTCTCACCAGACCCTGTCTCACCACACCCTGTCTCACCACACCCTGTCTCACCAGACCCTGTCTCACCAGACCCTGTCTCACCAGACCCTGTCTCACACCCACACCCTGTCTCACACACCCTGTCTCACAGCCTGCTGCTGTCTGTCTGTCCATCAGCGAGGGCGGAGCCTCTGTAGGATCCCACCATGGCTGTTTAACTTGATTCGTCGATGAGGAGACAGTGGATCGTTGTGTTCTGTTTGTTTTGGAAGATGGGAGGTGGGTGGGCAGGAAGGGGCGGGGGAAGGGAGGGGTGGAGGAGTTTCTAAGCCCTCCCCCTGACCCGGGGGTGGGGGCACCACACAGAACATGTTAGGGAGAGCTGGGAAGGCAAGGCAATGTAGGAACCAAACCATCCATGTTTGTCCTCTGAGGTTGAACTCCTGGTTAATGGTGAGGAGGGTCTGTGTGTCCCTCTGTCTGTCTGTCTGTCTGCACAATCCAAGTTCACCCCCCCCCCCCAACATCCCCCCCCCCAACATCCCCACCCACCCACCCCTACCATCCCCGGAAACCAAACAAGAGGAACCATCCATGAAACGCAACCAAATTGCACCAGCCCCCCCCCCCACCCCCCCCCGTCCTTTTCACAGCCTTATTTCCATAAGGATCCTCAGCCACCTGTGCTTCCTAGTCTCACACACACACACACACACCACACAAACATGCAAACACACTGTGGAGGCTCTGTTTTGTTCCTTGGTCAAACATTGCTGGGCACAGCCCCCCGGATGTCTTCATTTTAAGACAATAAGCCCCCCCACCCCTCCCCCCTGTCCCCATCCCACTACCCTCCACCCCATCCCCAGCCTCACCCCCGCCCCCCTCCCCAAACTGTCACAGACAACTGTGTGAAAGAACTCACCACTAGACCTTCAACAAAGCCAGGACAAGCCCCCCCCTCCATCTCTCTCTCTTTCACGATGTTTCACTCCATCCTTTTCTCTCTCTCTCTCTTTGTCTCTCATGTTCTACTCTCCATCTCATGTGTGTTTGACAGCTTCCCCACCCACCTGCCCAGAGTGGACACACACATGGACACACACACATACACGGACACACACACACACATGGACACACACACACATGGACACACACACACACATGGACACACACACACAGGAACACACACACAGGGACACACACACACAGGGACACACACACACAGGGGACACACACACACACAGGGACAGGTGGTCATGGACGAAATGTCTCCTCTTTTTTTAATTCACAATTTTTGTTATTTCAGGAATCATGTGAAGTGTGAGGGAAGTGTTGAAGTCTCAGGTTGCTTCATTCACTCCACTGGACAGTTCACAAGCCGTAGCTCTCACTGTTAAAGCAGCGTGAGGGAGGAGCCGCCAAGCAAAACAAACACACTCCAACAGATTCATTCGGTGGATCTGTTTCAATTTCAAATGTCAGAATTGAAATATATTTTCCCCGACAAACAACAGATGGAGATTAGTCGTCTTTAGTTTCAAACGTTTTTTTTTTTCTTCTCTGGATTGACGTGATGAAAAGACATTCCTTTTCGTTTTGGCGCTTTTATCTAAAAGGAATTTACTGAAAGTTCACACAGAAAAACAGCAGCAAATAAGTTCAGTACGGTTCTGCAATTCTCCTGTGGTCAGAGAGTCAAAGAACGGTCATAGAAGGTCACATTGCAAATCAACCACATCTAATTTACCAGGAACTAAAATAACAGTATCATAACTCCAGCTGAATCATAACAGTTTCAGAAGGCTGTGCAGCAGAAGATACTTGGACACAGTCGATGCCAATCAATTTAGGCTTACAGGACATTTTCCTCATTTTCTCTACACTGCTGCTGTTGTAGACTGCAATTTCCCATCTGGGAGACAAATAAAGGATTTTCTTATCTTATCTTATAAGTCAGGTACACTGGTGATTTAAACATTGACCTGTTGACCTGCAGTCCAGCAGTCCGCCCCTAGGTTAGGCCCATCCTGGGGTCCATTCCTCCAACACAACATGACACACAAACACTGGATTCACTTTCTGGATGATGAGAACAGATTTAAGAGAATCCGAGGGGGTTCTCACACACACACACACACACACACACTGACAGCTGCCTGGCACACACGTCCTCTGCGCGTCCAACACGCAAATACTGACAGCGACCTTCACAAAAGGTCTACTAAAGAGACAATCCACGTTTATACGGTTTCCGATTAAAAAAAAAATAACTCAGCTATCAATTCAGCCATGGCACCCACCTTGTATAGAGAAGCAATAACAAGGAGCCATTCACCAAGACCAAGACTAATCACCAAGCAAGGCTGCGCGTCAGTCTCTGTATGGTGACAAGCATAGACATTAGAAAGGGTTTATTATTAGACATTATAATGTCTATGGTGACCAGCAGGACTGTTAGACCGGCTGACAACACTGAAGGGTCAGGATTCATGTTTAAGACATTGGGGTTTAGAAAGACGGTTATCTTCTCAGCGACATGGTAACAAGGACTCTGAGTGTTGAAAAACAATATGAGAACTAAAACCCTGTGGCCAGTTCGAACCCATGTTTCTCGTTTCGTTTTGTTTTTTGTTTTCCTCAATATCACATTCCTGTTTATAGTCACGTTTTGAAACGTTTGCCGGCGATCTCACCCCCCTCTTCCTCCCAGCCCCCTCTTCCTCCCAGCCCCGTGCCTCCCCGGATGAATGGAGGCCCCACACCCCCCCCCCCCCCTCCTCCTCCGGTAAATAGATGTTATCAATGAAAAGACCAGCACACACACACACACACACTTTATGAATGAAGCTTGTACCTGCCTCAAATCAAGCACGTTGACCTCTAGAAGAGGAAGAGGAAGGTGAAAAACGGTCTTTGTGATCCATTAATTACTTTCCTATTAACTTAATAGGCGTCTAATTAACGCTCGCAAAGACCTAGAAATACTCACGTATTAAAATAAAATAAATGAAGAAAATTAAATGATATGTGCTTCAATAAAATAAAGATAAACTAACAATGAACTTAAACGTAAACTTGACAGAATTTTTTTCTACGTTTTTAATTTAAATTATGCCGGGTAATTCTAGTGTCCATGTACTTACAGACAAGGTAGTCTTGGTCTTGCTGGTTGGCTGGCCAGGTGCAAGAGCGCCATCTGGTGGAAGGGACCCTCATGGCTGCTCCTTGAAACCACACATCTTTTAGTAAACTATTCTTTTTAAACATCTTTTAATTTGATCACCATCTTCATAGCACTTATTAGGCATACAGAGTTTGTATTGAAAATAAATCTGATCATTTTCATCACGACAACTAACACAACAAGAATGAGGTTTTGAAATCAAAGGCCATTTTTCGCTAGTATTTCTTTTTTTGTTGGTTTGTATATACAATGTAGTGTATAGGAGCCCTCTTTAAATGAATCACACCCATTATATAAATGTAAAACGACACATTCAATACTAAATTATTCAACTGGTCGTCTGAAATAACAAAATATGAAGCACAACCAATCTGGATCATTCAATACTTTTTGCCATGAAACACAATCTACCTTAGAAACCACTCCCATAGTAGGGATGCACTATGAAATATTACCGTCCAATACAGAAGTTTACTCGTGTAGAAAAGGAAATCCAATACTTTAAGGCAATTAGATATGTCTTGTCATAAGTAAAGGCTCAGAATATTTCTATCCAACTGAACCTTAATTCAGAAATAAAAAGATACTTAAATCATAACAGATATAATGAAGGTAAACATGGGTGCATCCCTACTTTACATTCAGTCTGTAGATGGACAGTTTGGTTTCAAAGTCTTCTACTCCTAAATCCCTCCTATGTAATATCACAGGTGATATATATCACAGGTATCATCACAGTCCTAATCGAGCTGTGTGTTTCAGTCTGACTGTGGTAACACCCCCCAGACATACACACAAGAGGACATTTCTAGTCGTAACCATCACTCCAATCATCCAGCAGCAACTAAGACATTCTCTGAAGTAATTTGTAGCTCACAATCTTCCCCTTGTTAGATCAATAACCTATCTAACATTACTACTGCTGAGTAACATCAAATCTGGAGTTTAGCTTATTATTGTTCCTGTTACAGCCCTCGCTAACTTTAATCAACAAGGCTTCTCCTCTCTCTCTCTCTTTCTGACCACACACACACACACACACACACACACACACACACAAGTACACACACACACGAACACACACACACGTTAACATTCTGACCGATCTAATGATAATGTTATTGCATGACCTGGTAGGACTCATAAGCACAGTAAAGACAGTTTGATCCCCCAAATAAGAGAAAACCCACAAATGGGAGCAAAATAAACATCACTTTCCTTCTCCTAAAAACTGATCATGTATACACATTAACTTAGCCATACCTTTACAGTGCCGTTTGTACACCGTTTTACAGTATATATTTACTTAACCAGAAAACTAAAGGGATTATAAGACATATATCTATATTTTGTCAGTCTTTCACACAATAAATATCAACCTAGAAATGAATTAACCTAACAGAACTTGGTGCAAGCAGCAAAACAAAATGTATTTAACCTGTACAATATACAACTAACAGCCCATGATATGGTTTAGTTACTAATACTCTACTTCAGTTATTGAGAAATTTAAAAGTTACAATTTAGAAGTTTAAGTAAAATTTGAGGGAAATTGAACGAGGTATTAAAGCACAAATGAAGCTTGTCCGAAAAAGAAAATAAGAAAAAAATAACATAACTGCACATCCATTATTCTGACTGCCAACGGTCTCCAAGGCAACCCTGTCTTTAACCGCACAATCAGGCAGAGAGTCTGGAACATGTATGACATCATCTTTTAGATCAGAATGCTAAGAAGAGAGACCTCGTTAAAAGTCCAGCAGTCTGAGGCAAAACAGCCTCTCTGAAGCTGGGGGGGGGGACAGGGAGGAGGGGGGGGGGAAGGGGGGGTTTACAGGTGATGAAGGGGACGACGACGACCATGGGAAAGGCTGGCTAGGGGGATTGAGGGCGGGGTCCGAGCCTCTTAGAAGGTTACCCTCCCAGGAACAGGCAGGGGGGCTGGCAGGTGGACAGCAGGGGGCTGAGGGAGGGGGTCAGGGGGCTGAGGGAGGGGGTAGCTGGCTCCATCACTCGTAGTCCTGGTTGAAAGCTTCCCACTCCACCCCGGCTGGGTCAGGCTGGTTCTCGGCCAGCAAGGTCTGCTTCTCTGCTGGGCAGCGCCCCTCCACAGCTCCCCCCCGAGGGTGGCTCTCTGAGGGGAACCGGTTCTCCGAGGGCCCGACGAACCCTGTCGTGCTGCCAACTTTCTTCACTCTGAAAAAAACACGTTTTTGCGGAATACAAATCCAGATATCAGATATTTCATCACTTTTTGTTTTGTTTGTTGATAATAACAAGTGCAGTCGTAATTAACGGCTTGTTTAATTCTCTTGACTAATCAGCCACGTACTGGTTCTTGTGTTTGGAGCCGCTGATGTGAGCCTGGTACTGTTCCACTGAGTTCAGCTCCAGGTTGCACACGGCACAGGGGTAGCCCTTCACTGTGGAGGCTGCAGGGGAAACACAAGACCCACACCTCACCTCAATTATATCACTGGAGTCTGTCTATGAAGGTCTCTCTCTCTCTCTCTCTCTCTCTCTCCCATTACTACCATCCTTCCTGTCTCTTCCTCTCTTTTTTCTCTCCTCCCTCTCTCCTACCCCCACCCCATCTTCTGCCACCTCTGGTTCCCTCCCTCCCTCCCTCACCTGGGGTGGTGGAGGGTCCAAACGTCTCCATCAGCTTCATCTTGGTCAGCTGTTTTTTGTGCTTCTTGCCCACATAGTGCTGCTGCGCCATCATGGGGTTGTTGAAGGAGGCGTGGCAGATGGGGCAGAAGCGGTCGGGGTCGTTCTGGGCGGGGCCTAAGGACGGAGCCACGCCACTCGTCTCCTCCACCTTTCTCTTGACCAGGGGGGCCGACGGGGGAGGGGGGGCTACAGCTGGGTGGGGAGGGGGGTGAGAAGAGGGTGGTGGTGATTTTCTGGTGCCTGTGTGTGGTTTCTGTGAGTGTGTGTTTAGTTTTGGTGTGTGTGTTTCTGTGCATGTGTGTGTGGTTTCTGTGAGTGTGTGTGTCTTCATCACACTGACCTACGGGGGTCTAGAGAACATTCTAGAGAACCATCTTGAGAACCTCACCTGGAGCCTGTGGACCGAAGGTCTTCAGTTTGAGGTTCTTTGCGTGAACTTTGCCCTGGTAGTGAGATTCCGCCACTACGGCGGACGAGAAGGACATGTTGCACACATGACAGGCTTTGTAGCGTTCTGATTCGCCGTTACTGCTGGCCTATCGGTAGACAGAGACGGCAAGAGAGAGAGGTCAAAAAAGATTCACCCCAAAATAATTCAGCTATAGCTCAAGTCCAGGTATGACTCAGTGGTTGACTACAGATCGAGAGATCGTAGGTTCAAATCTCTCGACTTTGGGTTGCTTCGGATTCAAAAGCGTCAGCTATTTAAATAGGTTTATTATTATTTGTATTATTATGGGATGGGAAAGCGTAGGATGTTACTCACGCTGTCAGACGAAGGGGACTTCATCTTTTTGGCTGCAGGCTCCTCCTCCTTCTGCAGTCCCATGTAGCGGCGCACTTTGTTAGCGTGCTTCTTGCTCTGAGGGGAGTCAGACGGGGCGCGATCACATGATGAAAACACACACACAAAACTGAGCCAGGCACACACACACAAATACACACACAAACAAACAACCAACACATATAAACACAACATGTATACACACACAAACACACCCTACACACACAAACACAATCTATACACACACACACACCTCTTCCCCTACACAATCAGACCTGCAGGTTATAGACCAAAATCTTTAAGACAGTACTACACAGTATACAGTATTAAGACAGTACTACACAGTATACAGTATTAAGACAGTACTACACAGTATACAGTATTAAGACAGTACTACACAGTATACAGTATTAAGACAGTATTATACGCTGGAAGTGTACGAGTTCTTCTTCCTGTGTTATAAACTCTTCATGTCTGCTTCTGCAGCAGACACACACCTTTCTGCTCACAATAACCAGTTAACTCATACCAAGCTCTCTTAAATACCTGTTAACTCATACCAAGCCATGTTAAATACCCCTTAAGTCCAACAAAGCTTATTACATTACAGGCATCAGGATCCACTGAGGAAGAGGAAGTGTGGTTGCCATGACAGTGTCACTGTGGTAACACTAACCTGGTAGTGAGCCAGTTTCTGGGAGTCTGATATAAGAACTGCGCTGCAGATTTTACACTGTGAATCCGAAAACAGGTCCCCGTTCTCCTTAATCATCCTGTTGACTGAAGGGGACATGAGAGGAAACGTCACCAAGACAACCACGTTAAATTGCCTAGGTTACAGTTTGCAGAAATGGCATTGCTGCTATGTAAGGTGTTTGGCAGACATTATGAGTGTATATATATATATATATATATGTGTTGCAGGATATTTTAAATAATATTCGTTAGCTGTTATGGTAATATTGCATGCTGCATTTATTAATATTTTTGAAGCTGCACATTGCCGGCATTGCAATGAGTGAAATCCCACTTTGATGTTGGACCGCAGAATGGTGATATTATGTCCATATTTTGCATATATTTATGCAGTTGGCTGAAAGTTTGCCTGCCAACACAGCCTTATCTAATTATCTCATTGCGTCGACCTTGGCGCTAGAGGTTTGCGCGTCAGTTCAGCAGCTGTGGCTCGCGGTCGAGCTGGCTCGCGTGCTATCTGGTCGCTTGAAAAATCAAATGACATCGTCCACGAGCGACCGCTCACGTGCGTTAAGATATGAACGGCAGCCGTTGTTATCGTTATTAATAATGCATTGCAATGCTACAGACATCTTACCCTCCGCAGCTCCCGAAGGTAAAAATGGAAAATCTCCATTCTGCTCCTCGAGCGCCATGTTTTCATTTGACAGGGATTTGAACATGCGCAGTTTCGACTGGAGACTTGAGTCCAGTGGCGTTAATAACTCACTTCAGTTAATGGGCTATAGACTGTGCAATTTAATTTAAAGTTGACCGGATGGTTATAACTGTAGCCTATAACCTGTGCATAACATAACATCACTCAATGTTTCCCTTTCTTTAGTGTCAGGAAGAGCCAGTATATTCTGAAAACGTTCTAAATGAATGAGCCATGTAATTATCTATCAAACAGCCTGAAATGTATTAATGACAATACCTATATTTTGTTTCAATTTATCCACGCTCAGTCTACCATCATTACACGTGTATTACAAGTACAGATTACAGTGTCATAAAATACGCACAAAACATTATCACATAATATACTAGTCACAACAAATTAGTTAGGCTATATCTAAATTTCAGAGCTAAAAATCGTTAAAAACATACAAATAATAATACTGAAGATAAAACATTATAGATGAACAAATCTGCAAATGTCCACGTGCCGCTGTTGTTTAGTCACGTGACAAAGCTGAACGGCAACATGGCTTCCACGCGAGCGAAACAGAACTACTGTTAACGATAAATAACAACTGCAGGTTAGTTAAGCTTTAACTTTGCACTAACAGCTACTTAGCCAAGTTATAAATATAAGAGCTACGTAGCTGACCGTCTAGATTTGAGCTAACTATCTTAAATTGTTCGTTAGTCAAGTTGAAGTTGGATAAATATCTGGTCATGAAGTGTCCTTAGCGACAGCTAGCTGACAACCAACTGACAGTTGGCGAGCTAACTAGTTACTTTATCTAGATAACTAGTGATTTTATCAGGATAACTAGTTATTTTACCTTAATTAAAAGGACACACCGGTCCCTAAAGACAACATTTGAGGTTAACCACCATGCCTCGGAGAAAGAGAGATGTTAAAGAATCTGCTGATGCTCTGAGGAAACGACCAAGAAGAGAAGTTCAAGACGGGGAGACGGTGGTGGTGTCAGACAGTGACGATGAGGTGAGCTGTCTGTCTGTCTGTGTGTGTGTGTCTGTGTGTGTGTGTCTGTGTGTGTGTGTCTGTCTGTCTGTCTGTGTGTCTGTGTGTGTGTGTGTGTCTGTCTGTGTGTGTGTGTGTGTGTGTGTCTGTCTGTCTGTGTGTCTGTGTGTGTGTGTGTGTGTCTCTGTCTGTCTGTCTGTGTCTCTGTCTGTCTGTGTGTGTGTGTGTCTGTGTGTCTGTCTGTCTGTGTGTCTGTACGTGTGTCTGTGTGTCTGTACGTGTGTCTGTCTGTGTGTGTGTGTGTGTGTGTCTGTGTGTCTGTCTCTCTGTCTGTGTGTCTGCCTGTCTTTGTGTCTGTCTGTGTGTGTGTGTGGGTCTGTGTGTCTGTCTGTGTGTCTGTCTGTGTGTCTGTCTGTGTGTCTGTCTGTGTGTCTGTCTGTCTCTGTGTGTGTGTCTCTTTGTGTGTCTGTCTGCCTGTCTTTGTGTCTGTCTGTGTGTGTGTGTGGGTCTGTGTGTCTGTCTGTGTCTGTCTGTGTGTCTGTCTGTGTGTCTGTCTGTCTCTGTGTGTGTGTCTCTTTGTGTGTCTGTCTTTGTGTCTGTCTGGTGGTATCGCTGGCTAGTTGGACCTACAGATAATGATCTGTTTGTTTTGTGTGAAACAGGATGGAGATTTTCTCCCTACCTTACCCTCAAGAGAGGGAAGAAGGAGAGACAGGGAGAGGAAGAGTCCTTCTAATGGTGTGTTCACAACACGGATAATAGATTTGCTGATGCATTATATAAAAAATCATGCCATTATATTGCTGGTCAGTATAATAGAAACAAGTTGAATGTTTCTGTTAACATTTATCTCTATCCCTCCTTCCCTTCAGCAGGCATGACAGAGGAGCAGATGTTGGACTTGGCTGTGAGGTTGAGCGAACAGGAAGCCAGCAAAGCCGCTCTTCGTCTGCGACAGGAAGAGGAGGCGGTCAGGAAGGCTATAGAGGAGAGCCTCTGCGTGAGTGACCTTTAACCCCTGACCTCTGATTGACCTTTACCCCCTCCAGCCTCTGCTCGCTCTCTCAGGTTCACCTGCACGGCTGTGTGCCTGGAGCCAGGTTAGAACAGAGAACATTCCTGACTGGGGTTTAGAACGTTCGGAAACCTGTTCTAGAACTATTCCATCCTTGGTGAAACCAGTTAAACAGTCAGGCTGGTCTATTGTTCCAGAATGTAAACAGATCTTGACTGTCGCTCTTCCCTCAGAAGAGACCTTGACCCTTTCTCCTCCATGTCTCTCTTCCTCCCAGGGGGACCTCACGTCCTCCCACCCCGCATCAGAGTCCCTGCTCGGGGGAGGCCCTACCCAGCCGTGCCCGCCCTCACAAGGCCAAAGTCAAGGTTGGATCCCCCAGGGAGACGACCTGGAGTTCACCACCATGCAGCCCACCAGGCGCAAGCTCTCCTACCCCCACCACAGGGCCAGCAGGGAAGCTGCGGCCGGAGCCGGCAGCTCTTGTGTGGAGGAGGATCAGGATGGAGGAGAGAAGAGGAGGAGGAGGAGGAATGAAGGGAGCATGCTGATGGAGATGCCTGATCTGTCCCAGACCCAGAAGCTCTGCACCCAGCACTCCCCCTCTGCCTCCCCCTCTACCTCACCCCCCTCACAGGTCAGTCAGACAGTAGAGTTCTTCGTTCGCTATGGTTCCTCTTGCATCGTCTCCTGTGAACATTTCTCTCTGCCTTTCCCCCTCCCTCTCTTCTTCTCTTCCCTCCCTCAGAAATACGGAACTAGTCAGAGGAACCTTCTAGAAGACCTTTCCTGCGGCTCCACCCCCCAGAAATGTGACCCCGCCCCTCAGAACGGTGACCCCGCCCAGCCTGCCTCGTCTCCGGTGTTTCCCGCCTCCAAGCCGCCCCCAGCCGCCTCCCCAGTGCTCTGTATCCCCCGGCTCAGCCAGAACCTGCTGGCTGACTACGGTTCCTCCGGGTTCCTCCTCTGCTCCCAGCCAGGCGCTTCTGAAGGAACCCTGTTCTCCTCGCTGAAGAGCCCTGTATTCCCTGCCAGCCCTGATCACAGGTTCCCCAAGACCGAAGGGTCGGTTCTCCGAAAGGCCCACGATCCCGGGTTCCCCGTGACGTGTAGTCCTTCCTCCTCGGGGCCTGATAGGACTACAATTCCCAGAAGCCCCGTGTTGTCAAAAACAGACTGCGTCACACTTTTTGAGAGTGATGGAGAGGAGGAGGAGGAGACCCAGATTGTCCCCGACTGTCCCAAAAGTCCTGTCTTTCCAAGCTCTCGTCCAATCACAGACAAGGACACGAGACGCGCCGTTTCTCATCCTACAAGTTCAGCCAATGAGAAGAGAGGTGAGAAGGATAGTCTGGCATGCCCCACCCACAGGAGTTCTGAAGTTAATAACAGGGCTCCTCCCACTCAGTGCCTTAGCCAATCCAGAACAAGCCTGTCCCTGAAGAGGAGACGTACACTTAAAGCTAGCCAACCAGAGGACATTCCCGACCAGGACAAGATGAGTCCAGTGAGTTCTCTTCTCAAACTATGAGTCATTGTTACTTCATTTACCTGCATGTTTCTATCCATGATTATCATTACACACAGTGAAACCATTTCAAGGACGCATCTGTTTTGTGTTCATGTGAGGATGTTGTTGGCCAGGAGGAAGAGGAGAAGGAGGAGAAGCAGGAGGAGGTGAGCAGGGCAGAAGGGGAGTCTCTGCAGGAGCTGGCCAGCGACATGGTGCTGCGCTGGTCCGAGGAAGAGGAGGAGGAGGGTGATCTTGTCAAGGTGATAAGGCCTCTCTCACTGGATGCGGTCTTGATTATTTGCTTGTTATGACTACGTCTCTAACAGTGGCTGGATGTCTGTCCTACTTCCCCCCCAGCTGCCTTCTGCCCTCTCCCCCAGCCCTGTCTTCCCCCAGGAGGGCTCTTCACCCCAGCTAGACACCCAGGAACCCCCCCCTCAACCTAGCCACAGACCCAGGCCCCCCTCTCCATCACACAGCCGTGTCAGCCATGCCCCTGGTCCCAGCCTTGACCCTGATCCTGGTCCCCCTGGTCCCAGCCTTGACCCTGATCCTGGTCCCCCTGGTCCCAGCCTTGACTCTGGTCCTGGTCCCAGCCCTCACAAACGCCCGCTGGCTGACTCTAACTCCCAGGGGGCGAGTCAGGCCAAACGACCCAGGAGGAAGTTCACTTATCGGGGCATGTATGCGGCTGGGGCTCCCTCCACCTCTCAGAGCTCCTGTCAGCCTGAGGCCACAGGAGCCAGCCACCTCCAGGCCAGGGGACCCTCCGGCCAGACCTCCACCCCCAGAGAGGAGCACGGAGGCGGGGGAGCGGTACGGTACTACTGGGGCGTGCCCTTCTGTCCGCAGGGCCAGGACCCAGACACCTACACACAGGTGAGATCTCCAGGTTCCTTTGGTTCTAATTAGTCTTGTTTTTCGGGTTCTAAAGCTGTCAGATCCCATACTGTGTGTGTGTGTGTGTGTGTGTTGGTGTGTGTGTGTGTTGGTGTGTGTGTGTTGGTGTGTGTGTGTGTGTGTGTTGGTGTGTGTGTGTGTGTCAGGTGATCCTGGCTCAGTTGGAGGTGTATGAGAAGAGCCTGAAAGAGGCCCAGAGGACCCTGCTGAGGAAGGCTGAGTGGGGGGCAGCCATCCTGCCGGGCCCCCCTGACACAGCCTCCTCCAGGCCAGGCCGCCGCAGGAGGCCCCACGCTCCCCGCCTCGCTGAGGAAGAGGAGGAGGAAGAGGAGGAGAGGGGCGTGGGGAAAAGGAAGGAGACGGAGGAAGAAGAGGAGGAGGTGGAGGTGGTGGAGGACGAGAAGGAGGGAGAGAAGGCGGGGGAGGAGAGAGGGAGGAGAGGATGGGGGTGGAAGGAGTGTGATACCTTGCTGCTTTCTTCTCCGGAGCCGGAAGAGGTGAGACAATCACCTCAGACTAAAGTATCATGACGTCACTTCAAATGAACTCAATGTTGCTTTCAATGCTTGATTAAACCACCAGGGAGAGCTAATTTCCCACTTGTTGACAATGAGAAAAACGAGAGGAAAAAGTTTTTATGTTTTGTAATAAGAAACCGCGTTGACGTAACATAAGCTCTAACAGCTGTGTTCTCTGTCTGTCTTTCTTCTAGAAATCTCCCTCGCCTGTGTTCCGTGAGTCCAGACAGACTCCGCCTCTAAGGTAAATAGCCAGCCAATCACAAGCCATGTATTCATGCAGGCTGAGCCTTTGATGCTGGGTGGGCGCAGGTGACTGAAGGGGAGGGGCTTGTCTTGCTTCACAGGAGGCGGGGCCTGAGGAGAGGAGAGAGAGGGGCGAGCCGCACTCCAGCACCTCCAGTGGAGGAAGAGAGGAGGACCATAGAGGAAGGAGGGAAGGAGAGGAGGGGGGAGGAGGAGGAGGAGCAGGACTTGGGAGGCAGTGATGTTTGTCCAGGTACATGGTGAAGAACGGGATTAAATAATGACATAGAAATGACAGGCTGAAGCGTTGTCATGCCGACTGATCTCTTGTGTGATCCGACAGAGACTCAGCTGAGCGACGACGACCGCACCCAGGACCTGATGGTGACCAGCAGCCCCGCCCAGGTGTGGGTTGTGGTGTGTGTGGTGTGTGTGTTTGTTGTGTGTATGTGTGTGTATGTGTGTGTGTGTAGTGTCTCACAGTGCTTTCTCTGGCTCTTAGCCCCAGCCCCAGCCTCAGCCCGTACTACCCCAGCCCCAGAAAGAGGCCGTGGGAGGGGATGAAGAGGAGGCGGAGGAGGGGATGGAGGTAGAGGTGGACGGTGAAGTGGGGATCGTCCCTTCCAGAGGACAAGATGTAGGGATGGATGAGGAGGAGGAGGAGGAGGAGGGGCAGGGGAGTAGCAGGAGGGGGGGCGACCCAGACCCCCCCAGGATGGAGTGTCCTATGTGCATGCAGCTGTTCCCCCTGGGGGAGATCGAGATGCACGCAGCGTACTGTGACGGGGCACCAGGGGGCGCTCTGGAGGACATGGACACTCAGGAGGAGAGTCAAGGTGAGGGGGGGAGTGAGGAGGTGACTTCTGGGGTCTTCTAGGTTGAAGCCTGTACAGATCTGTGGTCCACAGATGGAGCTCACAGTAGACTGGGCCTGTGTGCACTGGCAGCTCAGAGTCAAACAGAAAATCATTATTTTGGGAAACGTCCGAGAACTTGGCAGTTCTTCAACTTTCCCTTCTGCCTCGGTTTGCCCCTTACCCATCTTCCTCAATCATCCCTCCCTGCCTCCCCCCCTCCCTACCCCAGGCTCGGTGAAAGCTCGTAGGAAGAGAACCAGGAGAGGGGAGATTGTTGGAGGGGAGCAGCCCAGCTCTTCAGCCTGTAGCTCCAACAGGTCAGCAGATACCCCCTCCCTCCTGACCCCCTAACCTGCTCTGGTCCACCTGCAGGGAGGTACACTCAAACTGTGTGTGTGTCTGTGTCTATGTCTGTGTGTGTGTGTGTGTGTGTGTCTGTGTGTGTGTCTGTGTGTCCACAGCAGGCCGCCTCCCCCTAGAGAGAAGTGCTTCCTGTGTCAAAAGCTGTTTCCTGTGAGGGACTATGAGAGGCATGTTGAGCAGTGTATCCAGCAGCAGCAGCAGGCGTCCAGGCCAGGCCAGGTACCATGACAACACCCCAGCACATCCCATAATACTCCACGAGTCTTTGGGGATAGACGTGTCATTCTAGAACTTTCTCCCACAGAGCGGAACCTTGCTGTCAGCCCTGGACCAGACGGAGAGCAAAGACCATGGTACGATTCTCCTGCTCCCATCCCATAATACACATCTGAACCACCCGTTGTGATTGTCAAAGAGGGTAGTTAAGTTTCTAAACTCTTAAGATGAATCTTGAATTGAAAAGGTATGTTGTTTGGTCAGCAGGGAGAGCAGGGGTGGGATCATGTGACCTCAGTTTCAGGTCCAGGTAAGCCACGCCTCTACAGCACCTGCTCTGCAGGTCTACCGGTCTACCTACCCCAGGGGTCTCCAACCCTGGTCCTCAGGGGCCACTGTCCTGAAGGTTTGAGATGTTTCCCTGCTCTAACACACCTGATTCTAATGAAGGGGTCGTTATCAAGCTCTGTGGAGCCTCATAATGACCCTTCATTAGAACCAGATGTGTTGGAGCAGGGAAACATCTAAAACCTTTAGGACAGCGGCCCCTGAGGACCAGGGTTGGAGACCCCTGATCTATCCAGTGTGTGCGTGCGTACACGCGTGTCCACACGTTAACCGGCTGTGTCCTCGGCCTGTGTTGCAGCGTCCTGACGGAGCGGCGAGGGGAGGGGGGCCCCGGGGACGGCGGCGAGGAACGTCCCGGAACCGGCCTTCAAGTCAGCACCTCCCCCATAAGATCATTCACCTCCATCTCTGAGGCCACCGACTGCCTTATAGACTTCAAGCACCAGTACAACACCACCAAGCTCAGCCGAGGAGGAAGAGGAGGAGGAGGAAGAGGAGGAGGGAGGAGGAGAGCGAACAGACGATAGCCTTATCAAGCTTCCTACCAAGATATTGAAAATGTGTTTAATTTTTTTTTTTTTATATATAATTGTTATACTGGTTTGAATAATATGAATGAATAGTATTAAATTATACGGGAATGTATACAACTGCCCATTTGGTTTGTGGTTTCGCTCTGACCCATTTGATTGCTTTGGTCTGAACCTCAGTGAGTGGAAGGGCCAGAGCTCAGGGGATCATGAGAGGAGCCTTTAGTGCTGCCAACCAATCAAAGAGCATGTTAGTCTGGTCTGTGACACGCTCCGTACGCACTGCCCAGCTGTGTGCTGCTGCCCTGGCAACCCTCGCCAACCGTATCCGTGTCAACCGAGGACCGGACCACTTGAAGATCATGGTGGGGGTGGATGGAGCAGCCCATGAGAGGTAAGAGGTAAGAACACTGTCTTGTCTTTGATGTACATCATAGAGGGGGTTGTGGGTTATGTTATTCCCCCCCCTCCTCTCTATCTCTCTTTTCTCATATCTTTCTTTCTGACTCTGTTCTTCTTTCTACTTTAGTTTTCTCTCTCCCTCTATTTCTCACAATCTCTCCCTCTCTCTCTTTCAACCCTTCCCTTTCTTCCTCTTGCTCACTCTCCCCCCTCCCTCCCTCTCTCTCCCCCTCCCTCCCTCTCTCTCCCCCCTCCCTCCCTCTCTCTCCCCCTCCCTCCCTCTCTCTCCCCCTCCCTCCCTCTCTCTCCCCCCTCCCTCCCTCTCTCTCCCCCTCCCTCCCTCTCTCTCCCCCCTCCCTCCCTCCCTCTCTCTCCCCCCTCCCTCCCTCTCTCTCCCCCTCCCTCCCTCTCTCTCCCTCTCCCTCCCTTCACTCTCCAGCTTCAGTAAGAGACTCGGGAAGGGGGCCGTGTGCATCATGGCCCCCCGGTGTGACATCACCTTCCTGGTCTCCAAGGACAGCAGCGATGAGGGTGCCGCCATGGTAACGGCCGGCCCAGAGACTGGCCCTCCAGTCCCACCTACTGGAGAAGAGCGGTGAGGAAGAGGAGGGGCGTGGGGGAGGAGGAAGACTGACCTAGTGATAAAGATTCTAACGTGTAAAGATTCTAAACTCTTCTTCAGATATATGATGTGTGAAAGAAAAGCCTGGTTGTTACAGTGTAACAACACAACATATGGAACTACACAAACACAATCGGATTTACTTGAAGGATAACAATGATATTGTGCTGTTTTGTCATATGGAAAACTAAATGTAATTTCACTGACCATTCTTTTTGTCAGTTGAAGATTGAAAATGTAGCTGAAACAATAGGAGGAGACATGTGAGTCATTCACAGGTAGACACATGCATTTGGCCCACTTCCTGTCTGAGAATGACACTATAATGCACCGGGGTCATATTTCTTTCTGGCATCAGATCCTATTCATAAGCATTAGACCAGCCTTACAAAAAAATAGTGTTAACCAAAACACGTGGTTACTCCCCTAGTGGACAGAAACCATAAGACCTATACAGAAAATGTCGGGGTTTAAATCTAAATCGAAAAAGTAACAAATAATGTGGAATGGTCAGAAGGCCACATGCCTCCCAGTGTGACTGCTATAGTGTTACAATGTTACAATGAATTTTTTTTATTTGGGGGTAGAACTATCTGATATTAACTGTTATTAACAGTGTGTTACAACTTCAGCTGAGGCCTAAGTAAAATTTACTTTTGTGATCAAATTTTTTCTTTAGGGCTCTCCCCTTTTAAGTGGTTTGTACATTGCTCAAGATAGAATAAGTTAAAACATGTCAGAGATCAATTCTGTTCATGCCACGCGTTGGTCTCACGCATGCGCAGTCCTTCACCCTTGAATCAGTGGTTCAACAACTTCATGACATTGTAATGAAACTTCAACCATTCACTGTTAATGACAATAAAATCAAAATACACTTGTGTTTGTTTGTTGGTAACATCGTAAACCAACAATGTTGTATTTCCCCAGCCCAATAAAAAAAATCCACTTTCATATAAACAATAAGTTATAGGCATTTCTCTCTGTGTGAGTTTAGCCACACCTAGATCCTGCCTGTGTTTCCACTAAAAAAGCCTTTTCTTCTTGTGCATTTGTTTGCATGTGAGTAACCCGGCTGTGTAACTTGATAGGGGGTTTGGAGAAGGAATAGGGGAATGCAGGACTGCAATGGAGCAGAATGCGATACAGGTAAAGCAGATACTGTCTTTATATTATTTTACAATAAATTGCTTTTTTCCTGCCCAATCGCATGGGTGCATTAACCTGTTGATATAGAGAATAACACGACTGTAAGTCGTTTAAATTTTATTTTAATATCAACTCGGACACTTTGATTTGTGTATATTTTAAAGTTTTACAGGGTTGGATTGATTGTTATCCTATCAGGGTTTGACTGCAAATAGGAACTTTATTGAAATGAGAAACTCAACAAGTTTTCAAAGGGGAAATAACTTCTTCATATTCTGCAGTGGAAACTCGCAATTCATACTGACGTGGAGATATTTTTTAATGGTTATAACAATTGAATATACTGCAATTTCTCTATTTTCGTGATGTTAATGATTAATTTCTTTGTGTGTCGTGTCGAGAATCCTCCATCTCTACCTCCCCCACCCCCACACTTTAACACATTAAAACATTTTATTCTAGCGATTCAGTAAACTAATATTAAGAAACTTCAATACATTTTCACCCACAAACTAACTGATGTTGAAACCTTAACTTGGAAATGTGAATAGTCCGAGTCGAAAAATCAGTATCTTTAATTTTGAATTCACGTGATATCAAATATAAGAAAAAATATATTCGACAAAACTAGGTGGAGCAATTTAGTCTTATTTATCACACAGAAATGGCAGCATATTGGTATTTTGTCGACATTTTGTCTCTCGTTTAATTGCAATAGCTTAAGTAGGAATGTTAATATCGCCAGGAAATCTCTGTACTTTGTACTTGAAATAGGAAGGATTATCTTTAGCAAAACAACATGCATGTTTAATTCAAATCGAGTTTTATGTCGAATTTAAGGACGTCAAGAAATGAACTGTTATATTAATGCCTTCAATATCAAAATGGTTCATGATAGTCTTAATTTTCAGCCAATGGGCTATATTTGTTGTGGTATGTGAATACTACCCTTATTCAATAACCAACACATAGCCCTATTCATGAAGAATATGCAACATTTATTTATTCTTAAAACATGGGATAGATCATACTATGTTGAGAAAGTTCTACCCAGTTAAGTATTTTTGATAAGATACCCAAGGTCACGTTTGTGCTTTTGGACTAAAAGTTTCCTTGACATTTCTCTACCCCCCCCCCCCCCCCCCCCCCCCCCCCCCCCCCACACCACCCCCCACCCCCCCTCTATGCCTGGCAAAACTTGGATTTCTAACGACATCACGAGCATTGACGTAGGCATGTCTTTTAGATTAGAGTCCATATTTAACCAAAAAAATCCATACTCTGAGTTCAATGAGTCTTTTTATATGTACTGCTAACTAGAGTGTTAAGAGCCTCGCGAGATGACCGGTTGATTAACGTGTTCACGCGGGGCTGGCTGTTGCTATTTTAGAGAGAGAGAGAGAGAGAGAGGGGGAGAGAGAGACAGAGAGAGAGAGAGAGAGAGAGGGGGTTGGGTATTGAGTGGACTAGGGGGGAGGGAAGGTGGGAATTTGCGATTTTTACGCATTTATGCAGCCTGTAACAAGAGCTTTTAGAATATATTCAAGACAGAAGATTGCATAGCCTAGGTCGTTTGGAATCACAGTCACACATTTTTTCCTGTCAAACTTTTCTTAGTTTGAGAATATATAGTGGATTAATAAATACATTTTAAAAGTTTGTCACAAACAAACCAAAACCGATATAGTCCTTTTAAAGATAGCCTAACAATCCTTTCTAAACCCATGCATGTCTTATCTTGAATATTCACATAGTATAAAAAATATATATAAATGCAAATTATCAAAATAAATTAATCATATGCAATATATTTTATAGTCAGTTTGACTTAATAAGAGACCGTAAGGGAGTTCCCTATACGGGAACATTACACGGAATCTGAAAGTCTATATTCATGGCTGTAATGGATAATTTGGGTCATGTGGGTGTGTTACCAAACCACATATGTTATCAAGTCCATTGTGGAACACAAGACCACGTTGTAGGAGAACGGGACAGGAGTATAAACTAAAAGAGGTCGAGTTTAGGAGATAAAATGCGGGAGAGCTTTGTAACTTCTATATTAACATGTTTTGAATTGCGGATCCTTGAATCTATTTCATATAAGTGGGTTTTATTTGTCTATTTGCAGAGTGATTTTTTATACTAGTCAGAATCATGTAATTGTAAGATTATAAATATGTGACTAACTCCTGCCCCCCCCCCCCCCCCCCCCCCCCCCCCCCCCCCCCATGTAGTTTTACACAACAGTGCTACCCAGTCATAACATTGGTGAATCACTGTCCAACCAAACTGTCTTAATTCATGCAGTTGATAACCACTTTTCACCACATATATCACATATATTTCAGATGTAAAGCTATATTTAATACTGCATTCGTATGAATTCAAACCTTTCAACCCATCAGCATGGGATAGTGTCTTTATGTGGTTTCATTTATACTGAACTGTTGGATTGTAGTTAATTTCACAGGTCGTGTGTTTGAATTTGTGTGTTTATGATTCTGTCAACACAAACTGTGCGTCCATCTGAATTTAACCTTAAAGTAAACCTGTTGCTTTGGCCTATCTCTCTCTCTCTCCCCCCCCCTCTCTCTCTCTCTCTCTCTCTCTCTCTCTCTCTCCCCCCCTCTCTATCTCTCTCTCTCCCCCCCTCTCTCTCTCTCTCCCTCTCCCCCCCCTCTCTCCCTCTCCCTCCTCTCTCTCACCTCTCTCCCCCCCCTCTTTCTCTCTCTCTCTCTCCCCCCCTCTCTCTATCTCTCTCTCTCCCCCCCCCTCTCTCCCTCTCCCCCCCTCTCTCCCTCTCCCTCCTCTCTCTCACCTCTCTCTCCCCCCCTCTCTCTCTCTCTCTCTCCCCCCCTCTCTCTCTCTCTCTCCCTCTCCCCCCCTCTCTCCCTCTCCCCCCCTCTCCCTCCTCTCTCTCCTCTCTCTCACCTCTCTCTCCCCCTCCCTCTCTCCATCTCTCTTTCACTGTCTCTTTCCCACTCTCCCTCCCTCTCTCCCCCACTCCCCTCCCCCCCCCCCCTCTCTAGTGGTTAGGCACCCCCTCCTGCCTTCGAGGCAGCTTTGCCTTCTATAAGTCAGTAAGGCGCCAGAGTCAGAGGGGAGGAGCTGCCCAGGTTCTGAGGCTAGGAGAGTTCTATTACATTCGCTGTGGCCCCCAGGAGCCAGCCTGCATTGCTGAGGTAACTTCTGCTGCACTTGGTTCGACTCAACGATACTGTTACTGTTACTCCTGACTGCCCAGTGTATCAATCCAAGCACTCTTTACATGCAAATATAATAATATATATATAAAGTATTTAAACTATAACTTAAAATAAAGTGTACTGTCAGAATTATGTATTATTATAGTTTATTATAGTTACAGAATAGGTTGTGCATTTGTATTATATGTTAATAGTTGTGAAGGTTGTGAGGTTTGAATATAGAAAGTGTTAGTATTGATAAACATTCCTCTTTGAGATCCAACCTAAACCCAACCTTACATACGCACCACACCTATATTTCTTTACATACATAGATTGTATACAAGTTGTGTGTTATCTTTGTGTTTAGGTGACATTGCTGTGGGAGGAGCAAATTCAGCGCCACCTGCTGGCCAGTTCCGGAGCAAATTCAGCGCCACCTGCTGGCCAGTTCCAGACTCTACATCCTCCCTGAGGATACGTCCAAGGGCAGAACCAAGGAGCACGGGGAGGTAAGAGGTCCTGTACTGGGTGAGGGGAGGGGGGAGAGGCAGGACTAGGGAGCTAGGGAGGGGGGAGAGGCAGGACTAGGGGAGGGGGGAGAGGCAGGACTAGGGGAGGGGGGGAGAGGCAGGACTAGGGGAGGGGGGAGAGGCAGGACTAGGGGAGGGGGGAGAGGCAGGACTAGGGGAGGGGGAGAGGCAGGACTAGGGGAGGGGAGAGGCAGGACTAGGGGAGGGGAGAGGCAGATTTAGGCTTGGGACAGGGTGAAGGGGGGTTCTTAGTAAAATATTATCTCCGAGTGATAAAATATTGGACTTGGCTTTTGACCTCCTTCCTTCACAACAGTTCTTTCTCAATCTTCAATTTCAAAATGATTGCACAAGAACTAAACGAAACATGAAGCTGTATGTGGCTGAGTGCCAAACTATGTTTTAATGAAACATTTTTTTAAAGACGAAACACGTTAGACAGGATGGATACTGTTTTCATTACAGAATACAGTATCCATCCGCCATTTTACATCCACGACTTAGCGACGTAATTTTTTTTATTTGTGTTTCATATGAATAGGTTAGTCAGCACTTATGCAATATTACGAAACAACACAAGCCATCTTTTTCATGCAGAATATTCCGTAGAAGCTATAATATATGTTCCTATGGGGAAATGCAAGGGTTTCCCGTAAATAATTTAAATCCAATTTCTCATAAATGCACACACACACACACACACACACACACACACACCCAGTGTGAGAAACGATGAGTTTCTTCTCATCTGGAGGAGAGAAAAAAGAGGTAATTCCCTCTAATATAACTGTAACAGTTTATACAACCACATTTTTCCACATAAGAGCATTTCATTGGAGTTCTTCTGGATACACTGCTTATTAGGAAGTACTGGTTCTGACGCTTTCTCCAGCATGCTGGCAGGTCTTCCTGTGCCACAGTTCCAGGAATGTGAGACATGGATCGGTTGCAGCGCTGTAATGATTTAGGCTGCACCTGGTGGAGGGGGGAGGGGAGGGAGGGAGGGTGGGGTTGGAGGGTGGAGAGGGAAGGGGGGGTGAGGTGGGAGGGGGAGCAGGGAGGGGTTGATGTCAGCCTGGGGGGGGAGGCTACATCATAGATTTTCGGGGGGGTCACTGTGGATGAACTGGTATGAGAGGAGGAGGCAGGAGTCAGATGTCTTTGATCACATTACAGATTCATGTGGTTCTCTCTGACTCACTGAGTTTAGAAGACTTCATGTGGTTTGAGTGTCTCTCTCAGAAATATGAAGCACACAGTTTGAAAGGCCTAACATTTAAAAAAGGAATGTTTAAAACAGACATTATTCTCTGTCTTCCCACCCCAGGATGAGGTTCTGGCCGTGTCTAAGAAAGTGGTGGTGCGTGTGGAGGACCTGGTGAACTGGACCTGCTCAGAACCTGCTGGCTGGACGTCCAGATCTGGTTTTGGACCCGGAGAGAGAGATGCTCTGGAGGGAAGAGAAGCGTCCAGCACCAAGTCAGAACCAGCAAGACTCAACACTGACAGTGAGTACAGGCTGTTGAAACAGTGACATC
>CM059343.1:1159903-1236746 GCA_030340685.1 Protosalanx chinensis | reverse complement strand
CCTCCCTTCAGGTACCTGCGGGGTGTGTGTGTTGCCCTGCCTGGAGAGCAGCAGGTGTCTGTTCAGGAGCCGCCGCTCCGCTCTCCGAGACCCCCCTCGACCTCAACGAGGCCTTCAGCCTCCAGATGGCCCACAATGCCCTGCGGCAGAAGACCCTGCGGGTGGACGTGTGCCGGAGCGGCCGGGGGGGCAGAGAGGACTGTGTGGTGAGGGGTCACCTGACTGCTCTGTGTGTTTCAGCTAGCTGAGGTGTGTCGGGTTCAATAACCTTTCTGACATCCAACCTCTCTCTCTCTGCTCCATCTCTCTTTCGCTTTCTCGTTGTTCCTCCCTCCCCCCTCTCTCCCTCCTCCCTCCTCCCTCCCCTCTCTCCCTCCTCCCCCCTCTCTCCCTCCTCCCTCCCCTCTCTCCCTCCTCCCTCCCCCAGGCAGGGGCCCAGATCAGCCTGGCTGATGTGACGTGTTCAGGGGAGCGATCCACCAAGTGGTACAACCTCCTTAACCACACCCACCTGCCTGGAGGAGCGCCGGGGGGGCCGAAGGCCCCAGAGGAGCCCACAGACAAGGTATGATCCCCCCCCCCCACACACACACACACACCTGTGTACACACCTGTGCTCCAGGGTTGCATTGTAAAGATTGTAACTGTGTTCCAGGGTTCTGCAACAACAGATGTTGCAGCAGCTGTTCTAGAGGGGGGAGAAAGAGGATGAGGAGGAGCAAGAGGAGGAGGAGGAGGAAGAGTGGTGAGAGTGGTGTCCTTCCTCTGAGACACACACACACACACACACACCTTCACCAGCCAGTTACACACAATGAGAGTGCTTGAATTTCAGATACACCCCCTCCTCCCTCCCTCCCCCTCTCTCTCTCTCTCTCTCTCTCTCTCTCTCAGTCTGGACCCATAGAGAGCATTCTGAAAGAACTGCACTGTTTATCAGCCTGCACACACACACACTCTCTTTGTCTGTCTGTCCCTTTCAGGTAGACTGGGTGGAAAGCTCACACACACACACACACTCTTTATCTCTCTGTCCCTCCTCCCATCCATCTCTCCCTCCCTCCATCTCCATATGTAATCTAAGTGTTTCTCTGGCTCCCCAGGCAGGGAGAGGCGCTGGAGGGAGATGTGTTTGAGGGTGAAGAGGGGGACGGCCCTCCAGGGGAAGAGGCGGAGCTCTACCCTGACAGCAGCCAATGGAAGAGGGCGGGGGAGGAGCCAGCCAATCAGACTCCGGCAGCAGTGATGACAGAGAGGGTAACAGCACACTCCTGGAGACATAGAAATATCCCACATAGACAAGAATCACCACAGAATCTGTGTTTACTTTGGATCAAATTCACATGAATATCTTAACCAACTGCACTTTTAAAGAAACTCAGTGGGTAGTTGACATTGCCCCCCCCCCCCCCCCCCCCCCCCACTCTTCTCCCCAGGTGAACAAGGAGACCAGCATGGCCGGTTCTGCCCCTCCCGGTTCCGTGGTGCGCCCCAGGGAACGCTGCTCGGACCCCACCCAGCAGAACCCCTTTATGAGGGGCAACACCATCATCCGCTCCAAAACCTTCTCCCCTGGACCTCAGAGCCAATACATCTGCAGGGTGAGCCTGGACACACACACACACCACACACCACACACACCTTACACACCACACACACCACACACACCTTACACACCACACACCACACACACCTTACACACCACACACACCACACACACCTTACACACCACACACACCTTACACACCACACACACCTTACACACCACACACACCTTACACACCACGCACCTTACACACCACACACCTTACACACCACACACCTTACACACCACGCACCTTACACACCACACACACCTTACACACCACACACACCTTACACACCACGCACCTTACACACCACGCACCTTACACACCACGCACCTTACACACCACACACACCTTACACACCACGCACCTTACACACCACACACACCTTACACACCACACACCATGCTCCCAGCTGCTAACCCTGTCCTTCTTCCTGTCCAGATCAGTCGTAGTGACAGTGACAGCTCCACCCTGTCTAAGAAGTCCCCCTTCATCAGGAACGCCTCTGAGAGACGCAGCATGAGGATGAAGAAGGTCTGACCTTCCTCCTGACAGCTACTACTACTACTGGCTGTTTGTATTGTTTCCTACGAGTGTGTGTGTGAACCTTCTCCTCCTCCTCTCCTCCCTCCCCCTCCTCCCCTCCTCTCCTCTCTCCTCCCCCCAGCCCCCGGTCCCAGTGAGGGGTCTGGATGGGCTGCTGCGCACCTCCCTGGACCTGGAGCTGGACCTGCAGGTGTCCAGGACGCGTCACAGCCGCCTGGCTCAGGAGCTCCATGTGCTGCGGACCCTGCAGGAGCAGCTGGAGGAGGCACGCCGCCGTGGGGATAGAGACCTGCCCACCTGGGTGCAGCAGGACGAACGCTTCAGACTGCTCCTCAGACAGGCCGAGAGACAGGTGAGGAGGCTGGGGAAGAGGCTAGAGGAAGAGGCTAGGGGAAGAGGCTAGGGGAGGAGGCTAGGGCAGGGAGGCTAGGGGAGGAGGCTAGGGTAGAAACAGGTGGGTAGAGGAGAAACCACAGCTGTAACCACAATAGAAACAGATCAGTAGAAAATACAATAGAAAACAGTAAACACATATCACAACAGGGTCAAACGGAACATCTTAAGTGTCCCCCTCTCCCCCCTCTCTCCCCCCTCCACGCCCCTCCCCCCAGACCCGTGAGGAACAGCAGCAGGAGCAGAAGGTGGAGAAGATGATGAGATCAGCAGCCAAGGACGTCCACAAGATCCGAGGGCGGAGCAGGAAGGAGATCCCTGAGCTGCAGACCTTCAGGTGGGGCCTGGACACCTCCCTCTCATTGGCTGCTCACCTCTGACCTCACGTCCTGATTGGTTGTGATGTAACTTCCTCTCCTTGCTTGTGTCCCTCAGAGAGAAGATGGCCTTTTTCACCAGAGCCAAGACCAACATCCCAGATCTTCCTGCTGACGACGTTTAAACCAGCGTTCAAGTATTTACGAGTCTTAACTGCTGTTTCCATGGACACAGAGCAAACTTCTACTGGTGTAAATGAAGAATTCCAATGAATAGTAATGATGTATAAAGTAGGAAGAAAAACAAACAAGTCAAATTTTTGATCTCAGAGTTGCTAATCTGCATAGGACTTTTGATAATTTAGTAATTTAGCAACTAGGAACGTGTTTTTTCACCTCTTGTTTCCGTGGCATTGTTTAAACTGTTACTAATAAGCGGATGATGATAGCTACATTAAAATAGCCACCAGGGCTTACAGAGAGAAGTGTGAAGGGTGAAGGAATATTCTCCTGTGGTCATCCTCCTACAGTGACTCCTCACTGGATCCAAGATGTGAATATTCTCCTGTGGTCATCCTCCTACAGTGACTCCTCACTGGATCCAAGATGTGAATTATGCGCTTGATGTCAAATGGTATTTGAAATCCTTCCAAATACTCAGAGCTTCGGTCTGTGTTGGACGGGAGTCAAATTTGATTAAGTAGTCCATTGTTCTGTGGCTAGAGGCATTATAAACGAATCACAGACGACAGTTTGAACTGATTTTCAAAAGGAGCGTGTTGCCCCGGATTGGAAGGATTGTACGTCACAGGTACTTCAGTCTGTCTGCCCAGTGGATAGAACCAGGAAATTAGTGTCGGATGATAAGTTTTCTGTGAGTGGACATGTGTTTATATAGTCATGGCTGTCTATAGAGGCACGGCCCTTTCCAAGTGTAAACACTACACACTGTGTGTACAGTAGTACCAGGTCGACCAGTGACCCAGCATAAACACTAGTCTCTCACACACACACACACACACACACAGCATCGCACTAACTGTCATGGAGCCTCAGGTAGTACATTGGGTTTAAGTTGGTGAGGCAGCATCAAGGAGTGGAGTTAGGGCAGCAGAGCAGAAGCTCCACCCGTCCTAGCAACCTCTCCAGGACGTGTGTTTTTGGGGGGGGGGGGATTGAAACCGAAGAGGAAGATGCAGGATTCTGAAAAATCTCATCTGAACATTTTCATCTCCTTCCTCTATTTACATTTTTTTCTGGGCTATTTTGTTCCTTGATGTGTGACCTTTCAAAGAGGACCTCTGAAGGAGCGCTGAGATATGCGTGTCACGTCCAGACACACCAGACTGCATGTCCTCATCCTGTGAATCTGTGGTGGCAGAGCAGCGGCGCTGACCTCGTCCTTCTCCTCTGGATCCTAACTAGAATAATCAGCGGCTCGTAGTTTTGGGAGGTTTAAACTGGAAGCTTATCAGCAGCAGGAGATGAAAGGGATTCCGTTATCTCTAGGAGAAGCCGTCATCTGTTCAGACCTCATTAGGTCTCTTTCTGGGGACGTGTCCAGCTGTCTGTATCCCCTTCATCCTCCCTCCCTCCCTAACCCTGCCCACCCTGCCCTCCCTCCCTCCCTCCTTCCCTCCCTCCCCCCCGGTCATCATTGTCCTCACCCATCTGAACCAGCTGTGTTCCTTCCACTGGGTCTTGGTTCTGGTTGTGAGAGCCCCCCCCCGCATCGCCAGGGAGACAGCAGATAGGTGGAGACGATAGCGAAGAGAGAATAGGGGCTGGGAGAGGAATCAAAGAGGGTTTTAACTAGGGCACGGGGAGGCTGCTGCTACCACTGTTGGGAGGGAGGGGGAGATGGGGGAGGGAGGGGTGATGGCAAAAGCTTAGAGAACATCTGAACACTCACATTCTCTCTCTGTCTCTCTGTCTCTCTGTCTCTCTGTCTCTCTCTCTCTCTCTCTGTCTCTCTGTCTCTCTCTCTTTGGCTCCTTCTCTGTCCCTCATCTCCATCTCTCCGTGTTGTAAACACTTAATAATATATAACATAGCCGATAAAATGACTGGATGAAGATGTGAGGTGTGAATCTGGGTCGCATACATAAGGTATAACCTAGAAGATCACACACACACACACCAGCTGGTCTGCTTGGAAGCGTGTACAGTATAGGAGCATGTGTGTGTGTGTGTGTGTGTGTACTGTAAAGCTTGTGAGCTGGTGTTGATCGTGCTCAGTGTTCAGACACGTTCACCTGAACCCCTGGAGAGACGTTAGGCAGATTCCTCCTCACTCTAAAGCGAAGCCACCATCTGTGTGGAAGCACAGAGATGTAGATGTGAAACGACACGATTGGCTGACTGTGAATGTGAGATCCAGACATTGTTTCAAAGCTGCCTTCTGAGAGCTGAACTGGACCCCCGCTGTGCTGAAAAAAACTGCTAGTTCAAGACCTAAGATCCTGTCGATGTTTGGAACAAGGTGTTCGGTTGGCATTTGGATGTGAACTGTTTATTTTTTTTAAGAAACACACGATCAATCAATCAAACTGCACCAGATCTGTTAAAGACATATCCGTAAGGCCTTATATCAAGGCCTCTGATTGGTTAGTGCGGATGATGCTGTCTGATTGACCAAGTTAAAGCCTGTCATGATTGGCTCATCGTTTCTTTTTGTAACTGTCCAATTGGAAGGCTCCTCTGATGTACTTCTGTAACAGGTTAATTGAATCGCGTTAACGTGGTCAACGTTTATCGAATATGAATGTAGTTCTCGCTTCTAATTAGAATTCCTCATATTCAGAAAGCAATGCTCTTGATAGATATGAATGATTTGTCTTTGTGTCGTAGGTAATGACGTGATTATTGTTTTTTTGGTTTGGAAGTTCAAATGCATTTTATTTTGTTTGATTATCGTTTTTTTAAATTTATCTTGTTGTATTAAGGATGGTGATGACCCCTGGTGTGTGTATGAGAATGACGATACGACCAATACACCATGTATTTATTGCACTTTGATTTCGGTGTGCTTTCTCTCTGCCCTTTCTTGCGAGACTCCCGAAAGCTGTGAATTTTATCATGGACACTGTAGTGTTGAACCTGAGCTGTAAATATCTCACCAGCACAACCAATATGTTTTGTAGTTTCACAACAAATTAAAAAAAAAAGTCTTCTCTTCTAACTCTTTTTTTTCGATTTTTTTCTTGTCATAAAGAAATATAACTTAATACACTCAATTGTGAATAAATGAATTCATGTAAATGTCATTTTATATATAAAATAATATGTATTATATACATATATTCTCACTGTAACCCTGCCTGTGATGTTGAAAGTGGCCACCAGGTGGCGGTAATTAGAGTCACTGTCGGTTTTAGAGCAAAACAACTTTTCTTCCTCTCCAATATTTAGTTAAAAAGCTCAATCACAAATATTCACTGTATTTATTAACATATTATTTACATTTGGAAAATGGGAGACCCGCTAACCGAGTACACATCCCGGCTTCAATAGCAGGTAAGTCATGAGCTTAAACACGACTTTGATTAACTGTCGACTTTTGTAACTTTCTGTCTTCTAAAAATATTTAATTTGAATGAAGAACCAGTCGGTTAGAAAAGCCGTTTCAGTATCTAAAGTAGCCAAGCTAACGTTGTAGCAAACTCAGCGTTCCTGTTTTACTTTATTTATTTATTCTGGACATCCTAAAACGGTTCATAGGACAGTTCAAAAAATAGCAGAAGACAGACATAAAATAAAAGATGTTCAGTATAATCCTGTCCAAGACCTTGGAGAAAATACTGGCCAGAGTTATAGACCCATAATTTAGGTACTAACGTGACAGATAACATGAGTCGGATAGAATACCATGGACTAATAACCCACTGAAACAAATTGCAAATATAGCTGCAAGCAGCGATGGTGGATTCCTCCTAGAACAATTTATGAAAATGATATATAATTCAAAATGCAATCTGCATGTTTGGTGTGAAAACATCCAAGACTGTAGTGCCCCCTGTGCTGTAACGGACAAAGGATTGTAAACATAAAAAATCCTATTGTCGGAGGAGTCCTAATAACAGTATAGCAACCTAAAATCTTTATATAAATTGTTATTTTTTCTACTGTCTTTTTTTAAACTTTTCGTCATCCATGGATTGACTCTTTATGGATATCAAAAGCGTTTTACAAGCTAATTTCCAGGTTCAGTGAGTAACAAACACAAAATAAGCCTGAGCCTTGCTGTCAGGGTTGGCCTTGCTGTAATAATAACTTAATAACAGTGTAACAACGTGGTAATAACTAGTAAAAAGTTTAATAACCACGTAATAACAGTGTAACTATGTGGTAATAAATGGTATAAAGTTTAATACCAACTTAATACCAGTGTGTATACTTTGTAGAAAGTATAATAACGGTGTAACAACTTCTTAAAACCAGCTAAAAAGTAATTACAGTATAGCAACTTACAATCTTTACATAAATTTTTCTTCTTTCTACTGTCTTTTTTCAAACTTTTAGTCATCCATGGTTTGATTCCTTTGAATTTAACTCAAAGTATAAACCAAAATCAAAAGCGTTTTACAAGCTGATTTCCAAGTTCAGTGAGTAACAAACCCAAAATAACCCTTATTTAGCCTTGCTGACACATCAGGATTCATTGCTGAAAAAGTCATCTGACGACTAACCACAGCTAAAACTATGTAAAAAGTAATAATAATTTAATAACAATGTAACAACGTGGTAATAACCGGTAAAAAGTTTAATAACAACGTAATAACAGTGTAACAACGTGGTAATAACTGGTAAAAAGTTTAATAACAACGTAACAACACTGTAACAACGTGGTAATAACTGGTAAAACGTTTAATAACAGTGTAACAACAACTTAATAACAGTGTAACAACATGTAATAACTAGTACAAAGTTTAATAACCACGTAATAACAGTGTAACTATGTGGTAATAAATGGTATAAAGTTTAATACCAACTTAATACCAGTGTATTCACTTTGTAGAAAGTATAATAACGGTGTAACAACTTCTTAAAACCAGCTAAAAAGTGTAATAACAGTATAGCAATTTACAATCTTTATATAAATTGTTCTTCTTTCTACTGTCTTTTTTCAAACTTTTAGTCATCCATGGTTTGATTCCTTTGAATTTAACTCAAAGTATAAACCAAAATCAAAAGCGTTTTACAAGCTGATTTCCAAGTTCAGTGAGTAACAAACCCAAAATAACCCTTATTTTGCCTTGCTGACACATCAGGATTCATTGCTGAAAAAGTCATCTGACGACTAACCACAGCTAAAACTATGTAAAAAGTAATAATAATTTAATAACAATGTAACAACGTGGTAATAACCGGTAAAAAGTTTAATAACAACGTAATAACAGTGTAACAACGTGGTAATAACTGGTAAAAAGTTTAATAACAACGTAACAACACTGTAACAACGTGGTAATAACTGGTAAAACGTTTAATAACAGTGTAACAACAACTTAATAACAGTGTAACAACATGTAATAACTAGTACAAAGTTTAATAACCATGTAATAACAGTGTAACTATGTGGTAATAAATGGTATAAAGTTTAATACCAACTTAATACCAGTGTATTCACTTTGTAGAAAGTATAATAACGGTGTAACAACTTCTTAAAACCAGCTAAAAAGTGTAATAACAGTATAGCAATTTACAATCTTTATATAAATTGTTCTTCTTTCTACTGTCTTTTTTCAAACTTTTAGTCATCCATGGTTTGATTCCTTTGAATTTAACTCAAAGTATAAACCAAAATCAAAAGCGTTTTACAAGCTGATTTCCAAGTTCAGTGAGTAACAAACCCAAAATAACCCTTATTTAGCCTTGCTGACACATCAGGATTCATTGCTGAAAAAGTCATCTGACGACTAACCACAGCTAAAACTATGTAAAAAGTAATAATAATTTAATAACAATGTAACAACGTGGTAATAACTGGTAAAAAGTTTAATAACAACGTAATAACAGTGTAACAACGTTGTAGTAACTGGTAAAAAGTTTAATAACAACGTAATAACAGTGTAACAACGTGGCAATAACTGGTAAAAAGTTTAACAACAACTTAATAACAGTGTAACAACAATTTAATAACAGTGTAACAACATGGTAATAACTAGTAAAAAGTTTAATAACCACGTAATAAGCAGTACTTGTACAGCTGCACAGTCTGTAACATAAAAAACCCACACTGCATGTAGATTGTGAATATTATACATGACAACTTCTGAACAGTCTGAATGACCCTAAATCCTACAGTGTGCTTTGATGAGACTGTGCCGTTGTTACTAAAGAGTTTCCCCTCTGGGATCAATAAAGTAATTATGATTATGATTCATCAAATTGTATATCCATGTATATGTGTAGTAATTTATAAAGTCATTCTGCTTTCCAGACACTTTCAGATTTGCTTTGACAGGGCGGTTCAACAAGTAGATTTATCTTACGCGTTCATAAATATCAATGTCCAGAAAATGACCGGGAACTATATGAACCGACTTCAAACCTTCATCCTTATTTACGGTTCGTCTCTACGTAGGAGCGGGAGATCAAGAGCCTTTCTGTGGAGATCGAGGGCCTGAAGAACCCGCTGAGCCAGCCTTTCCTGTCCCCTAACCTGGAGGAACTGAGAGAGGAAAACTCCAAGCTCAAATACTGCCTCAGGACCAATCAGATAGAGTGTTGAAGCTGATTACTTTTGTGTGTGTGTGTGTGTGTGCATGCGCGTGCAGGTGGTAGTGGACTACTACTGAACTATGGTAAGTCAGGTAGCCAATGTCACTGACGGTCTCGGAGTGGGGAGAGAGCCTACTTTGAAACAACAAGGTTAAGGGTTCAAATCTCAGCTGTTTCTGAGTCAAATTTTAAAGCCCACATTGTAAAAGGCACTTGAAAAACACCCGGAGAAGTTGGTTGTGGTATACTGGGTATGGCTCAGTGGGGAGAGAGCCTACCTTGAAACAACAAGGTTAACGGTTCAAATTTCAGCTGTTTCTTAGTCAAATTTTAAAGCACACATTGGAAAAGGCACTTGAAAAACGCCCGGAGAAAACATGTGTTACTACCGAGACTCCGTGGCCTAGTGGTTTGGACGGGTGCGAACAATGAAGAGTCAAGTAGACTATGAAGGCCTGCCTACCGGTGTGCTAGACAGCCTATATATTGCTAAATTGACGATCATTTAAGGTAAATGAATTGGTTCATAGGGTTGTTAGAGAAACTCTCTGTAGCTCAGTGGGTAAGCATGGTTGTTACTAAGTCTGAGGTCCATTCCAGTGTTCATGGTTCAAGTCTTGATCAGACCAATTGCTGATTTATTTAAATGCTCTATATGTGTCAAAATCACAATTAGTCTGTTTGCACAGTAGAATCCTCTGTGGCTCAGTGGGTATATGCATGCATGTTAAGGTTTAAGGCCAAACCTGGTAATGTTGGTTCGAATCCCGCTCAAACCAATTCATTTACCTTAAATGATCGTCAATTTAGCCATATGAAGGTTATATATATATAATCGCAGGCTGGTAGGTAGGCCTTCATAGTGTAGTGGTATCTACACATGGTTGAGATGTTGGCAACCCTGATTCAAATCCAGCACAAAGCACTGTGCTAAATACCCTGGGGAATTGGGTACCCCAATCTGGTGTGGTGACCAGCTGTGACTGCTTAAACCCTTCCCTCTCACAACTGCAGAAGTTGTGGAGAGAGTTAGAAAATAACTTATACTTTTGAGGTATATAATATTAGTATAAGTTATTTACTTGTACAGATCTATAACCCCACTGTTTCACATGTCAATTCTTCAGGGGGGGGAACACCCCCCTGACCCCGGGCATTACCCGTGGGACGATCATCCATGCCTGGGATTCGAACACCGTTTCCGTCCGCAAGTCTACTCGACTCTTCATTGTTCGCACCCGTCCAAACCACTAGGCCACGGAGTCTCGGTAGTAACACAGGTTTTCTCCGGGCGTTTTTCAAGTGCCTTTTCCAATGTGTGCTTTAAAATTTGACTAATAAACAGCTGAGATTTGAACCCTTAACCTTGTTGTTTCTAGGTAGGCTCTCTCCCCACTGAGCCATTCCCAGGCTACCGCAAACAACTTCTCTGGGCGTTTTTCAAGTGCCTTTTCCAATGTGTGCTTTAAAATCTCACTAGGAAACAGCTGAGATTTGAACCCCTGTTTATCCAGACACACCGCTGCTCAGACATACTACATGCTTAACCACTGAGCCACCAGGGACAAAGTACAACTGGAACATCCTGAGAATACATCCCTAAGGTAAAGTGTGGTGTTTGTAAATAAGTATGCAATTGCCATGAGAGTCGAACCCATGTCTTTCCAAAAAGCCTACATTGATTTGGGCCACATACTTACCCGCTAAACCACCAGGTCCACGGGGCTTTGTGGAATGTTCTGAGAATACATCCCCAAGGTAAAGCGTGGCGTTTGTAAATAAGCATGCAAATGCCATGAGAGTCGAACCCATGTCTTTCCAGAAAAACCTACGTTGCTTCGAGCCACATACTTAACCACTACACCACCAGGTCCACAGCGCATAAAGGAATGTTCTGAGAATACATTCCCAAGGTAAAGTGTGCTGTGTTTGTAAAGAAATGTACAGTGTCTTTCCAGAGAAGGCTTAAATTGCGCAATCCACTTGCTTAACCGCTACACCACCAGCTCCACAGCGTTACATGGAAAGTTCTGAGAATACATCCCCAAGGTAAAATGAGATGTTTGTAAAGAAATAAACAACACGAGACTCGAACGCATGTCTTTTCAGAAATCTGTCTGCTGGCATAATCCTCATGCTTTACCGCTACACCACCAGGTCCACAGAATCACACCGAATGTTCTGAGAATATATCCCCAAGGTAAAGTGTGACGTTTGTAAAGAAATACGCAAATAACATGAGATTTGAACTCACGTTTTTGCAAAAAAAGCATCAAATATGATCCACATGCTTTGCCACTACACCACCAGGTCCACAAGGCTTTGTGGAATGTTCTGAGAATACATCCCCAAGGTAAAGTGTGTCGTTTGTAAATAAGTACGCAAATGCCATGAGAGTCGAACTCATGTCTTTCCAGAAAAGACTACATTGGCCTGATCCACATACTTAACCGCTACACCACCAGCTCCACAGCCTTATGTGGAATGTTTTGAGAATACATCCCGAAGGTAAAATGTGACATTCGTAAAGAAATACGCAAATAACATGAGATTTGAACACACGTTTTTGCAAAAAAGCATAAAATACAATACACATGCGTTGCCACTACACCACCAGGTCGACAGTGTGATGTGGAATGTTCTGAGAATACATCCCAAAGGTAAAGTGTGGTGTTTGTATATAAGTATGCAAACGCCATGAGATTCGAACCCATGTCTTTCCAGAAAAACCTAGGTTGCTTCGAGCCACATACTTAACCACTACACCACCAGGTCCACAGCGCATAAAGGAATGTTCTGAGAATACATTCCCAAGGTAAAGTGTGCTGTGTTTGTAAAGAAATGTACAGTGTCTTTCCAGAGAAGCCTTAATTTGCGCAATCCACTTGCTAAACCGCTACACCACCAGCTCCACAGCGTTACATGGAAAGTTCTGAGAATACATCCCCAAGGTAAAATGTGATGTTTGTAAAGAAACAAACGACATGAGCATCGAACCCATATCTTTGCAGAAACGGGTCTGCTGGCATTAACCACATGCTTTACCGCTGCACCACCAGATCCACAGCATTGCAAGGAATGTTCTGAGAATACATCCCTAAGGTAAAGTGTGACGTTTGTAAAGAAATACGCAAATAATTAAATCAATTTTAAGATGCATGTGCATACCAGGTGAGCCACAGAGGATTCTTATACTTGGAAAGACTAAGTGTGATTATGTCACATTTAGATCACTTAAATAAATCATCAATTGATGTCAGCAAGACTTGAACCATGGATGCTGGCATGGCCTTCAGACTCGGTAGCACCTGTATTTACTCACTGAGCCACGCTTTTCCTATTGCATGAAGCACACAATGGCAATACACAATCTTCAGGTAATTTGTCTGTTTGTAAAGAAACGCACAATCAACATGAGATTCAAACACACATCATTCTAGATAAGCCTCCACTTGTATTTGCCACATGCTTCATTAACCACTTGGCCATCAGGGCCTCCGTGCAACATGGAACTTTCAGAGAATAATCCTCAAGGTAAAGTGTAATGTTTTATAAAGAAGCAAATAACAGCAGAATTTCCTCAGTACTGAACCCATGTTTTTCCAGAAACACCACTGCTGAGATATCCCACATGCTTATGCACTCAGCCACCAGGGACGCGATATTTGTAGTACATTCTGAGAATACATCCCTAAGGTAAATTGAGATTTTTGTTACACAAATTCCATGAAATTTGACTTTATGTCTGGCCAGAAAGGCGTACATTTATATAATCCACATGCTTAACCACCAGGTCCACAGCACCACACGGAATGTTCTGAGAATTCATCCCCAAGGTAAAGTGTGACGTTTGTAAAGAAATACGCAAATAACATGAGATTTGAACATATGTCTTTGCCAAAAACTCCATCGACCACAAATCTACATGCTTAACCAATACACCATCAGGTCCACTGCATTACATGTAATGTTCTGAGAATACATCCCTGAGGTGAAGTGTGATGTTTGTAAAGTAGTAAACAACAGCAGAAGTTCACATGTTTATCCACTCAGCCACATGGGACACACCCTCCCTCCCTTAGTGAGAATCTATATATTGCTAAACTGATAGCTTCAGTTAAACGATTAACTGATGTTTAGAGTCGCATTAGACTTATATGCACATGTGTTTACCCACTGAGCCACAAAGGGTTCTGCTCAACAGAATTATTGCCAACCAGGTGAGGTGTTCTGTTTTTAAAGAAAGACACAGTTGTAGTTTGGCACAAGATTCAAACCCATGTTTTGGATTAGAAAATTGTCACTTGACATGTGCCACTGACTTTACCATTTAGCTACAAGGGCCATGACCTTGTACAAATGTTCTGATAATACATCCTTAAGGTGAAGTGTGATATTTGTAAAGAAACAAAGTCACAGAATTACATGAGATTTGAAACCATATCTTTTCAGCAATGCCTCAATGTACATGTTCCACATGCTTATACACTGAGCCACCAGGGTCACAACACTGCAAGAATGTTCTGAGAGTACATCTTTAAGAGGAAGTGTGATATTCGTAAAGAAACAAAGTCATAGAATTACATGAGTTTCTAAATGAGGTCCTTCCAGAAAATCCTCAATCCTCTTGCACATCTGCACATTGCATCATTTGCACTAATTGTACATACATGCAACTCTGTAAATTCTGTTAATACTGTAGCATCTTGTACTATACAGCTGCACATTTGTCTCCAATCACTTTAATCACTTTAATCTGTTCATACCCTGTATATTCTGATTACACTGTTCATATTGTGTATATTCTGAGTATACTATTATTATATTCTGTTGTAATAACTGTTTTGCACTTCTGGTTGGATGCTAACTGTATTTCGTTACCCTGTACTTGTACCTGTGTAATGACATTAAAGTTGAATCTAATATAATATAATATAATCACACTCCCAAACAGTAGGTGGCAGTGAGCCACCTTACAGGTTAATTGGAATCTGCAATTAAGGGTGGGCGTGTCTTCACTCACTCTATAAAGAGGCGTGGTCATGGGCGTGGATACAGCATGGATCTGCTGTAGAACGGACAAACACCACCAACACCTGCAGGGATGGAGGAATGAACATTATCAAATGTACACTGAGTCTCTTGGTATGCTTTCCTGTTACAAACGGTGACTGTGCTTTCTTTTTGTTATGCAATAAGTACCGCCACTGCAGAAGTGAAGGGAAGCGGCTTCCTCTTGGTAAGTTCTCCCCCCTTGCTGAGCTCCAGATCACCGCTCCAGCACGGCGCTGCAGTCGGGGTCTTCCAGGTCAGCACGCTATTTCTCCACCACGGCATTAAACCACGGTCTACAAATACGGTGTCAATGCTACTTGGGTTGGTAGTTTATAGTTTAGTTAGGTTGAAACATGTATTGAAACACCCGCATGTGAACTGAAGGTCCACGGTAAGTCAACAGCAAGGCGCCGGCCTCCTGAAGCCTGTTAATGAACATTGGAATCAGGTGTGTTGGAGCCAAGATGCATCTAAAACACGCAGGAATGCTGTTTCCCTAACAAACACGCAGGTTCGTGTTTGGAACTGAATTTCATTAAACTTGAAACATAATACTTTATGAACTGTTTGATCACTTTTGCAATGTTATGTGCAAAAACTGGACTTGAAGCCACTGATTGTTCATACGTAAATCTGCAGCCATCCTGCTTGGCCTGTTCATATTTTAATACATGCATTGTGTTTTTGTATTTGTATCTTATTACCTGTTGTATTTTTATATTCGTTCATGTATTTTTTTATTTTTATGGTTCTGAGTACTGTACCTGGCTGTTGCAAACTGAAATGTCTGAGACAAACAATGGAAGTAGATTTAGCTTTCGTTGAGATCGTCCTTTGAGTTGTCTCTGTTCAACATCCCCTCCATGAACCGCCACCTTAACGTGGTGGAGGGGTTTGAGTGCTTGTATGATCCTAGGAGCTGTTGTCTGAGGCATCATGACCCTGGTTGGTTTGCCCATGTTATACAGGACCTAGGTGACTAGCCAGACTAAGAGCGGTTCACAATTACTTTAACACTGTTTTTCTGACCAGTCCATTACTATGTTTTCACATAGTGGTAGTAAGTCAGACCTCTTCCTGATGGATGCTGCCCTTTTTGTCTCTGGTTCTGTTCATTTTTTAATGGACAGACTTTCCAGGCACAGCCATGGGCCTTTTCTTTTTTCTGTTTTCAGGGCTTTACGGTCCGGGGCCTTTGCTCAGCGCCGTCCAGTCCCCGATAGCAGGAGCTGTGTTCACATGGCTGGGAGCAGGTCAGACCTGCTCCATGTTTCCCTTTGTCTCTGTTCTTGTGTTCACAGGTGCAGCCATGTCATCTGGAGGAGTTCCACCATGTCCCTCTGCGTTTGGGGTCTGGGGCCTTTTGTATGTCAGACCTCTTCCTGTTAAGTTTAGTTTTTCATCTTATAATCCTTTTACATTTCAGACTGCCCCCAAAAAACTGCATTGCCAGCGAGCTGGGGTGGGCTAGCTTTATAGCCCCACAGCTCAGTGAACAACAGGATGGCATCCCTGTGCTTTAGTGCAGGGGACCCACAGGGTGGCGTCGCTGTGCTTTAGTGCAGAGGACCTTGCCTTCTGGGAGTCCCTGGGAGGGGCAATGAGTGCTCTGACTGGGGCCTCTGTTCTGCTGGGGGCCTTCAAGGCCTCCGTTGGCAATAAGGCAGAGGGGTGAAGTATCTGAAGAAAAGGATGATGAGATTATATAAAAACTAAACTAAATATTCTAGTATGTTGCTGTTGTTCTTAAGTGCTGATATTGTACTGTTTTACTGTGTACTGGACTGACATTATACTGTGTATGTTTACTATACTTTGCAGTGTGCTGATATTGTTCTGTGTTGTATTGTTATTGTACTTTGTAGTGAACAGTCTTGTACCTCTTGACTTGTAGTGTGTGTTTTGTGTGCACATGTTTCCCTCTTGTTCCAGTGTTCCACATGGTGATTCTAGGCTGGCTACAGACATCTCTTGTCTGGTACGACCTGCTGCTGCTCCTGGTCCATGAAGCTGGAACACAAGCTGCCTCTACCCAGGGTCTACACTGGCATCCTGCCAGTCTTCATAGACAGGTGAGCTTCTAATATCATCTGTCTAACTTGAACAGGAACACTGTCTCTGGTTCTAAGTTTATTTTCTTTTTCCTTTGGACAGGATCTAGGTGAGTTCCACCGTGTCCCTGGGGGGTAATCTGGGGGCTTTTAAGTCAGACATGTTCCTGGTGCATGCTGGTGTCTACCTGGGCTGCAGCATGTACTGGAGTGGTAGGCTAGTTGAAATACCTCAAGGTCTTGTTGCACTGCTGTACATACTTAAAAAAATGGATGGTATCATCCCAGACTACACATTATACTGTGTAATTATGTAATGTTGTACTGGTATTTTACTGTGTTTTGTGTAATTGACTGACATTGTATTGACATTTAACTGTAACATTGTTATTGTACGGTATAGTGGACAGGGGTAAGTACAGGTGAGTGACACCAACAGCTGGAAAGATCAGTGAATGTGATGGTTGTGTTCCTGACTGCTAATTCTTCTATGCCTTTCTGCTCACAGATGGTGTCAGATGAAGTGATGGACTGGTGTGTGTTGAATTGGCATTGTACTGTGTATTTTACTGTTTTGTATTGACACTACTGTGCAATGTGCTGTGATTGTACTGTTTTGTTGACATTGTGCTGTATAGTGGACAGTCTGTGCCTCCTGACTTGTGTGTATTTGTGTGCACATGTTTTCCTTGTTCAACAGAGCTGAGGTTCTCTACAACACCCTCTCCCACCAGCTGTACACACCTGAAGCATCTCATGCAACTCTCATCTCAAACTAAGTCTACTCAACTTACTTATTTTATCACTATCATGCTCACCTATTGCTATTGTTATGTTATTGTCATTAATGTATATTACCCTGCAACTCTGTGTGCTATACTTTACCCTGCTGCTGTTGTGAACTGCAATTTCCACCCCCTGGAGGACAAATAAAGGTTCATCTAATCTACAGGTATAAACAGGTCACATGACTGTAGATCTTTTTTCAGTGTTGCCCCTGGAGGCTAACCTGCACCATGCCACCAAGGGGTAAGTACAGGTGAGTGAGACACTAACAGCTGGGGAGATTTCAGTGAATGTAATCGTTGTGTTCCATTCTGCTAATTCTTATATGCCTTTCTGCTTACAGATGGCGTTAGATGGACTGGTGTATTTTTTTTAAGTGTTGAATTGACATTTTACTCTGCATTTACTTACTGTGACATTTAACAATTTGTGCACATTTCCCCTCCTTGTTCAACACCTGAAGCCTCTAATGCAGGTACAATCAGATCACATGACTCATACAGGCAGTGGAATATTGTTTTCTTGACATGCTGTTGAAGATGTATGGTCTTCTATGTATTTGATTGGTTCAGTACTGAAATGTTCTTCCATGTGGTGATCCCAGGCTGGCTACAGACATCTCTTCCCTGGTACGATGCACTGCTGGACCTGGCTCATGAAGCTGAAACAAACTCCCTCTACTCCAGTCTTCATAGACAGGTGGGCTTCTGTATGGCTGGTTGATTACTGTACTTGAACTTATTTATCCTGAGGGGAAGCTGGTACCAGGGACCTGGTCACATAGATAACAGATGGTTAACATGTGCAGAAACTGTCATGTGATAATGGCACTGGAACATCAAGGATCTAATGTGTTAATCTGTGTGTAGGATGTCCAAAAGACTATTGATCTGAGCCACTGCTGCATCAACGTTTCCAAGGGGACAGTACGGTGACATATTTACGTTGTTGGAGAGAGCTCTGATTAGAATGGAACAAATGTTGTTCACTAAGTACTAATTGTCTTGTTCTTTGCTGCCTACAGCTGGTAACATCCCAGAGACGGCAACACTTGAGCTACCATTTCCTGTCCCAGAGTTGACAACAGCAGTGCTGGATGAGTAATCATCCTGTCCCAGAAATGTTTTAATTGCCTTTCTTTGGAAGACATTGTAAACAAAAGTTGTTACAAGGTGTGTAATATGAAGGTAATAATGCATCTTGGCCATGAACTTTTCAGCCTGCTGTGAGGAGAGTTTAACATTGTATCTTAACTGGGTGAATATTGCAACACATTGTATACTAAATGTCCCTATGACATTAGCTGTTACAATGTAAACTAAAACCAAACAAATAAAAAAATCAATGATAGTTTTAAATATTAATAAAAAATAAATTAAAAGTCCTGCTTTTAACACCATGTCCTAATTGGAATGCGCTGTGTCCACTTGCGTCCACTCGCTCGCGTCCACTCGCTCACGTCCACTCCGTCCACTCGCTCGCGTCCACTCGTTCACGTCCACTCGCCCGCATCGCATTCCAATTAGGACATGGTGTTAAAAGCGGGACAGATTTGTAAAACTATCCATTTGCTGTAATTTCTCTTATCTTCTGTGCGTAACATGACATTGTGTGCAGTAAACTCTCACATCTATCATTTTTTATTTATTTGTTTGCTTAGTTTTATTTTTAGCACAAGCAATAAAAGCTTCCTCACCACTTATGCTAGAACCAACATACAACTGGATGTATTGTATAATATACATTTACGATTGTATTTATATTTTATTCTAATTTATATTGAAAGTATTTTGCTGCGTTGGATTGAACTGTGATACATTGACATTATATTCTGTATTGAGTACTAAGAAGTGATGTATGATTTGAGCTGTATTGTGTAAACTGATTGGAATGGTTTTAAAGTGCACTCTGTATTGACTATAATACTTTACAATGTAGTATTGACTTTGGACAATGTAATTTACTGTTGTATTGGTATGGGTTTGTAATAAACTTGCATTAAGAATTGATATTGTTCCTCTGTATTGATATTAATTAATTCATTGAATTATTATATTTTTTACTAAATTGTTTGCTGTTTTACAATGCTGTATTGAATTATAATAGAAAGTACAGCATTTAATTTAAAACCATGAGAATGAGTTTATTAGACCTCTTACTGTTGTATTGAAATAGTATATAACTTAACAGTTTTTTGCACTGATTTAACATTGTTCTGTGAAATAACCAGTTATGATAATACTTTGTATTGATATTTTGTATACCACAAATGATTTATTGCTGGTCACCAGGAGTAGAGAGGTGGGCTGGGTAGGTCACCATGGATAGAAGTGGGGATGGGTTTTTTTTCACGGTGCTGTATTGATATTGTATAATATAGCCAGTACAGAGTTTAATTTAAAACTATAAGCTCGTAGTGTTGTATTGACATTGTATGTTCTGTGAAATAACCAGCTGTATTGATAATGTGTAATGTTGCTGTACAGTGTATATTACTGTGTATAGAATTTGTACTTTGTATTGATATTGTGTATACAACCAATAATTTCTTGCTGGTCACCAGGAGTAGAGAGGGGTGGGCTGGGTAGGTCACCATGGATAGCAACAGGTAGGAACAGGTCGGTAGGGGATGAGAGGTGGTAAGGGGTGGGGACGGTGGGTAGGGACTATTGGGAACGGTGGGTAGGGACGAGGGTGGGGAGGAATGGGTGGGGACGAGGGGTAGGGCCTTGTTGGGACGAGGGGTGGGGAGGGAGGGTGTGGACAGGGGGTGGGGTAGGGACGGGAGGAGAGAGGACAGACTATGTTCAACAACACCAACTAAATGCTCAGTTGATGAAGATCATATGTTGTCTGAGGTGAGTGGCTTTTCACATTGGCAGTTTTGTTTAAGGGTCTTATTCTAGTGTTCCCATTAGGTTGTGCTACGATATCGTCATCTAGTGGTTTGAAGTGGGAATTACAAGTGCAGTTCTCACCGTTCAACACCAGACGGCGGTGCTGAAGCGCATCCCTATGGAAGGGGGTTTTAAGGGGTCGTGTGATGCGAATGTTACAAACGCAGTGATGAAAATGAATAATATTTATCTGCTTAAGAATACGTCCATTGTATGATTATAATTAGGTATGAATAATTACATGGCTTAAAGTTAGAATTACGAGTGGCGTTCTCAGAGCACAGCGCTAAAGATCAAGAACGTTCTTCCTCTCCTGGGTGTGGTTAGGGTTAGGGAATTTAATTCCCAACTAACCGATCATGAGGCCAAAGCCTTAGCCTCTGAGCCACCTGACTCCTTTATATTTGTATGTTTTTATGTGTTTGAGATATAAGTGGATTTGACATTATAACACCTGTTGGTGATGGTAGTTGTATTGATAAGCTAGGGTTCCAAGTGTTGATGTAGCAGGAAGACCTACTTTTAACCAAAGCAAACCACAGTACATTACATTTTGACTCAATGGGGTGAGAGGCTGCCTTGTAACCCCAAGGTTGGAGGTTCAAATCCCAGTATTTACAGGCAAAATGTTAAAGCACTGATTGGAGGAGGCACTTGAGAAACACCTGGAGAGCAAACAAATGTTAGCCTGGATTTGGCTCATTGAAGTGAGAGGCTACCTCACAAGTGCAAGGTTGGAGGATTAAATCCTAGCATGTAGGTGACAAATTTAAAGCAGTAATTGGAACAGGCACTTGAAGAACGCCCGGAGAACAACTAAGTGTTAGCCTGGGTTTGGCTCAATGAGGTGAGTGGCTGCTTTGTCACCTAGGTTGGGAGTTCAAATCCCAGCATTTGAAGGCTAGTTTGTAAAGCACTGAATAGAGGGGGTTTTCAACATCATCAAGTCTTGTTGTAATTGTGTGTTTCTTGACAAATATCACACCTTATCTTTTGACCTGTATGGCTTACGGCTCAGTGTGTAAGCGTGTGGAACATGAAAGTTGAGACTTTTCTGGAAAGAAATGGGTTCAAAGCTCATACGTCTATGTGACTTTCTTTTTCTTTACAAATATCACACTTAACCTTAAGGATGTATTCTCAGAACATCCTTGCAACATTGTGACCCTGGTGTTTCGGTAGTTAAGCATGTGGTATGTACAAGTTGGGGCTTTTCTGGAAAGACATAGGTTCAAAGCTCATGTTATTCTGTGACTTTTTTTCTTTACAAAATCACACTTCACCTTAAGGATGTATTATCAGAACATTCTAGCAATGGTGTGACCCTGATGGCTTGGTGGTAAAGCTTGTGTGTTATTGTGCCATGCATCATGGGTTCGAATCTACTTGAGGGATTTGAGATTGGGTGCTTGACATGTAATAATGTTTCTTTTTTGTTGTTGTTTCGACTTATAAAAGGTAATTGATTTAAGACAGTTGGGGAGGGGAATACTGGGCAATCGGAGTCGGTCGTCAAGACAGTTTGGGGGGGGGGGGGGAGTGCTGGACATTTGGGCTGTGAATTTTATCATGGACACTGTAGTGTTGAACCTGAGCTGTAAATATCTCACCAGCACAACCAATATGTTTTGTAGTTTCACAACAAATAAAAAAAATATATTATTTTCTAACTCTTTTTATTCGATTTTTTTCTTGTCATAAAGAAATATAACTTAATACACTCAATTGTGAATAAATGAATTCATGTAAATGTCATTTTATATATAAAATAATATGTATTATATACATATATTTTCACTGTAACCCTGCCTGTGATGTTGACAGTGGCCACCAGGTGGCGGTAATTAGAGTCACTGTCGGTTTTAGAGCAAAACTACTTTTCTTCTTCTCCAATATTTAGTTAAAAAGCTAAATCACAAATATTCACTGTATTTATTAACATATTATTTACATTTGGAAAATGGGAGACCCGCTAACCGAGTACACATCCCGGCTTCAATAGCAGGTAAGTCATGAGCTTAAACACGACTTTGATTAACTTATTAACAGAACTTAACTTTCTGTCTTCTAATATTATATATAATATTTAATTTGAATGAAGAACCAGTCGGTTAGAAAAGCCGTTTCAGTATCTAAAGTAGCCAAGCTAACGTTGTAGCAAACTCAGCGTTCCTGTTTTACTTTATTTATTTATTCTGGACATCCTAAAACGGTTCATAGGACAGTTCAAAAAATAGCAGAAGACAGACATAAAATAAAAGATGTTCAGTATAATCCTGTCCAAGACCTTGGAGAAAATACTGGCCAGAGTTATAGACCCATAATTTAGGTACTAACGTGACAGATAACATGAGTCGGATAGAATACCATGGACTAATAACCCACTGAAACAAATTGCAAATATAGCTGCAAGCAGCGATGGTGGATTCCTCCTAGAACAATTTATGAAAATGATATATAATTCAAAATGCAATCTGCATGTTTGGTGTGAAAACATCCAAGACTGTAGTGCCCCCTGTGCTGTAACGGACAAAGGATTGTAAACATCAAAAATCCTATTGTCGGAGGAGTCCTAATAACAGTATAGCAACCTAAAATCTTTATATAAATTGTTATTTTTTCTACTGTCTTTTTTTAAACTTTTCGTCATCCATGGATTGACTCTTTATGGATATCAAAAGCGTTTTACAAGCTAATTTCCAGGTTCAGTGAGTAACAAACACAAAATAACCCTGAACCTTGCTGTCAGGGTTGGCCTTGCTGTAATAATAATTTAATAACAGTGTAACAACGTGGTAATAACTGGTAAAAAGTGCAACAACAACTTAATAACAGTGTAACAACATGGTAATAACTAGTAAAAAGTTTAATAACCACGTAATAACAGTGTAACTATGTGGTAATAAATGGTATAAAGTTTAATACCAACTTAATACCAGTGTGTATACTTTGTAGAAAGTATAATAACGGTGTAACAACTTCTTAAAACCAGCTAAAAAGTAATTACAGTATAGCAACTTACAATCTTTACATAAATTGTTCTTCTTTCTACTGTCTTTTTTCAAACTTTTAGTCATCCATGGTTTGATTCCTTTGAATTTAACTCAAAGTATAAACCAAAATCAAAAGCGTTTTACAAGCTGATTTCCAAGTTCAGTGAGTAACAAACCCAAAATAACCCTTATTTTGCCTTGCTGACACATCAGGATTCCTTGCTGAAAAAGTCATCTGACGACTAACCACAGCTAAAACTATGTAAAAAGTAATAATAATTTAATAACAATGTAACAACGTGGTAATAACCGGTAAAAAGTTTAATAACAACGTAATAACAGTGTAACAACGTGGTAATAACTGGTAAAAAGTTTAATAACAACGTAACAACACTGTAACCACGTGGTAATAACTGGTAAAACGTTTAATAACAGTGTAACAACAACTTAATAACAGTGTAACAACATGTAATAACTAGTACAAAGTTTAATAACCACGTAATAACAGTGTAACTATGTGGTAATAAATGGTATAAAGTTTAATACCAACTTAATACCAGTGTGTTCACTTTGTAGAAAGTATAATAACGGTGTAACAACTTCTTAAAACCAGCTAAAAAGTGTAATAACAGTATAGCAACTTACAATCTTTATATACATTTTTCTTCTTTCTACTGTCTTTTTTCAATCTTTTAGTCATCCATGGTTTGATTCCTTTGAATTTAACTCAAAGTATAAACCAAAATCAAAAGCGTTTTACAAGCTGATTTCCAAGTTCAGTGAGTAACAAACCCAAAATAACCCTTATTTAGCCTTGCTGACACATCAGGATTCATTGCTGAAAAAGTCATCTGACGACTAACCACAGCTAAAACTATGTAAAAAGTAATAATAATTTAATAACAATGTAACAACGTGGTAATAACTGGTAAAAAGTGTAATAACAACGCAATAACAGTGTAACAACGTTGTAATAACTGGTCAAAAGTTTAATAACAACGTAATAACAGTGTAACAACGTGGTAATAACTGGTAAAACGTTTAACAACAACTTAATAACAGTGTAACAACATGGTAATAACTAGTAAAAAGTTTAATAACCACGTAATAACAGTGTACCTATGTGGTAATAAATGGTTTGAAGTTTAATACCAACTTAATACCAGTGTATTCACTTTGTAGAAAGTATAATAACAACATAATAACGGTGTAACAACTTCTTAAAACCAGCTAAAAAGTGTAATTACAGTATAGCAACTTACAATCTTTACATAAATTGTTCTTCTTTCTACTGTCTTTTTTCAAACTTTTAGTCATCCATGGTTTGATTCCTTTGAATTTAACTCAAAGTATAAACCAAAATCAAAAGCGTTTTACAAGCTGATTTCCAAGTTCAGTGAGTAACAAACCCAAAATAACCCTTATTTAGCCTTGCTGACACATCAGGATTCATTGCTGAAAAAGTCATCTGACGACTAACCACAGCTAAAACTATGTAAAAAGTAATAATAATTTAATAACAATGTAACAACGTGGTAATAACTGGTAAAAAGTGTAATAACAACGCAATAACAGTGTAACAACGTTGTAATAACTGGTAAAAAGTTTAATAACAACGTAATAACAGTGTAACAACGTGGTAATAACTGGTAAAACGTTTAACAACAACTTAATAACAGTGTAACAACATGGTAATAACTAGTAAAAAGTTTAATAACCACGTAATAACAGTGTACCTATGTGGTAATAAATGGTTTGAAGTTTAATACCAACTTAATACCAGTGTATTCACTTTGTAGAAAGTATAATAACAACATAATAACGGTGTAACAACTTCTTAAAACCAGCTAAAAAGTGTAATTACAGTATAGCAACTTACAATCTTTACATAAATTGTTCTTCTTTCTACTGTCTTTTTTCAAACTTTTAGTCATCCATGGTTTGATTCCTTTGAATTTAACTCAAAGTATAAACCAAAATCAAAAGCGTTTTACAAGCTGATTTCCAAGTTCAGTGAGTAACAAACCCAAAATAACCCTTATTTAGCCTTGCTGACACATCAGGATTCCTTGCTGAAAAAGTCATCTGACGACTAACCACAGCTAAAACTATGTAAAAAGTAATAATAATTTAATAACAATGTAACAACGTGGTAATAACTGGTAAAAAAGTTTAATAACAACGTAATAACAGTGTAACAACGTTGTAATAACTGGTAAAAGTTTAATAACAACGTAATAACAGTGTAACAACGTGGTAATAACTGGTGAAACGTTTAACAACAACTTAATAACAGTGTAACAACAACTTAATAACAGTGTAACAACATGGTAATAACTAGTAAAAAGTTTAATAACCACGTAATAACAGTGTAACTATGTGGTAATAAATGGTATGAAGATTAATACCAACTTAATACCAGTGTATTCACTTTGTAGAAAGTATAATAACAACATAATAACGGTGTAACAACTTCTTAAAACCAGCTAAAAAGTGTAATAACAGTATAGCAACTTACAATCTTTATATAAATTGTTCTTCTTTCTACTGTCTTTTTTCAAACTTTTAGTCATCCATGGTTTGATTCCTTTGAATTTAACTCAAAGTATAAACCAAAATCAAAAGCGTTTTACAAGCTGATTTCCAAGTTCAGTGAGTAACAAACCCAAAATAACCCTTATTTAGCCTTGCTGACACATCAGGATTCCTTGCTGAAAAAGTCATCTTACGACTAACCACAGCTAAAACTATGTAAAAAGTAATAATAATTTAATAACAATGTAACAACGTGGTAATAACTGGTAAAAAGTTCAATAACAACGCAATAACAGTGTAACAACGTGGTAATAACTGGTAAAACGTTTAACAACAACTTAATAACAGTGTAACAACAACTTAATAACAGTGTAACAACATGGTAATAACTAGTAAAAAGTTTAATAACCGCGTAATAACAGTGTAACTATGTGGTAATAAATGGTATGAAGTTTAATACCAACTTAATACCAGTGTATTCACTTTGTAGAAAGTATAATAACAACATAATAACGGTGTAACAACGTGGTAATAACTGGTAAAAAGTTTAACAACAACTTAATAACAGTGTAACAACAACTTTCCAATGTGTGCTTTAAAATTTGACTAAGAAACAGCTGAGATTTGAATCCTTAACCTTGTTGTTTCAAGGTAGGCTCTCTCCCCACTGAGCCATTCCCAGGCTACTGCAAACAACTTCTCTGGGCGTTTTGGTTGATACCTTGGTTCAAATCCAGCACAAGGCACCATCCATTGCCATTTCATTGACTTGTTAGAGTAGCTCAGTGGGTAAGCATGGGTGCCAACAAGTCTGAGGGCTGTTCCAGCATTCATGGTTCAAGTCTTGCTCAGACCAACTTATTTAAATGCTCTATATGTGTCAAAATCACAATTAGTCTGTTAGTAAATCCTCAAGGTAAAGTTTGTTTACATTACCTCAGATTTGAACCCCTTTTTATCCAGATACACCGCTGCTCAGACGTGCTACATGCTTAACCACTGAGCCACCAGGGACAAAGAATAGCCGGAACATCCTGAGAATACATCCCTAAGGTAAAGTGTGGTGTTTGTAAATAAAGTACGCAATTGCCATGAGATTCGAACCCATGTCTTTCCAGAAAAGCCTACGTTTATTTGAGCCACATACTTACCCGCTACACCACCAGGTCCACATGGCTTTGTGGAATGTTCTGAGAATATATCCCCAAGGTAAAGTGTGTCATTTGTAAATAAGTATGCAAATGTCAAAGCACTTGAAAAACGCCCAGAGAAGTTGTTTGCGGTAGCCTGCGAATGGCTCAGTGGGGAGAGAGCCTACCTAGAAACAACAAGGTTAAGGGTTCAAATCTCAGCTGTTTATTAGTCAAATTTTAAAGCACACATTGGAAAAGGCACTTGAAAAACGCCCGGAGAAAACATGCGTTACTACCGAGACTCCGTGGCCTAGTGGTTTGGACGGGTGCGAACAATGAAGAGTCGAGTAGACTTGCGGACGGAAACGGTGTTCGAATCCCAGGCATGGATGATCGTCCCATGGGTAATGCCCGGGGTCAGGGGGGTGTTCCCCCCCCTGAAAAATTGACATGTGAAACAGTGGGGTTATAGATCTGTACAAGTAAATAACTTATACTAATATTATATACCCCAAAAGTATAAGTTATTTTCTAACTCTCTCCACAACTTCTGCAGTTGTGAGAGGGAAGGGTTTAAGCAGTCACAGCTGGTCACCACACCAGATAGGGGTACCCAATTCCCCAGGGTATTTAGCACAGCGCCTTGTGCTGGATTTGAACCAGGGTTGCCAACATCTCAACCATGTGTAGATACCACTACACTATGAAGGCCTACCTACCAGCCTGCGATTATATATATATAACCTTCATATGGCTAAATTGACGATCATTTAAGGTAAATGAATTGGTTTGAGCGGGATTCGAACCAACATTACCAGGTTTGGCCTTTAACCAACATCTCAACCATGTGTAGATACCACTACACTATGAAGGCCTACCTACCAGCCTGCGATTATATATATATAACCTTCATATGGCTAAATTGACGATCATTTAAGGTAAATGAATTGGTTTGAGCGGGATTCGAACCAACATTACCAGGTTTGGCCTTTAACCAACATCTCAACCATGTGTAGATACCACTACACTATGAAGGCCTACCTACCAGCCTGCGATTATATATATATAACCTTCATATGGCTAAATTGACGATCATTTAAGGTAAATGAATTGGTTTGAGCGGGATTCGAACCAACATTACCAGGTTTGGCCTTTAACCAACATCTCAACCATGTGTAGATACCACTACACTATGAAGGCCTACCTACCAGTCTGCGATTATATATATATAACCTTTATATGGCTAAATTGACGATAATTTAAGGTAAATTAATTGGTTTGAGTGGGATTCAAACCAACATTACCAGGTTTGGCCTTAAACCTTAACATGCATGCATATACCCACTGAGCCACAGAGGATTCTACTGTGCAAACAGACTAATTGTGATTTTGACACATATAGAGCATTTAAATAAATCAGCAATAGGTCTGATCAAGACTTGAACCATGAACACAGGAACACAGGAATGGACCTCAGACTTAGTAACACCCATGCTTACCCACTGAGCTACAGAGGGTTTCTCTAACAAGTCCATGAAATGGCAATCCATAACCACCAGGTAAAGTGTTCGGTTTGTAAAGAAAAATGCAGACATGAGATTTGAACACATGTCTTTCCAGAAAAGCCACCACTTGCATGTTGCACATGCTTAACCAGTGTACCACAAGAGCCACAGCATCACATAGAACATTCTGACGCTACATCCCTAATGTAAAGTGTGAGGTTTATGTGATATGTCGTATTCCATGGGTCTACAGACAGAAATTGACTTAAAACAAGCTGCACTTAAAACAGCCGGCAAACCCACTAGGCCACAGCCTCTTGGCAGTAACGGACCTTTTCTCCAGGCGTTTTTCAAGCCCTGTTTTAAAATTTGGTCCACTAAATGCTAGGATTTGAACCACCAATCTTGTTGTTACAAGGCAGCGTCTCACCTCACTGAGCTAAACCCAGGCTAACACTAACATGTTCTCCAGGCGTTTTTCAAGTGCCTCCTCCAATCTGTGCTGAGAAATAAATAAATATGCAAATGCCATGAGATTCGAACCCATGTCTTTCCAGAAAAGCTTACATTGATTTGAGGCACACACTTACCCACTACACCACCAGGTCCACAAGGCTTTATGGAATGTTCTGAGAATACATCCCTAAGGAAAAGTGTGTCGTTTGTAAATAAGTATGCAAATGCTATGAGAGTCGAACCCATGTCTTTCCAGAAAAACCTACGTTGCTTCGAGCCACATACTTAACCACTACACCATCAGGTCCACAGCGCTTAAAGGAATGTTCTGAGAATACATTCCCAAGGTAAAGTGTGCTGTGTTTGTAAAGAAATGTACAGTGTCTTTCCAGAGTAGCCTTAATTTGTGCAATCCACTTGCTTAACCGCTACACCACCAGCTCCACAGCGTTACATGGAATGTTCTGAGAATACATCCCCAAGGTAAAATGTGATGTTTGTAAAGAAACACACAAATAACATGAGCTTCAAACCCATGTCTTTGCAGAAACGGGTCTGCTGGCATTAACCACATGCTTTACCGCTGCACCACCAGATCCACAGCAATGCAAGGAATGTTCTGAGAATACATCCCTAAGGTAAAGTGTGACGTTTGTAAAGAAATACGCAAATAATTAAATCAATTTTAAGATGCATGTGCATACCAGGTGAGCCACAGAGGATTCTTATACTTGGAAAGACTAAGTGTGATTATGTCACATTTAGATCACTTAAAGAAATCATCAATTGATGTCAGCAAGACTTTGAACCATGGATGCTGGCATGGCCTTCAGACTTGGTAGCACCTGTATTTACTCACTGAGCCACGCTTTTCTTATTGCATGAAGCACACAATGGCAATACACAATCTTCAGGTAATTTGTCTGTTTGTAAAGAAACGCACCATCAACATGAGATTCAAACACACATCATTCTAGATAAGCCTCCACTTGTATTTGCCACATGCTTCATTAACCACTTGGCCATCAGGGCCTCCGTGCAACATGGAACTTTCAGAGAATAAATCCTCAAGGTAAAGTGTGATGTTTATAAAGAAGCAAATAACAGCAGAATTTCCTCAGTACTGAACCCATGTTTTTCCAGAAACACCACTGCTAAGATATCCCACATGCTTATGCACTCAGCCACCAGGGACGCAAGATCTGTAGTACATTCTGAGAATACATCCCTAAGGTAAAGTGAGATTTTTGTTACACAAATTCCATGAAATTTGAATTTATGTCTGGCCAGAAAGGCGTACATTTATATAATCCACATGCTTAACCAGTACACCACCACACGTAAAGTGTGACGTTTGTAAAGAAATACGCAAATAACATGAGATTTGAACATATGTCTTTGCCAAAAAAACTCCATCTACCACAAATCTACATGCTTAACCAATACACCATCAGGTCCACGGCATTACATGTAATGTTCTGAGAATACATCCCTGAGGTGAAGTGTGATGTTTGTAAAGTAGTAAACAACAGCAGAAGTTCACATGTGTATCCACTCAGCCACATGGGCCACACCCTCCCTCCCTTAGTGAGAATCTATATATTGCTAAACTCATAGCTTCAGTTAAATGATTAACTGATGTTTAGAGTGGGATTTGACCCAAGGTACCTGTTTGGCACTGTGCCTTGCGCCGGATTTGAACCTGGGTTGCCAAGGTGTCAAGCATGTGTGTAAGCCCCTACACCATGACTTGCTAAATTACTAATATCTTAAATTAAGAGGTTTGCGTGGGATTTGAGCCAAGGTTACCAAGTTCAGCGTCCAACTTCAACATAAATGCATTTACCCACTGAGCAACAGAGGATTCTTGCTAATTTAGTTGAGACAGACTAATTGTAATTCTGACATCTATAGATCAGTTAAATATGTAATCGATTGATCTGAGCAAGACTTGAACCATGGATGCTGAAATGCCTCTCAGACTTGGTAGAACCCATGTTTACCCACTGAGCCACAGAGGATACTTGGAAATTTTGCTGACACAGACTAAGTGTGATTTTGACACCAATAGATCAGTTAAATAAATCATCATTTAATCTGAGCAAGACTTGAACCATGGGTGCTGGAGTGCCTGTCAGATTTAATGACAGAGGGTTACTGCTAGTTAGGTCGACACAGACTAAACTTGATTAACTAGAGATCGGTTAAATAAACGATGAATTGATTTGAGCAAGACTTGAACCATGAATGCTGAAGTACCTCTCAGACTTAGTGGCACTCATGCTCACCACTGAACCACTGACAATTACTGCAACTATTCAAGGAAAGTATTAGTAGTAGAGAAGTTGGTAAAGAAACATGTAAACAACGTTAGATTTTGAAGTCATGTCGATCCTTAAGAGATTCCACTTGTGCCACATGCTTCCCCAGTGTACCACGGGGCCATGACATTACATGGAACGTTCTGAGAATACATCCCTAGGGTAAAGTGTGATGTTCGAATGATGATGACAGCAAAACTTCTGTTTTCAACCCATGTTGTGCTGGAAATATTTCATTTGACACTTTCCATGTTCTTAACCACTCCACTGCCAGAGAAACAGCAAGTCAGGAACATTCTGAGAATCGATCCCAATGGTAAAAGGTGAGTTTTTTTCTTTCTTCAAAGAAACACATAGTACATTGCTGTTTCATGAAACTTTGCACTAACTATATGTTGCTCAGTGGGTAAGCATGTGTATGTTAATTGATACATTTAAACAACAAGTCCAAATCCTGAGTTAACTTAAGCCTCCACCAGATGTCACCAACAGCATCATGTCGTTCCTGTTTAAACGTTCCAGTGCTTAATCACTCAGTTATCAAAAGCTGAGCCCCCTACCAAGATGTTTGAAAACCTACACAAACACTTAAGTCCAACATTTAATCAAATAGGTCAAACTATTGACAGTTGATGAAGTAACAAATGGACACTATATTCTTTTACATTGGGTCATATTAACATAACTGAGATACAAACAAAACACTGTCAGGCTGGTTGTTTTGTTGATATAAATCTTGATATTTCAACAGTGACATGGCTGGACAGCTGGTTAGTCTTATTAAACACATCAATGATGGTAACTGTTAGGAGAATATTGTTACAGCTGGACAGGCTCTGGTTAAATTAAAGCGAATGGCCAGTTAAATTGTATTTTTCTCTTTACTTAACTCACTTAACTCTCATCCATCCTAGATCCATACCTTATACGTAATATTTTCTATACTGTATTCTATTGTATCTTCTTTATTTTTTATTTTAAATGATACCCTGTCAGAGTGCTGTACTGTACCCTGCTACTGTTGTAGGCTGCAATTTCCTCTCCGGGGGAAAGATGATCTTATCTTAAACAATGTCATTGCCTTTGAATCCTGTCAGCATAACCAAAGCGAGGGGAAATTGCAGTCAGAAACAGTGAGGATAGAAACAGTTAGCAGATCCAGCTCTAACATGAGGTCTATGGAGAACCAAGTCCCAGAAACCGTGTTACACTGAAGTTGTTTTTATTCACTAGTCCATAAAAAAAGGGAATGTTTCATGTCTCTCTTTCCATCCAGGGATGTTTATTTAGCGGGACAGAAGGGGCAGGTGTTGTTCTTACTGGACTGGAGCCACACACTGATGCACTAAAAACAAGAGAAAAAGAAAACCATCAACGCACAATCTTCCTCCTCGCCTTTCTTTCTTTTGATCAGGTATCCACAGCGATGGGTGACATCAGCGCACACATGGGGACAAAGTGCACTCACCTTGTGTACTGTGTGACTGCAGCTCATGCTGTGCTGATTGGCCGCTTCCACCTGGTTCTGGCACATTAGACACAGTTTGCGACTGCTGTGAGGCGCTGGCTGGGGGGGGGGGGGGGGGGGACGGGGACGGGGGACAGGGCAAGAACATGAGACAGGATATGGTCTGGGTGAATACTCTATTCTGATTGGTGATAACGTACACCTACTAAATAATTCCAGTTATAGCAGAGATCATATGCCTAATGCATTAACATGTGTGTGCAATGTTAGTCTTTCATGCCAGTTAGTTTCACTTAGAAGCACTTTCAATTTATTTGTACCTTATGACAAATGACAAATAAAGACCTATCTATCTATCTATCTAGTTGTGTTTTTCTCTGATCTTACTCATAACTCAAAATAGCCTAAAGCCTGTGAGGTGTGTGTACCTGAGGCGGCCTGGTGTTGAAGACTTGAGCAGGTCTTTGCTGAGGGGCCATTGCAGGTCTCTGTATGGGGCCTGGGGGGCGCTGGATTGGGGTTGGCGGGCCAGGCTTGCCCCTAGCTGCAGCAGAAGGCCTAGTGGGTCCTTGGGGCTGGACCGCTGCTGGCTCGGTGGGTTCCAGGCTCAGAGCCACCTGCTGGGTCACTTCCTCCACGGACATCCCTGCCATGGTGCCACGAGACATCTTGATGTGCTGCAACACAGACATGATCTGGGCTCTGACGGAGGAGAGGTAGAAAGGGAAGGTGAGAGGACATGGGAGGGAGGGAGGGAGGGAGGGAAGGATAGATAGAATGGTAGGAAAGGTGAAGGTGAATATTAGACACTATCCCTGAGAGTGCAGACGATGCCTTCGTATCCCACAGTGACCCTCCCTCACCTGGTGCAGTGCGGGAACCTGGCCCCCAGTTTCTCCAGCAGGATTTCCAGTTTGCCAGCAGGTGGGGGGTTACTGGGCGTGGGAGGCTGGGAGGCTGGGCAGAGGGCTGAGAGGAAGGGGGCGGCGTTCGGAGAGAGGCGCCACCGGGGGGCGCCATCGGGAGAGGGGAATGAGAGGGGGACGGGGATGGGGCAAGGGGAGGGGTCACTCTAGCAGGGGCTGAGAAGGATGGAAGGTGCTGGGGGGGCAAGGGCATCCCCATGTGCTGCATAGGGGGTCTGGGTGATAAGAACATCTGACTGATTACCAGGTCCACCTGGGAGAGGGGAGGGATGGAGCTATCAGACACATGACACCCTCAACAACAACAACAACAACAACAACAACACACACACACACACCATCGGGATGTGGGGAAGGTCTGGCATGTTGGCGATGGGAAGGTCCATTAACTTGTGGCCCTTGAGCAGCAGCTGAAGATGATCCTTGAACTGGTTCTGAGAGGAGAACACGGAGAGAGGGGGGCGGGGCGTGGAGGTGTTAGGTGGAAACACAGACCACCCTCCCCCTTGCACCACCACACCCCCAGGTTCCTCACCTGCAGCTCCCCCAGACTGTTGTGGACCTCGACCTGGACCTGCTCCCACCTCAGCCTCTGGTGCTGCTTGGATGGATCCATCCTGAGTGCGTGAAGTGGGCCGGTCAGTGAAACACGGGAGGTTTGGACAGTTAGGTTCCGAAATCGAACGTTAACGTGACTTCGTACAGGCGCACGGTCTTAATTGGCTCGTTACCTGATGGTGTCGGTACCCGATGTCAGACCTGGTGTTGGCGTTTGCTCCACGTCTCGCCTGTGCTGGACTCGGCGCTATCGCTTTCCTTCTCAATCTCCTCATAACCCCTGCGCAGTTCAGGGAGGGTCCTGCTGTGGTAGGCCATCTGTGGTCGGACGGAGGGTAAGTGAAGGAGGGTTACTTAGTGTACACATGGTTCCTTTGCTATTGGACACATTATACCATGGCCCATCAGGATCTAGTTCACCAGGTCGTACTTCCACTCTCTGCCTGTCTGGATTGGTGTTCATTTCTCTCTCTGCGGTCCAGACATCAGTCTGTAAGGGAGGCAGTCACACAGGGTGATTTATTAACAGGTTTCAGTTCATACACATGCTTTAACAGGATGTGGCACTTTAATTTGGGTTGTACTGCGGTGCTGTGCAATGACAATGACGCTTTGATCTGTTTAAGCAACCCAGACGGTTACCTGGATGCTTTTGTGCTCTGTATCCGACTCTCCCAGATTGGATGAGGGACGTTGGGTCCATCTCCGCCGGCCAGTGGGTCAATGTGGTCAACAGCCGCCGAGTTAAAGCCATCAGCCCAGGGAGGAAGGGCGGTGGGGTCAGACCATGTCTGCTGGAGTGCAGAACTTAGCAGAAGTGGAACAAACACGAGAGAACGAAACCGAAATAACAAACAAGTGCATGAAGGGAGGTCTTACTTTTACTCTTTACTTACTCTTTTGCCGATTATACAAAAATGTGCTTCCTTTTCCGACAACACAGGTACAATATTAGGTATTCGGTGTGTATGTATTAGGTTTGTATTCGCTCCAACAGCAGAAATATGAACTAAGATGACAAAATACCCGTGCGAGCTTTGAATCTTAAAAGACTGAAGCAGTACTTCCGGGTAGGGGTTATTTTTTGGAAGATTTCAGAATAAAAGCAGCAGATTGTTTGTGCCAGTTTGTGTTGAAACATGGTTGGAAAACACTGTTATTCTGTTATACTAACCCTATACTATACTGTTATACTCTGTTATACTAACCCTATACTATCCAAAGTTTTGGATCTGGTGTTTTGCTTTACCTCACATTGTAATAAAATGCGTCCAATGTACGTTTTGACAAATATCTCAAGTCAATCATTCAACACTGCAGAAAAGAACACAGCAACGTTCAGATAAATGTACATTTATTATTTCGGACATACAACACAAATCGCTTGATAGGGAATTGTGCAATAGGATGTGCACTGAAATTACAGAACCTTTTCATACTAATACACACAACACACATTGCAATTTTCTGTTTTCTTTAATACACACAGAATATGGTCAACAACACACACTTTGTCTTTTACTATGAGTTAGAAAGACACCTCACACTGAAGCATTAAGCAGTATTGGGGGGGGGGGGGGGGGGGGGGGGCTGTTACAGGTCCCCTCCTTACTGAGGGTCTTTACTCATGAGGGGTTTGTCATCCAGTGTGAAACCATTTCAGGAGAAGACTTTAACATTTGTAACCAGAAGAGTCTTGAATCAGACCATATAACCCTGGCTATTGCAGTTGTTTAGTTCTACTTTCCTACTAAATATAAAAGGTCTTCTTTTAAGATTACAGCTGAATATCAACCAGGTCTGCATAACCCTTGTTTTCTACCTTGTAAATTCCCAGGGGGGGACACGGCCCCCTCCCTGGCCCCAGGTTCTCTGGGGACTCCAGTCAGCTGTGGGTGGGGATCGAACCAGAGCTCTGAGACCAGCGGTAGCCTGCGCACACCTGCTCATCACTGCTCACAGTTACTAACCCACCACACCACAGCCTTCCAGCGTTAACAAGCCTTTTCTCCAGGCGTTTTTCAAGTGCCTCTGCCTACCTTTGCTGTAAAATTTGGCAGTGACCTAAGCAGGAATCAAACCCCAAACCTTCTGGTTACTAGTCAGGTACTCTACTCAATGAGCAAACTCTGATCATGTTAAACCCTTTTCTCCAGGCGGTTTTCAAGTGCTGCTTCTAATGTGTGGATTAAAATAAGTATTTCCAAGGGATTGAACCACCAACCTTGTGATTACAAGGCAGCCACTTTCCTCACTGACCCAAAGCAGCACACAACAATTCATCGTTCTCCAGGTGTTTTTTACTCACTTGAACAATGCCTGAAAAAACTAAGTTAATTGTGTGTGACGTTCTAGAATGGATCAGTGAGTAAAGGGGCTGTCTTAACATCACAGGGTTGATGGTTCAAGCACAGCAAAAGTCTAATTTTAAACCACATATTGAAAGTGACGCTTGAAAAATGCCCAGAGGAAGCTGTTGCTCAACCTAGAATTAGCTCACTGAGGAGAGAGGCTGACTTGTAACCAAAAGGGTGCAGGTTTGAGTCCCAGCCATGTTAAAACACATTTTGAAGCACTTGTTGGAAGAGGCACTTGAAATATGCCTGGAGAAAGGTTGCTAAATGTGTGCTACTTTGGTTCAGTGAGGAATGTGTTTGCGCTGTAATCACAAGGTTGGTGGTTCAATCCCATGGAAATACTTATTTTAATCCACACATTAGAAGCAGCACTTGAAAAACGCCTGGAGAAAACAGTTTAGCATGCTCAGAGTTGGCTCACTGAGTAGAGTGACTGACTAATAACCAGAAGGTTTGGGGTTTGATTCCTGCTTATATCACTTCCAAATTTTACAGCCCAGGTTGGAAGAGGCACTTGAAAAACGCCTGGAGAAAAAGCTTGTTAACGCTGGGAGGCTGTGGTGTGGTGGGTTAGTAACTGTGAGCAGTGATGAGCAGGTGTGCGCAGGCTACCGATCGTCTCAGAGCTCTGGTTCGATCCCCACCCACAGCTGACTGGAGTCCCCAGAGAACCTGGGGCCAGGGAGGGGGCCGTGTCCCCCCCTGGGAATTTACAAGGTAGAAAACAAGGGTTATGCAGACCTGGTAGATCATCAGCTAGACTTTTGAAAGTAGACCATTTAATTATATTTACATAACTAAACATTAGCATGGAATTAGCTCAATGAGGTGAGATGCTGCTCATGGTTGTATTGGTTGGAGGTGTTTTAATTTTAAAGCAGGACATGGAAGAGGTACTTGAAATCTTAAATCTTAGCCATGTATGGGCTGTTTTGTAAGGCACAGATTGGAGGAGGAATTTGAAAAATAGTAGAATGTTTCCCTAGGTTTGGCTCAGTGAGGTGAGATGGTGCCTTGTAGTCCCATGTTTGGGGGTTCGAATCCCAGCATTTAGTGAACAAAATTTTAAAGCAGGACTTGGAAGTGGCACTTGAAAAACACCCAGAGAACATATTAACATTGGCCTGGGTTTGGCTCAGTGAGGTGAGATGCTGCCTTGTAGTCCCATGGTTGGGTGTTCAAATCCCTGCATTAGTGGACAAAATTTTTAAGCAGGACTTGGAACAGGCACTTGAAAAATGCCCAGAGAACATATTAATGTTAGCCTGCGTTTGGCTCAGTGAGGTGAGATGCTGCCTTGTAGTCCCATGGCTGGGGGTTCAAGTCCCAGCATTTAGGAGACAATCATTTTAAGCAATGCTTCGAAGAGGCACTTGAAAAACGCCCAGAGAACATGCTAACATTAAATGCAAGGTTGGGGGTTCAAGTCTGAGGAGCCAACATTTTAAAGCAATCCTTGGAAGAGGCACTTGAAAAACGCCCGGAGAACATGTTAGTGTTAGCCTGGGTTTAGCTCAGTGAGGTAAGACGCTGCCTTATAACAACAAGATTGGTGGTTCAAATTTTAAAACAGGGCTTGAAAAACGCCTGGAGAAAAGGTCTGTTACTGCCAAGAGGCTGTGGCCTAGTGGGTTTGCCGGCTCGTTAACGATGAAGAGTCAGGTAGACTAACGTCACTGGCAGGCTCGGAGTGCCAACTGCGATTCCAATTCATTTACCTTAATTGATCGTCAATGAAGCAATATATAGGTTGTATATATATATATAATCGCAGGCTGGTAGGTAGGCCTTCATAGTGTAGTGGTATCTACACATGGTTGAGATGTTGGTTCGAATCCCGCTCAAAGTTCAAGGTTTGGAAGAGGCACTTGAAAAACGCCCAGAGCTTTTGACATAGTATCTTGGGTTTGGCTCAGTGAGATGAGATGCTGCCTTGCAACAGCAAGGTTGGGGGTTCAAGTCCCAGTATTTAGGAGACAATTTTTAAATCAAGGCATGGAAGAGGCACTTGAAAAACGCCCGGAGAAAAGGTCTGTCACCGCCGAGAGGCCGTGGCCTAGTGGGTTTGCCGGCTCGTTAACGATGAAGAGTCAGGTAGACTAACGTCACTGGCGGGCTCGGAGTGCCAACTGCGACCGGGGTTCAAATCCCAGGCACGGCTGTATCGGAGTCCCATGGGTGGAGCCCAGGGTCGGGGGGGGCCGTGTCCCCCCTGAAAAATTGCCATCTGGTACAGAGGGGTTATGTAGAAGAGGGGGATGACCGACCTACATTTTAGACAAAAATCACATGGCTATTAATTAAGTTAGTTAGTTATTACCTTATTACATTTGCATAAATATATTTTAAAAGGTAGTTTCTTATTATATATCTTCCACATCTTGGTGGCCAGTTGGAGGGATACCTTGCCGACACAGGAGATTGGTCAGTTGGGGGAGCCCTACTGGGCAGTTGGGGAGTGCACTGTGGTCAGAGTGGTCTGGCCAGTTGGGGGCACTGCATTCACACAGTTGCCACAGTTTGGCACACTTATTTGAACCTGGGTTGTCAAGCATACGCCCACCTCTCTGCTACACAACCTATACATTGCTAAATTAATATCTTAAGTTAAATTATTGGGCTTGAGTGGGATTTGATCAAAGGTTACTAGATTCAGCTTCAGACTTTATCATACATGTGCAAACCCACTGAGCCACAGAGGATTCTTGCTGTTTTGGCTGACTAATGGTGATTTTGACACCTATCAGTTAAATAAATCATCAATATATCTGAGTAAGACTTGAACCATGGATCCTAGAATGCCTCTCAGACTCAGTGACACCCATGCTTACCCACTGAGCCATAGACAGATAACACAGACTTGACTCTTCATTGTTCGCACCCGTCCAAACCACTAGGCTACAGAGTCTCGGTAGTAACACATGTTTTCTCCGGGCGTTTTTCAAGTGCCTTTTCCAATGTGTGCTTTAAAATTTGATTTAGAAACAGCTGAGATTTGAACCCTTAACCTTATTGTTTCAAGGTAGGCTCTCTCCCCACTGAGCCATTCCCAGGCTACTGCAAATAACTTCTCTGGGCGTTTTGGTTGATACCTTGGTTCAAATTCAGCACAAGGCACCATGGATTGCCATTTCATTGACTTGTTAGACTAGCCCTCTGTAGCTCAGTGGGTAAGCATGGGTGCCACCACGTCTGAGGGCTGTTCCAGCATTCATGGTTCAAGTCTTGCTCAGACCAACTTATTTAAATGCTCTATATGTGTCAAAATCACAATTAGTCTGTTAGTAAATCCTCAAGGGAAAGTTTGATGTTTGTTTACATTACCTCAGATTTGAACCCCTGTTTACCCAGACACACCGCTGCTCAGACATGCTACATGCTTAACCACTGAACCACCAGGGACAAAGGATGGCCGGAAAATCGTGAGAATACATCCCTAAGGTAAAGTGTGGTGTTTGTAAATAAGCAATAAGCAATTTCCATGAGATTCGAACTCATGTCTTTCCAGAAAAAAAGCCTACATTGATTTGAGCTACATACTGACCCGCTACACCATCAGGTCCACATGGCTTTGTGGAATGTTCTGAGAATATATCCCGAAGGTAAAGTGTGTCATTTGTAAATAAGTATGCAAATGACAAGGCACTTGAAAAACGCCCAGAGAAGTTGTTTGTAGTAGCCGGGGAATGGCTCAGTGGGGAGAGAGCCTACCTAGAAACAACAAGGTTAAGGGTTCAAATCTTGCTGTTTATTAGTCAAATTTTAAAGCACACATTGGAAAAGGCACTTGAAAAACGCCCGGAGAAAACATGTGTTACTACCGAGACTCCGTGGCCTAGTGGTTTGGACGGGTGCGAACAATGAAGAGTCGAGTAGACTTGCGGACGGAAACGGTGTTCGAATCCCAGGCATGGATGATCGTCCCATGGGTAATGCCCGGGGTCAGGGGGGTGTTCCCCCCCCTGAAAAATTGACATGTGAAACAGTGGGGTTATAGATCTGTACAAGTAAATAACTTATACTAATATTATATACCCCAAAAGTATAAGTTATTTTCTAACTCTCTCCACAACTTCTGCAGTTGTGAGAGGGAAGGGTTTAAGCAGTCACAGCTGGTCACCACACCAGATTGGGGTACCCAATTCCCCAGGGTATTTAGCACAGTGCCTTGCACTGGATTTGAACCAGGGTTGCCAACATCTCAACCATGTGTAGATACCACTACACTATGAAGGCCTACCTACCAGCCTGCGATTATATATATATAACCTTCATATGGCTAAATTGACGATCATTTAAGGTAAATGAATTGGTTTGAGCGGGATTCGAACCAACATTACCAGGTTTGGCCTTTAACCAACATCTCAACCATGTGTAGATACCACTACACTATGAAGGCCTACCAACCATCCAGCGATTATATATATAACCTATATATTGCTAAATTGACGATCATTTAAGGTAAATGAATTGGTTTGAGCGGGATTTGAACCAACATTACCAGGTTTGGCCTTAAACCTTAACATGCATGCATATACCCACTGAGCCACAGAGGATTCTACTGTGCAAACAGACTCATTGTGATTTTGACACATATAGAGCATTTAAATAAATCAGCAATAGGTCTGATCAAGACTTGAACCCTGAACACAGGAATGGACCTCAGACTTAGTAACACCCATGCGTACCCACTGAGCTACAGAGGGTTTCTCTAACAAGTCCATGAAATGGCAATCCATAACCACCAGGTAAAGTGTTCGGTTTGTAAAGAAAAATGCAGACATGAGATTTGAACACATGTCTTTCCAGAAAAGCCACCACTTGCATGTTGCACATGCTTAACCAGTGTACCACAAGAGCCACAGCATCACATAGAACATTCTGACGCTACATCCCTAATGTAAAGTGTGAGGTTTATGTGATATGTCGTATTCCATGGGTCTATACGACAGAAATTGACTTAAAACAAGCTGCACATCAAATAGCCGGCAAACCCACTAGGCCACAGCCTCTTGGCAGTAGAGGACCCTTTCTCCAGGCGTTTTTCAAGGCCTGTTTTAAAATTTGGTCCACTAAATGCTAGGATTTGAACCACCAATCTTGTTGTTACAAGGCAGCGTCTCACCTCACTGAGCTAAACCCAGGCTAACACTAACATGTTCTCCAGGCGTTTTTCAAGTGCCTCCTCCAATCTGTGCTGAGAAAAAAAAAAATATGTTTTTCCAGAAAAGCTTACATTGATTTGAGCAACGTACTTACCCACTACACCACTTTGTAAAGAAATAAACAAACAACACGAGACTTGAACGCATGTCTTTTCAGAAAGGGGTCTGCTGGCATAATTCCCATGCTTTACCGCTACACCACCAGGTCCACAGTATCGCAACGAATGTTCTGAGAATACATCCCCAAGATAAAGTGTGACGTTTGTAAAGAAATACGCAAATAACATGAGATTTGAACTCACGTTTTTGCAAAAAATAGCATCAATTGTGATCCACATGCTTTGCCACTACACCACCAGATCCACAGGGTAATGTGGAATGTTCTGAGAATACATCCCAAAGGTAAAGTGTGGTGTTTGTAAATAAGTATGCAAATGCCATGAGTCGAACCCATGTCTTTCCAGAAACGCTTACATTGATTTGAGCCACATACTTAACCACTACATCACCAGGTCCACTGCGCATAACCGAATGTTCTGAGAATACATCCCCAAGGTAAAGTGTGCTGTGTTTGTAAAGAAATGTACAGTGTCTTTACAGAGAATGCTTAATTTGCGCAATCCACTTGCTTAACCACTACACCACCAGCTCCACAGCGTTACATGGAAAGTTCTGAGAATACATCACCAAGGTAAAATGTGATGTTTGTAAAGAAATAAACAAACACCACGAGACTTGAATGCATGTCTTTTCAGAAATCGGTCTGCTAGCATAATCCCCATGCTTTACCGCTACACCACCAGGTCTACAGTATCACACCGAATGTTCTGAGAATATATCCCCAAGGTAAAGTGTGACGTTTGTCAAGAAATACGCAAATAACATAAGATTTGAACTCACGTTTTTGCAAAAAAGCATCAAATACGATTAACATGCTTTGCCACTACACCACCAGGTCCAGAGGGTGACGTGGAATGTTCTGAGAATACATTCCAAAGGTAAAGTGTGGTTTTTGTAAATAAGTATGCAAATGCCATGAGTCGAACCCATGTATTTCCAGAAAAGCCTACATTGATTTGAGCCACATACTTCTATGCTCTATATCACATGATCTTTCTTGCCCTCTTCAGTGCCCTGGTATCATGGAAAGACTTGACAGAGAGCAAGGGAGTGCCGATCACCCACTCTGCAGCCTTAATCACATTTCTTTAACTTGTGGGCTTGTGGGAAGAACATTCTCTTGTGGGCTTTGTGGAGATGCCCCCCTCCCCAGCCCCAGGCTTTCTCCAAGAACTCCGGTCAACAACGGTTAGGGGTTATACACCCTCCGCATGGCAACTCCGAGACCGTCAGTGACATTAGCTACCTGACTTACCATAGTTCGGTAGTAGTCTACTACCACCTGCACTCACACACACACACACACACAAAAGTAATCAGCTTCAACACTCTATCTGATTGGTCCTGAGGCGGTATTTGAGCTTGGAGTTTTCCTCTCTCAGTTCCTCCAGGTTAGGGGACAGGAAAGGCTGGCTCAGCGGGTTCTTCAGGCCCTCGATCTCCGCAGAAAATACAAATGTATTTTATTAACTGTTGTCATGAATAAATTAAAGGAATTATGAGATGAGAATCTCGCTAAAGGATACTATTATTTATCTTGTAACGTTACAAAATAAACTGTTACTAAAGAAGGTATCAGAGGTGGCACTTAAGAAATAGGCCCGTGTAATTCATTTTCAAATAAAAACGTAAGTGTTTTAGGATTATTTAGCCTTTATTAAAAAAAGAAAATACAAATCTTGAAAAAAACAAAACAAACGCAACGGCAAACAATAAATTTTTCCTTTACCGATTATGAGAATAATCATGGTCATAATGATACAGTAGTAATAATTCATAAAGGTCTTCTTCCTCATCCCAGCCCATCATGGTAATATAATGGCGGTCAACATGATGACATTGCACAGCTCAGTGGTGGCACTTGTATATATATATATATAAACTCATATATTCACTCTTAACATGGTTGTTTATAAGTACCCCACAAAATGCACAAAGAGGAAAAAAAATCATCGAAACTGAATCACAGGTTCATAATTCATAGTTCACAGCACCGCCCAAAAAACATGCTCCAACGGTTGTCATGTCTGCTTCATGTGATGTTACGGAGGGTGGGGGGGGGATCGGACCTGAACTCTGTAAGAATACCCATGCTCTGAAGTGTGTTCGCTGGTGTGACAGGTAGGACTATCGAGGTTGAAGAGACTGCAGGTGTGTGTACAGTACAGTACAGGTGTGTGTGCAGGTATATGCAGGTGTCTGTGTAAAGGTGTGTGTGCAGGTGTGTGTACAGGTGTGTGTGCAGGTATATGCAGGTGTGTATAGATGTGTGTGCAGGTGTGTGTTCAGGTGGGTGTGCAGGTGTGTGTGCAGGTCAGGTGGTTGGGAAAGGTGTAGAAGTCAGGAGGACTGTGATGGCTGACTTAACATCTAGTCAGGGTCCACATCCTCCTTTCAGTCTGTAGGTGTGTGGCAGGTCCATCCATCAAGCAAAGGTTTGTGTGTAAGTGTGTGTGTGTGTGGAGGGGAGGGAGGGAGGGGGGTAGCTGGGGTGTGACTTGAACACATTTGATAACGAGTGGGTTGTTTTAGAGCGTGTATGTTTTTGCCAAATGATGTCTCAAGCAGTCACTGATAAAAAATGCTGTGTTCCTCTGATGTGTTCATCTTCGCTCTCTCAGCGTCAGCTTGGCACAATTTAGAGATTTGAAAGAAGAATAAAATAAAGGGAATCTCTCTGGGGCCCCTGACACACACTCTGTCTGTCTCTCTCTCCCTTTGTCTCTCTCTCTCTTTGTGTCTCTGTCTCACAGCTGTTCAGTGACATAGATGGTAACTCCCAGCAACACTTAAGAACAATATTAAGTTAACAATGACAGTGCTGGGACGATGGCTGTGGTCAGACAGACAGGCACACAGACAGGCACACAGACAGACAGGCACATAGACAGGCACACAGACAGGCACACAGACAGACAGGCACATAGACAGACAAGCACAGAGGCAGACAGACAGACAGGCAGGCGCACAGACAGGCACACATGCACACAGGCAGACAGGCTGACAGACAGACAGGCAGACAGACAGGTAGGCACAGACAGACTGGCCGACCACATATGAAACCCAGGTAGCTGGAGCATAGAACGCACCAGAGCTTCACAGCGGGCCCTGAATCCAGCTTCCTCAACACGCCTCCTTCCCATCACCCACAATGTGTATGTGTGTGTGTGTGTGTGTGTGTGTGTGTGGGTGTGCTTTAGCAGTCCTCGTCTTTGTCATCCACCGTTCCTTTGAGCCGCAGGCGGGCAAAGTCCTCGAACACAAAGTCATCATCCTGGGAGATGCTGCTGCTGCAGGAGACACAGAGAACAGGCCACTTAGGAGATAGCAGAGGAAACAAGGAGATAGGGCAGTGAACAAGGAGACAGCGGAGGAAGCAAGGAAAAAGAGGGAGGAACCGGAGAGAAAGCACATCTTAAGATTTTATATATATATATATATATATATATACACACTATATATATATAATTCCAAATAACCAACTGAATACTCACTTTGTTTCAAATTCTATCAGGTTGGTGTCGATGGGAGGGTCCAACTCTGGCACAGCTGTAGGGCAAACACACACAATTATGTCATGTCAGTGTTGCCACGGCAACGGCCCGGCATCACCATGGCAACCCCATGTAAGAGGAGGAAGTAAGCACAGAGTGATGCCAGAGTGCGAGGGGGTGTCTGCATATAGGAGTGTGATGCTATGTGAGGAGATTTAACATCTCAGGGTCTGTACCTGACTGGGGGGGTGAGACAGGGTCTGTACCTGACTGGGGGGGTGAGACAGGGTCTGTACCTGACTGGGGGGGTGAGACAGGGTCTGTACCTGACTGGGGAGGTGAGACAGGGTCTGGGGAGGTGAGACAGGGTCTGTACCTGACTGGGGAGGTGAGACAGGGTCTGTACCTGACTGGGGGGGTGAGACAGGGTCTGTACCTGACTGGGGAGGTGAGACAGGGTCTGTACCTGACTGGGGGGGTGAGACAGGGTCTGTACCTGACTGGGGAGGTGAGACAGGGTCTGTACCTGACTGGGGGGGTGAGACAGGGTCTGTACCTGACTGGGGAGGTGAGACAGGGTCTGTACCTGACTGGGGGGGTGAGACAGGGTCTGTACCTGACTGGGGAAGTGAGACAGGGTCTGTACCTGACTGGGGAGGTGAGACAGGGTCTGTACCTGACTGGGGGCGTGAGACAGGGTCTGGGGGGGTGAGACAGGGTCTGTACCTGACTGGGGGCGTGAGACAGGGTCTGTACCTGACTGGGGGGGTGAGACAGGGTCTGTACCTGACTGGGGGGGTGAGACAGGGTCTGTACCTGACTTGGGGGGTGAGACAGGATCTGGGGGGGTGAGACAGGGTCTGTACCTGACTGGGGAGGTGAGACAGGGTCTGTACCTGACTGGGGAAGTGAGACAGGGTCTGTACCTGACTGGGGGCGTGAGACAGGGTCTGGGGGGTGAGACAGGGTCTGTACCTGACTGGGGAGGCTAGACAGGGTCTGTACCTGACTGGGGAGGTGAGACAGGGTCTGTACCTGACTGGGGGCGTGAGACAGGGTCTGGGGGGGTGAGACAGGGTCTGTACCTGACTGGGGGCGTGAGACAGGGTCTGTACCTGACTGGGGGGGTGAGACAGGGTCTGTACCTGACTGGGGGGGTGAGACAGGGTCTAGGGGGGTGAGACAGAGTCTGTACCTGACTGGGGGCGTGAGACAGGCAGCTCTGTAGGTTTGGGGTGCATGAGGACAAAGGGGAGCTCCACTGCAACATCCCTGCAGAAACAGAGAGAAGAACATGTTAATGAACCCCTCCTGAACACACCTTAATGAACCCCTCCTGAACACACCTTAATGAACCCCTCCTGAACACACCTTAATGAACCCCTCCTGAACACACCTTAATGAACCCCTCCTGAACACACCTTAATGAACCCCTCCTGAACACACCTTAATGAACCCCTCCTGAACACACACACACCACCCACAGGGTGAAACAGCAAACTTTCTGAGGTCCTGATATGACATCATCATCCAGGAACAGTTCTCCTTCATGCTGTTAAAGCACCAGACCTGGTCTGTCCAGTGTTAAAGTGGAACTAGAACACATGTGGTGATCAAACCACCTTCACAAGCAATAAACCCAATAATCCAGATGATCACACATGGTTCTGTTCAGCCAACCGCTCCATCATAATTTAGTCTGATGAACCGAACAGATCTATTCGTTCACAGTTTGGGTTTGTGTCCAATCGAGTGGCTTCTCGCAGACAGAAAAACGACATCGCTGTCTGAAATTGACTTGCAGGTGATTGGACCATCATCCGGTCTAGGCACATGGAGTACAATTGATGACTGTTGGCATGGCGACGGCTGTCAACCATGTAGCTAGGCAGAGCCAGTAATCACAAGACAGCAATGTGATTGGCTGGACTGCTAAAATACAGAGACGCATTTTGATTGGCTGAGACAGTCCAGACTTTTCCACTGGAAGGAATCTTGATGTCAGCCGGTGAGATGAGGATTGGTCTCAATAGGTAGGATTTATTTTTTATTACATTTATTATTTTTTTTAACTTAGAAAATAGAACAGTGGACCAGGTTCTAAGTTGCTCAACTGAACAGAACTAGAGAAACAGTATTGAGAGAAACTCTTAACTCACTGTATATTCTGCTTCTGCTGCCTATTTTGCACTTCTGGCTGGATGCTAACTGCATTTTGTTACCCTGTACTTGTGTGTGTGTAATGACAATAAAGTATCTAATCATAAAGAGTGTTAATAGAGCTCATCTACAAGCCTATCAGTTATACATCAGTCCCTGCTTACATCCAATAGGAACACAGTTATGACAACCAGGAAGTAGGAGTCTCTTTCACAGAAGTTATGTCTCTTCCTGTCTAGTAGGACAGAGACAGGCCTATGAAGGAGCACGCGCACACACACACACACACACACACACACACACACACACTGGAGCAAGTGTTCAAAACACTACACAAAAGTTATTTGGGATGCAAGTTTAAAAAGCGTACACACACACACACACAGGTGGCGGCTGAGACGTCATATTACCTCTCCAACACGCCACTCAGCAGGCTGAGGAAACCCATGGTGAGGGGAGGGGCAGATGGAGAGACAGACGGAGGAGAGAGACAGAGAGAGAGAGAGAGAGAGAGAGACAAACACGCAACAGGAAAAGGGAAGAGGGCATGAAATGAGGAGAGACCTCCAGGAAACACAACCAAGAAGAGGGGAGGGGAGGAGTACACAGCGAAGCACATGTGGAGGAGGGAAGGGAGGGAGGGAGGGGGAGGAGGGGTTGGTGAGCGTCAGGGCCAACATGAGATGCAGCGGTAGAGATCACACAGCTGGCAGAGGTCACAGAGGTCACAGAGGTCGCAGAGGTCGCAGTGTTGTAACGGTGGAGGGTGTCTGTGGAAGCAGCACAGCTGGACACTCACCCTCCACGGGACACCACCAACTTGATCTTCACCCTGTAGGACACCAGGATTCCCAGAACCTCCTTATTGGTCACATCCTTCACACTGATACAGACACACACACAGGGAGAGAGACAGACAGACAGGAGAGAGACAGACAGACAGGAGAGAGACAGACAGACAGACAGGAGAGACAGACAGACAGGAGAGAGACAGAGAGGAGTGTTAAGCAGGCTTAATAAAACAGACAGTGTGTGTGTTCAGCCTCTCCCAGCAGTAAACATTTGCACAAACTTAGTTTGCATGAGGTCATCTTAGCTTGTGTGTGCTGGTGAGTGAGTGTGTCTCACATGGTGGAGGAGGCCAGGTTGGTGTCTTCATGCTTCAGCTTGCCGTCCAGGGCCAGACCCCTCTTCTCCCTGTTCTTGTCCAGCGTGGGGGTCAGGGTGTACACCTTGCAGAAGGTCGAACTGGACGACACCTGGTCACTGGACACACACACATCAGCAACAATTAACACCTTCTAACTTGGATGGATGGATAAAGGGATGGATGAAGAGATGGACAGAATGATGGACAGAGGGAGCGGAGAAGACTCACTCTGCTTCAACCTGAGCGACTGGACACTTGTACTGAGCAGTACTGAAGAGACAGATGTCAGCATACTGCCGTACTGTAAGAGAGAGAGGAAGAGGGAGAGAGGGGAGGGGAAAAGGGAGGGAGGGGGAGCCGGGGGAGAGTCTTACTTCATAGTAAACTTGTGTGTATGAACCATCAGTCAGACAGACCTGTAGTAAAAACTCACCTGATATTTTGACTCTCTTGACCGTCTTGGTGGAGTTGTTGGTCACATGGACGTTCACACTGATGGGCTCCCCATGGTAATACAGCTGGAGACACAACAACACAACATGCTGCTGTGAGGGTGGGGGTGTGTGTACCAGGTCTGTGTGTGTGTGTCAGGTGTGTGTGAGTGTGTGTGTGTGTGTCAGGTGTGTGTACCTCCTTGTCCAGCGAGGCCTCCAGGTGCAGTGAGCGGTCCGACAGCAGGAAGCTGCGGGTGGTCTCCACCATGGGCTGAGGGCCGGGCTTCTCTGGAGCGTACTGGACCTTCCTGATGACCAGACGCACTGAGTTCCTGAGACACACACACACACAGACACACACAGACACATACACACGGAGACAGACACACACAGGTCACGTGCATGTCAGATGTATGCACTCACCATTACAATCTTATGCTGTCAACATGCTGCATCTCTCAGTCTCACTCTCAGTTTTCTTACCGTTTGTGGATCTTCTCCTCTATCGTTTTGGCACAGAACGCTCTGATCTCAAAGTCAACACCACAGGCCTGAGAGGAGACAGGGGAGGAGACAGGAGAGGAGACAGGAGAGAGGAGAGGAGACAGGAGACAGGAGAGGACAGAGGAGAGGAGACAGGAGAGGAGAGGAGGGAGGATAGGAGACAGGAGAGGAGACAGGAGACAGGAGAGGAGACAGGAGAGGAGAGTGTGAGACAAGGACAACAAGGATGTCTGCCTGTGTCCTCAAAAGAGGATGACTGCAGTTTTCAGTGTTGTTTTCAGCATTGGTAGTAAGAGGTGTGTGTTAGTGAGTGTGTGTGTTAGAGTGTGTGTGTGTGTCCACCTCACCTTCCCAGTGTCCTCTGGTCCAGGCTGTAAAGTGACTGAGCAGGGCAGGTTCTGAGGAATCTAGACCAGACACAAACACACCGACAGAATCTTCAACAACCTCACAGGACAGGTAAGCATGGGGACTTCCTTTAACAGACACAGTTACAGCGTGCAGCAGAACAGAGATCTGAGTTGTCTTATCTTGCAATTATGTCATATCAGACAAAGTAGGTGTGTGGGTGTGTGCATGTGTGTGTGTGTGTGTGAATGTGTGTGTGTGTTGTGCTGGGAGGCCCCCTCACAGTAAAGTAGAAGGGGTGTGCCTGCTGGCCCAGCTTCTTCAGGAGTCGCTCCTGCAGACGGCTGTTCGGTTTGCGCTCCTCAGCGATGGGGGGGAAGGCCTGGAAGGTGGAGATGTACAGATCCTTCCGGAACGACAGGCCCAGCACGTCCAGGTCCTCGCGGCCATACCGAAAGGCACAGGTCAGGGTCACGAAGACTAGGGGTGGGGAGAGAGAGGTGTGGAGGAAGGATGGGAGGGGAGGGAGGAGAAGGGGTGGAAACAGGAGGAGGAGGAATGATGGACGTGTTTGCAGACGTTAGATAAAGATTAACAGTTGAGCAGTTGATGTGTTTCCTGGCAGTATGCATACCTTTCCTGTCTTTCAGGTATTCAGGGTCGACCAGGATTACACCATCTATAACAACAACAACCAAAAAGAATGATGTTGAAATAGTTACTCTTGGAGACAAAAGAGAACTAGAACCTTTAAAACACACACACACTCAACCTGACATCAAACACAATCATTTCTTACCAACAGGATCGACCTGATCAAGGTGGTCAACAAAGTCTCTCTTTCCCAGGTACACTGTGACCTGTGAGAGGGAGACAGTGAGGGGTGAGGAGGGGAGCTATCAGGTGCTGATGGAGGGGTGGGACGTTCTTAAGGCTGAGTGTCGAGTGTCTGCTGAAAACCAAGCAATCTAACCAAAGATCACATGACAGCTTACCTTACAGTTGGGGCTTGACTTCTTGAAAACTCTGAGAAGAAGAATAGAGAGACAGAGAGAGAGAGACAGGAAAGAGAGACACAGAAGTTAAGCAAACACAAAATGCAGAAAGCGAGAAAGAGCGAGAAGTCAGGTTATGGAAAGTGAAAATGCCAAGTGTGTGATTTTCACACCTCTCCATGACCTCTGACTCCAGGACCCCTCCCTCTCTCCCTGCTGGGTGGATCAAGGCCCACCCACTGTTCCTGGATCAGGACAGGAAGTTCTCACGCGGCCCACTTCCTAAACAGTGATCACTTCCTCTTGCCGCCAACGTCACAAAGTGCCACGACGTTCGGAAAACGACACAGTGACAAAGAGAACTTCCTCGCACGGCCCAGTGGTCAAAACACACAAGGGGAAGTAGAGGGTTTGGATGTATTCTCTGCATTTTCTAATGAGGATGTGTGTGTGTGTGTGTGTGTGTTGTAAGTGTGTGTGTGTGTGTGTGTATGTGTATGTATGTGGTTCCAAGGGTGACTTCTTTCTCCACACATGTTCAGACTAGTTCTCCTTGGCCTAGACCTTTGCTGTCTCTTCATTTACAAGCATGTGCTACATTTCATACCTGTCCTCCACCACCCTGAGCCCCTTAAAACACACACACACACACACCCACACAAGGCTAAGCATAGGCTTTAACAGTTCCGTTTATTTCACCCTCAAACATGCAGCGAGAGGACCTTGAAAATTAAGACAACACCAGAACATCAACACCAGAACCTGCACAGCAAGAGCCAACACTTAAGCCTTAATAAGCACTACCTTTTTAAGATCCTCAATGTAATTGTATCAGCCTTTACTCTTCTCTGACTAGACATCCAAACTAGACATCCCAAGTGACCAATATGGGAGACAGAGTGATGGATCACAGGCGGGGGGGGGGGGGTTTGAAACACGGATCTACACACAGTGGTGGAACATCCGACTAACAGCATGAATACAGACACTCAAAGTGCATCCAGTCTGACAGAGGAGATGGGTCAGTCTCTAGGATATGAAGGACGCCATGTCCTGTAAACACACATGGACCACTGCTATTCCACAACACACCAGCATACCATGGTCACGCGTGTCACACATGACTACAGGACCAGACTGTATAGATTATTTGTTTGTTTACATTTGCAGGACTAGACAGTAAAGATTTTTTTGTTTACATTTGCAGGACCAGACAGTAAAGATTGTTTGTTTAAATTTGCAGGACTAGACAGTAAAGATTGTTAATTTACATTTGCAGGACTAGACTGTAAAGATAGTTATTTACATTTGCAGGACTAGACTGTAAAGACTGTTTACATTTGCAGGACCAGACTGTAAAGATTGTTTGTTTACATTTGCATACATTGACTTGGCCTCTTCTGGTCAAGATCCGCAAATCAGACGTCAAATATGCGTCACTGATAAAGGCTCCAGTAACTCTTTAATCACTGAGATATTGATGCTGATACACCAATAATGAGACCAGTGACAGATACAATTGAAAACTAGGATTATATTCACATATCTAAGAGTCTGTCTTAAGAGCAGGGAATCCTTCTGATATTCTTTATGACCCCCATAAAAAGCTGCAAATTGTGTGTTTATAACCAACATCAACGGCGAGTCAGTTGTGAGACCAAATATAGTCACATGCCAGTTTAAAAAACAAAGAAAACAGTCAATATTATGAGTTAAATGGTTTAATGTTGCTAAATTCACCCCACCCAGCTTGATGGATACGCTACTAGCTAGTTAGCAAATGGGGCTGTTTAATATCCTTAACCAGCGATACTTCAGGCACATATAAGAAACCAAAACACGATTAAAAAAAATAAGAATTGGCCAATTGTATCTATCTAACGTTAGAAATACAACAAGTCTATTTCAGATATAAAGAAGTAGGTCTGGACAGTTAGCTTAGCTTAGCAGCAGCAGCGGTTGAAGCTCCTACCTGGTGCCCGCCTTGTCCCCCATCTCCTCGGCAGGCCTTCGATAAAAGGGTCGCTAATGAAAAACACTCTTTAAAACACCTTTTCCAGTGTTTCTCCTCGAATTCCCCCCTTTAGTTTAGTTAGTTAACACCTGTAAAGGTAACTAGCTGCTCTCCTGTCCGGCTGTTCTGGTCTCTCTCTCTCTCTCTCTCTCCTTCCTTCCGTGTCGCTTCCGCGCGCAGGGCTGCCGCTGCACGAGCTGCTGCACGAGCTGCTGAATGTTGATATGATGATGCGCCTTTTTGGTGGCAAGTGGTGCTGCAGCATTGCGCAATAGGTTTGCATTACAAGTATTATTATTATTTGGGGGGGGTATCGAAAATGATTTCAACATTTACGTAGTAAAACTAAGTGTATCGAATGTGTGTGTGTGTGTATGCAGTGTGACAATTGTGAATGCTTGATTAAATAGACATATTTTCATGTTTATTCAATCACTCAATAAATATCAGACATTTTATCTCTCCATTCAAACATGGCTTGTGTTTTGATGCGAGTCACAGAAACACACATCAGTTAAAAATAACAAAACCAGAATCTGCTCTCGACTCTCAACACGCAGTGTGTGTGTGTGTGTGTCAGACGCGGATGGTATATGAGTCCGAGTGAGTCACATAGCGGACCCAACGCTGAGACGGACCGGGCTGTATGGGCGACAGGCGGAGGAATCTGATTTGCAGTCCTGTAGAGGTGTACATGGGCAGCTCAAAGCTCAGGCTGACCGGACCTACTTCCAGCATGGAGGCCGAACTCAAGCCTGGGACCTCCAACTGAACACACAGGAAGAGGGGGAGAGGGGGGAGGGGTGGGGGAGAGGGGAGGAGGAGAGGGGTCAGTGATCAGAATCCTAATTGCCATCTTTGGCTGTGATCTCCTGTCATCTCTGTTGCTTGGTGTCCACTGTGGACGAGCAGGACAGAGCTGATCTGCTGAGACGTTCTGACCAAGCTGATGTTGATGCCATGGCAACAGACCAGGCTGGACCTCACAACAGAGAGAGAGAGGGAGAGAGAAATAGAGAGAAAGAAAGAGAGGGAGAGACAAAGAGAGAGACAGACAGGGAGAAACAGAGAGAGAGAGACAGAGAGAATGAGAGACAGAGAATGAGAGAGAAATAGAGGGAGAGGGAGAGAGAGGGAGAGGGAGAGAGAAAGTAAGAGGTAGCGTGAATAGATAAAGAGAGAGGGGAGAGAGAAAGAGAGGGAGAGACAGAGAGAGAGACAGGGAGAATGAGAGAGAAATAGAGGGAGAGAGAGAGACAGACAGAATGAGAGAGAGAGAGAGAGAGAGAGGGAGTATACAGAGGGAGAAAGCGTGTGTCTCCAGAGCGTCACCTTGAACAGAGCGGAGAGCTGGGAGCCTCCAGGGAAGCGAGCGATGTCCCAGAGGATGGCCTTGTTCCTGGGCTGCAGCTCTGCCTTCTGATCTGGACTGCTCAGCTCCTGGGACAGGCTGGACACGGCCAGCGTGGAGGACAGGAGAGAGCTAGCTTTAGCTTTGATCTCTTTGATAGATATATCTTTATTTGTCTTTGTCACAAGGTACAACAAAATTGAAAGTGCTTCTAGTCAGTGCAAAAAGTAGAAACCTAGTGCTGAAATAACTAATAAGTGTTAAATTAAGTAGAATAAATATACCTGAGACATTTGTGGTGTATTACAACTTTATTGACAGGCAGTAGAGTGACGTTTAGGCAGGTAGGTGTCATGAAGTGCAGGGGGGTCAAAAATGATCTCACCTTAAAGAGTTTTTGGGGACAGGTATCGTCACAGAGACGTTAATTGCAGTGCTGCAAAAGAAACACATGGATTAAAAACATCAAATCAAATATAACATTATTAAACGAAGTTTCTTTGTAATTATTTTTTTACATAGAGGAAGTACTGACTTTTTAGGTGGCAGGTCACATCGCAGTTTCAGATACATCAGCAACCTACAGGAAGAAGGCTGGAGCTTTAGCAATGCTACCACTCAACTTCCTGTCCGCCAAGCTGCAAAAACAACAGGACTTCCTGTGTGGTATTGACAGAGTGGGGGGTGGGGGAGTGCGTACCTGCCCCCGTTGTCTCTCTCTATGGTGGGGAAGAGGCGGAAGGGGGCTGGTGTGGGCAGGTCATCACACAGCTGGTACTGCATCACAGTTTGCTGCACAGCACAGAGACAACAAACTAAAGTGATGATGAGATCCTTGTGGGTGAGGGTGTACATTATGAGTGTGTGTGTGTGTGTGTGAATGTGTACATTATGAGTGTGTGTGTGTGTGAATGTGTACATTATGAATGTGTGTGTGTGTGTACAATATGAGTGTGTAAATGTGTACATTATGAGTATGTGTTTTTTACGAGTGTGTGTGCGAATGTCTCAATTCTGCATGTAAATGTGTACATTACGAGAGTGTGTGTGTTACGTGTGTGTAACACCCCACCTCTCCTTGACTGGGACAGACTTTCAGGATTCTGTAGGAATCAAACTCGTCTAGTTTGACAGCCTGGTGGAAACTGCACTGGTCCACTCTAACAGCAGCCCCATAGCCTGTGGGAAGGACAGGATGAATCACTGGGAATATGACCCAGCACAAACCACAACCAAGAGCATTCTGGGAAACCAACAAGGTCTTTTGCACTGTCATACATCTGCAGCACCTACAAAATAACAACTTAAGTCATAACGACAGCGTATGATTTACAGACAAACAACGCCTTAAGTCTCCCGGATAAGAGACAGATCCACCAATCAGAGAGCCTGTTCTGTGGCGTGCTCACCTCTCAGTTGAGATTTCCCAATGCTGAACTCCTCATTGAGTCCAATCCGCATCTCTGTGAGATCAGGGTCATAGGGGACAGAGGGTCAAATGTCAAGCAGCTTCCCATGGCATGTGTGGCTGTGTGGTGCGGGGTGCTCACCGGAACAGCTGGGCATGTAGCATTTCACCTTGATCTCCCCCTCGATGTCAGCCTTCATCAGCACTCCCTGGAGGGGAGAGAGAGGCAGACAGGGAGAGAGAGACAGAAAGAGACAGAGAGAGAGAGCGAGAAACAGAGAGAGAGAGGGGTATATAGAGAGAAACAGAGAGAGAGAGGGGTATAGAGAGAGAGAAACAGAGAAATAAAAAAGGGAAGAGTGAGACGGATGAATGAAGCCCTACAGTCTTGAATTAACTCACATGCTGCGAATAAACGCCTTTACACAACGTTTCCGTGGTTACTCACATTGGAACCGATGACCACAGACATCCGCTCGATCACATCCACAAATATCTCGTTCTTCCCTCCCTGGAAACATGGAAGAGCAACAGAGGAACAGAGGATGTGGGACAGTTTAGACACACAGGAAGTGCCAGGTCAAGTGAGATAGCCTTTACATTTACATACACTAAACTACTTTCCATTGAACATTTAACCCACAGGTGTGTTTATCCACCACAGAAGAACATCACAGATCAGAGGTGCATAGTTCTGACAGTATTTCAGTGGTCGGGGTTAAGGAACACTTTGTGTTTCCCTGAGATACAGCTGAGCAGCCACATCTCAGCTGCCAGGCCATGAACACGTGATGACACATCAAATGCACCTGTTCTCCACGGCTGGACATGATTGGCCGGGCGGCCGCTGTGCTCGGAGCCACTTTACTCTGCTGTGTCTCTGCTCCAAACTACATGGGAACACAGGGGACAAGAAGAAGAAACCTTAAGGTGAAAACAGGGAGTCAGGTGGCTCAGCGGTTAAGGTGTTGGCCTCGTGATCGGAAAGGTTGCTTGTTCGATTCCCGGCAGTGAGGCTGACTGTGTGACCTACCAAGCCGACGTTACTGAGGTCAAACAGACTGAAGGGTTTAGAACTGACTGCCTCAGTCTGGATGAAGTTCTTCAAGATGTCAGTCGAGGTCGTCTGGATGTAGCCATAGTCCTGCTCGGAAGAGGTGAGAGAAAGGGGCGGGGTTAAGATGGAAGGATGGGAATCTAACAAAGCCAATCTCATGTCTCACAGACTGAAGAATCGATTGGAAACTGTTGCCTGATTGGCTCCAGGGTGGATATGAGAGCAGTGATTGGGCTAAAGGTGCTCACCACAACTTCATCCAACAGCTCATAGATGAGGGCGAAGTTCAGCCGTACTGACTTCTCAGTCAGACTCCCACAGTAATCCTTTATGAGGGCTGTTAACCTGAAAACCAACCAGCCAATCAAATATTCACACACACAGGGACCAGGCCAAGCTCATAAAAATGGGGCAGGTGATTTGTCAGCCTGTGTAGGTCTAAGTAAACACAGCAGGATCATTTGAAACATGTGTTTATCCACCCCCAGCCTCTATCTACTACAGCAGACCTGTTGAGGAATTCGATGATGGTGAAGGGAGAGGCTTCCGCTGTCGTTGTGGCAACCCAGTACATTCCTCCCTGTTTGATGTGAACAAAGTGCAAGTCCTTCTGACTCTGAAGAAAGAAAGAAACATCTGTCCCAGAACAACACATCAGAATACACACACTCACATGCACACAAACACACACACAGCATACCATGACCACTGGCGGTTGGTCATCTTTCAGTGCGGTGACCATCTTGTAGAAAACGTTAACGGTCTCATTTCCTGCCTCTCCACGGACTAATGTGTCACAGGTTAAAGGACGTAATCAGGCTGTAGCTGTTCCACTGATCTGGCATTCAAAGACTTTTGATTGTGTCACAGTCATCACTGATATCTTCGACTGGCTGAAGTGACTTTAGAGTTGAATATTTACATAGTGCATCAGTTAATGTGATCAAGAACCTCAATGTGTCAACAGTTCAAAAGATAAAACAGAGATAGAGAGAGATAGAGAGATGAAGAAAGAGTGAGAGAGATAGAGAGATGAAGAAAGAGTGAGAGAGATAGAGAGATGAAGAAAGAGTGAGAGAGATAGAGAGATGAAGAAAGAGTGAGAGAGATAGAGAGATGAAGAAAGAGTGAGAGAGATAGAGAGATGGAGACAGAGTAAGAGATATAGAGAGATGGAGACAGAGTAAGAGAGATGGCGAAAGAGACAGAGAGAGAAGTTGGAGTAAAGGATACAGTCTTTGTAGATGAGGTGGTCTCCCTTGGAAGACAAGATAAAGACCTGGGAAATCATCTTCCTGTGGAAAGAACAGATCAGCAAAATAACAGGAACCTTCAAGCAGAAGCAAAGACACAGCATCAAGTGTCCATCAAGTCTCCATCATCCCTTTAGTCCCCTCCATCCTACTAACCTTCTAGACCAGCCAGCTCTACTGAAAGGTGTTGGAGAACATTAGCACTGCTAGCTTGATAGAAGTCGTCTCACTTGTCACGTTTGGCCCATAAATCTACTTTGCTTCCCTGCTGTTTTGCTTGCAGGAATATCTTGAACGGCAGATAGTCTTTGATATCACAGGACTGTCTGTAATACAGATAATATATGTGTTTGTTCCAAGATACAGTTGATGTGTTTATAAACAAGCTGCTACTTTGGCAGGAAGTAGCTTAACTGAGCCCAGTGAACCACAGCGCCAACTGCTGGTGTGCTGGTGGCGGTTTCGCCTGACGGTCACATGCATAGACATTATAAATAATATATATAGATAAATAATAATATAAATATATATGTAATATAAATAATATATATAAATATAAATATATATTTATGTCTACGGTCACATGATCATCAATGCGAAACCGGAACCGGAACCGCGGGCAGAGGGACAAAAGTGAAAATGGCGTCTCCAAAAACTGTTCCTAAAGATGCTCAGGTTTGAATCAACTGTTTTCCTAAAGATCTGCATGACGTATCTGTGTGATAAAATACGAATGTAGTAAATATACCTTGTGAGGGTATTAAGGCAGGTGTTTTGAACCGTAATAAGTACGGTAAACCCTGAATATATGGTTGGAGAACCAGTCTATGTTAGCGCGCGACTAGCCTCTCAACTTGCTTGTGTCATGAAACCTGATTATCTCAGAGCTTTTAACAGATCTAAGACTATTAACTGATCATGCATATTGATCATGCATATTCAAGGTAAATGCGTGTTTGTACATTATTTCCCCACCCATTCTCAGGTTATGATGCAAATCCTGAAAGACATGGGGATCACGGAGTATGAACCCCGAGTGATTAACCAGATGTTGGAGTTCACCTACAGTAAGAGGCTGCAACACAGTTTATATGGGGAAATAATATCGAAATATATGTCGATGCACGGATGAGTTATTCTCATTGTGGTCTTGACTGTGCAGGATACGTGACTAACATTATTGAAGACGCCAAGATCTATGCCACTCACGCCAAGAAGTCTAATGTGGATGCGGACGACATCAGACTGGCGATCCAGTGTCGAATGGATCAATCCTTCACTTCTCCTCCCCCACGAGATGTAAGATCTGTAACCTTTGACTTCCATATAAAACCACTTGAATTCATCTCACCCTTCATATATAAATGTGTGTCCAGGACAAACGCTGATGGGTGTGTGTTGTTATTGTTGCAGTTTCTCTTGGAAGTCGCCAGACAGAAGAACCAGACTCCTCTTCCCCTGATAAAGCCCTACACCGGCCCTCGCCTGCCCCCAGATCGCTACTGTCTGACCGCTCCAAACTACAGGCTGAAGTCCATCCAGAAAAAGGTACAAAACCTGACAGATCTGGAAGCCTAGAAGCTGGTGAATGTGACGGTGTGGTCGTTGACCTCTTCCTTGATATTGGTACGGATTGGATCCATTTGATTGGCTGGCTGTAGTTGCCAGGATGATGAAAGGCTGTTTTGGTTGCTACGCAGGTGTCGTCGTCCGCTGGGAGGATCACCGTTCCTCGCCTCAGTGTCGGAGCCGTGTCCAGCAGGCCCAGCACACCCACGCTAGGTAAGGGGTTACCGTGGAAACGCACAGGATGTCCTCTCCGCATCACGTGACTTAAGGGAGTCAGGTGGTTGAGTGGTTAAGGAATGCTATAGAAGGGAAGGATAGACCTTTCAGTGTTAACCTCCCCCCCCCCCCACAAAAAAAAATGATCAGTGTAATCTCTGTTTTCCATTCAGCTCTGCAGTTGTGGGTCTTCCTAACAGCTCTAAGTGATACTGGATGGAGGTGAATGTGGGTGTTTACCTCTTGACCAGGAAGTTCTCCAGCCTCCTCATGGTTCTTCTGTGTTCTCAGGAACGCCCTCAGTGCAGTCTGTCAGCACTAAAGTGGGGACCCCCGTGTCTCTGAGCGGCCAGCGCTTCACCGTGCAGATCCCCTCGTCCCAGACGGCCGTGTCCAAATCAGGTGTGTGTGTGTGTGTGTGGGTTTTGTCTACACTTGTATTTCTCTGTCTGATCTTAAGAAACATCATGTTACTCGTGTGTGGAAGTGAAACAGGTAGGATGTTTCATGATCCAGCTCTTAATATAGAAATATAAAGACTTTTTGGTCTGTAATTTCACAATGTTTTTTTTATGTTTGTTAGCCACACCCTCCACTCCAACGGTCCAGAACGTCCTCATCAACCCTTCTCTGATTGGCTCCAAAAACATCATCATCACAACCAACATGGTGTCACAGAACTCGGCCAGCGAATCACTGAAGAGGAAGCATGAAGATGACGACGATTACGACACATTATGACCTCACATGTCGGGAGAGTTCATCTGGAATTTGAAATCAGTGTCCTGCTGTAAATAAAGTACATGATCGTTTTGAATTTAGACTGTAGCGAAACACGTCTCCATCACATTATGTCTTGTAAAACTGTAGCATCACATGCCTGTCTACCACTCATTTTGTATATTACAATAAAATACCTGACGTGTTTTCCTCAGTGCTTTAATAAATAAAGATGTGTTTGATGTCTTAGTTTCCAGTAAGTGGACAGAGCAAACATTACAATGCTGTAAAGATGAACACCGATCTAGGATACCTGACTGTGATCAGCTGATCGATCAGGTAACTAGTGTAGAATCAGGTCAATTTTGGGGTTGTAGCAAATTTGTGCTACTCTGCTGCTTTAGGTGGCAACATTTAACAGTCATGTTTTATAGTTAGTCGGAATGTAAGAGAAATGCCATATAATAAATATTTTGAAACTAATTTTGGTGTGTTTTTTCCCCCCTTTAGTAACTAAAAGGGTGGGATGTGTTAGTTTTTTACCATTTATTAATACCAAAATGTTACCAACATTTACAAAACACTGAACGTGGCATTACCTAAACATGATCTATGCCACATCCAAAAGATTCTAGAATTATACACTGATCGTTCAGAACACTTGCATTCTATAGCCTAGGAGGTCATATTTACATCATAAAAATGGTTTAACGATTGATTCTTAAACATTTCACCTATTCTAAACATGATTTAGTTCCATCAACGGATGACTGACCAGAATTCACCCAACAACTTTGCAAAATCAGTAATTAAGTAAACAAACTACAGTAATTTACTGTTCTTTGATCAGATGCTGTGCAAAGTAAAGGAACAGACCCACTAAACCATTTTAAACCAAAACCTTTGGATCTAAACATGTATTTTTATTATTATCACCATGCCGATACTACAGTCAGTTTTGAATGTTTGACCTCTGCCAATTCTTCTTTTTACACTTTGAGCCAAAGAACAGTATTTGTGAAAAGCAATATACTTTAACATTTACAATACTGTAAAATATTTATGGAAGTTACCTAAAAAGGTGCTATACACTTTTAAAACATTTCTTTAACAATTTGCATAATTCGGTGGGAATTTACCCCACAAAACACTTGATTAGTTGCCATATTACAAATTTTAATTTAATGCATAGAGTATGTGTTCAAAAGAAGGCAATCTGTGAATTTAAGACAGGTATGACTTGGCCATTAATGTCATGTTCAAAATGTCCAATTTAAAGTCTTCGTTCTTCTCTTCAACTTAGAATACTAATCTAACAATTTGAACACTACTAGTATCATTTTACACACCTTAATAAAATAAAACTTCAATGAAGGATCTAGTCTGCTAAACATGTTAACCCTGTGTTCTGGATAAGAGCGTCTGCTAAATGACTGTTCTGTCACTCACTGTGTTTCTGTGGGTGAGGAGTCCAGTCATTAAGGGTCTACTTTCAGACGGGGATGGATACGTGATGGTTTACATTACTTTATGCTGCCGCGGGAGCTGCGTTGTTTGGTCATTGTTGTTAGCATTTGACTGATATAGGAGGTGAGAAGATCATCCATCTTGTAGCCCTGGATGAAACACAAATAAAAACACATTTGAGTTAATTAGTTCGTTAATTCATCCTTTTAAGCACACCTTCCACACAAGGGAGAAATCATGAGGAGGGAAATTCAGGAAGCTTATAAAATAATAATTTTATAATTACTTTAAACGTTACTTTAAAGAAGACGCTTCTATCTAAAGTGATACACAAATAGAAAGCCAAGAGATAAATAGATAACCAGTAATGACACATGCTCCCACAGCCTGGCATGAGGTGACCACGGTAACAGCAGGATCTAACTGATGGAGTATCTCTGCAGTCTCACCAGGGACGTCTCACACAGCAGCTTGCTCCCTCGCACTAGGTTGCCGATGGTGATGTGGAAGTAGGTGTTACCGCTGCTCCAGTTAGAGATCTTAGTGAAGGAGTGTGTCGTCAAGATGTCCTGGAGGAGGGATGGAGGAGTCAATAAACACACACACACACAAACACATGCAAACTAACAGACACAGACTCACAAACACACAGACTCTCTCTCTCTCACACACATACACACACACACAGACACAGACTCACCTTAGTCCTGGGATCAATCAGACTGACACCATGTTTGTTGATCGCTATCAAAAGAATCTCAGGGTAGTTGGGGTCGGTGGTTTGCTATCGGATAAAATAAAACAAGTTCATAGTGAAAACATGACGTAGCAATTATGAATATAATTGAAGGAGATGGAAATGGAAGAAATGTATTAAAAAAAAAATTGTTACTGCTGTAATCAAAGATGTGTGATGAAAACTGAATGACGCCATCATGTTTGACTGTTGGCAGAGAAACAGGAAGTGTACAGGTGTGAACAGGAAGTGTACACTAAGTCAACTCACCTTGACTTCAAAGAAGGCGGAGCCAAACGTCTGCCACTTGAAGACCATCTTCAGGAAGGCCAGTTTGGCCTCCTCACGAGTCTTACCCGACTGTTTGTTAAAGAACGCCACTATGGACTGACGAGACAACAAGGACAAGGTCAACTTGGTCTCTGCACGTCGCCAAGGTAACAGGAGACAATCAGCGATCGTAAACGTATATTTTACATATTTTCTCTACGTATTTTCACCCTGGACAAAGTCATTCCTTTGCACGACTGAATACATTTGGAAAAGGTTCTATGTAAACAAACCTATAAAGGTACATCTCCACCAATAAGCTGGTTAATAACAAGCGCTCTTTGTGTGTCCCACTGACACAGTGTTAGATGAAGCATCACTCACTCTCTTCCAGTCATCAGGGGACAGGTGTCTGATCTGGTCCTGAGGCACCAGCTCCTTCAGCATCTTAGGGATGTTGGGGAATTGAGACTTGTCCTCCTCAAACTTCACCCTGTAGATGAGAGCAGCCATCTGGAACACCTCCTCACGAGAGCACTTGTGGTAACCACGGAGATACTTTGGCAGCTCCTGGAAAACAATAAGGGATAACAAATTTAAAACAATTCTTATCGTATCATTATTTATTTTCTCTATCATGTAATCCTAATGATTCCATCTTCTGTATTCCCTTGTGATTCCTGTGACGCACGAGTAACTTAGAAGTGGATTAAAAAAAACGCTGTTATATTCTTTGACGCACTCAAACATGTCACGTCACTCACTTGATAGTAGTGGAAGATGCTGTCTGCCATGGCGTCCTTTCCTGGCACTGTATTGGTCCATAACTTCTTCATAAAGAACACCTGATAGGTCAATGAAGGCACAACACCTGCGCACAGAGAACACACACAAAGATGGCCACAGTGTGTTAAGAGTCATACGTTCATTTTGCCGGCAGATCTCTACATGAAAGGATGGGTTCTAAAGCCCAGTGGATGGAGAATGGCAACACTCACCATCTTTTGCAGGTTTGGCTTTTTTGATCCAGTCAGTCAAATGTCTCACAAAGTCGAAGAAGAAATCCCCATCAGGGACACTGATGACCTGGGGAGGAAGTAAGAGACAGACCAGGAAGTAAGAGACAGACCAGGAAGTAAGAGACAGACCAGGAAGTAAGAGACAGACCAGGAAGTAAGAGACAGACCAGGAAGTAAGAGACAGACCAGGAAGTAAGAGACAGACCAGGAAGTGTGTAGTTTTCTGTGTCGTGGTCGTCTTGACGATACCTTGTCTGTGATCTTGACAAACAGGCTGAATCCTTCCGGAGACTTGAGCAGTAATCGACCTGAGATGTTGAGACAGAAGTCCTTCGCTTTGGTGCTCGACTCCACCTCAAATGCCTGCGGAGGACAAAGGACACAACAGAAGCAAAGTTATTCATTTCAAAGTTATTAGTTGAAGTTATTCGTTTTCACAGGGTTCTGAAGGTGTCAGTGATGTCACGGTGATGTCACTGCTGCAGGCAGGTCTGACCTCGTCCGTGTCGTCGGGGAAGTAGACTTTGTGGAAGATCTGAGTGGTCTTGTGCTGGATGGCCTCGACCTCCACCAGGTGGGGAGGGTACTTCCTGGATCCGTTACTGTCACACAGGAAGGAGGAGAGTGGTGTGTGTGTGTGTGGTGGGGGAGGAGAGTGCTGTGTGTGTGTGTGGTGGGGGAGGAGAGTGCTGTGTGTGTGTGTGTGGTGGGGGAGGAGAGTGCTGTGTGTGTGTGTGGTGGGGGAGGAGAGTGCTGTGTGTGTGTGTGTGTGTGGTGGGGGAGGAGAGTGCTGTGTGTGTGTGTGTGGTGGGGGAGGAGAGTGCTGTGTGTGTGTGTGGTGGGGGAGGAGAGTGCTGTGTGTGTGTGTGTGTGTGTGTGTGAGGTGTGTGTGTTACCGTAAGGCCTTCTGCAGTCTCTGCATGCAGTCAGGAGCCAGAGGGTTGTGCTTCTTAGACTGGAGGAACTTCTGGACATGAGGCAGCAGCACGTTACTGGGAGGAAACAGACCAGTGCACAACCACAGCAGCTCCCAGCCCTTATCCTCACTGTACCTGCACACACACACACACACACACACGCACATAAAACCAGTTACTTCGACAACGTTTTGCTGGTGATATAATATATTAGTTGTTATTGCGATAGCGTTTCAATCATCCACACAGCAACATTAACAAGACCTCCCGATGGACCGGGTCAGGGAAATGTCACCAAGATACTGATGAATGTCAACATCCTCATTAAACAGCTGGCAGGATGGTGTCTGTCAGTGGTGTTTTGGTTACATGCCTGCATGTGTGTGTGTGTGTGTAGACCTACTTGACACAAGTTCCATTGTGTGTGTGTGTGTTTTGTATTCCGGTGTGTTTTGTATGGCTGTGTGTGTGTTTGGTATTGCTGTGTGTGTGTTTGTATGGCTGTGTGTGTGTGTGTGCACCTCAGACCTACTTGATGTGGTTCTCTGTGAGCTGTTTCAGGATCTGACAGAAGATCTCGTCCTTGAGTGGTTCTGCCTTCAGCGCTCCCTCGAAGATCTGGTCGGTCAGCTCGTTGACTGAGCGGGTTCTTTTGGAGGGGTAGTCACCCATGTACCTCATCACAGGTGGGGGGGGAGGGGGTCAAGGAGCAGCAACAGAACAACAAACATCCCCCAACACATCGAGTCAGACTGCATCATGCTAACACACCAAGCTAACACACCATGCTAACACACCAAGCTAACACACCATGCTAACATACCAAGCTAACACACCAAGCTAACACACCAAGCTAGCGCAGCAAGCTAGCACCCCCCCCCCCCCCTCCCCAGTCCAGCAGGGTTGCAGGATATCGATGAAGGCCAGACAGCTTTCTTGGGAGAGCTCGTCGTGGGCCAGAACCTTCTTCAGCAGGGGCTGTTTGAGGGGCTCCCTGGTGCAGCACCAGAGACGCTCTTTCCCCCGGCTCTTAGAGATCATCACCCTGCTGAGAGTGGTCTTAGGAGGGGGTCTGGAGGGAGGGGAGGGGGGATGGAGGAGATGTTTAAAGCATTTAGGGGAAAAAATTACAGAATTTATATTGAATTCCTGACTGAAGTATAAGAGGGGCTGAGTGAAGGTGTGCAGTGATGTAAGGAGAGAGGATGGGAGAGGCTGAGAGAGGCTGGGAGAGGCTGAGAGAGGCTGGGAGAGGCTGGGAGAGGCTGAGAGAGGCTGGGAGAGGCTGAGAGAGGCTGGGAGAGGCTGGGAGAGGCTGGGAGAGGCTGAGAGAGGCTGGGAGAGGCTGGGAGAGGCTGGGAGAGGCTGAGAGAGGCTGAGAGAGGCTGGGAGAGGCTGAGAGAGGCTGGGAGAGGCTGAGAGAGGCTGAGAGAGGCTGGGAGAGGCTGAGAGAGGCTGGGAGAGGCTGGGAAAGGCTGGGAGAGGCTGGGAGAGGCTGGTAGAGGCTGGGAGAGGCTGGGAGAGGCTGAGAGAGGCTGAGAGAGGCTGGGAGAGGCTGAGAGAGGCTGGGAGAGGCTGGGAGAGGCTGGGAGAGGCTGAGAGAGGCTGGGAGAGGCTGGGAGAGGCTGGGAGAGGCTGGGTCGATACCTGAAGTGGTCGTAGGAGAACTCCTCCAGGGTGTAGGGTTTGATCTTATCCTCGCTCTCAGCCAGAGCTAAATGAGACAGACTGATGGACTCCTTCCTCTGGTCTGGAGTCATGGTAACCAGGGCCTGACGGAGAGAGAGAGGGAGGGAGAAGAGAGAGAGGGAGGGAGGGAGGGAGAAGAGAGAGAGAGGGGGAGGGAGAAGAGAGAGAGAGAGAGTGATGAACGGTTAGAGGAACAGAAGAGCTCAACCTTATGTGTAAACCTCAAACTCCTCCCAGGTTTTCTCTCTTCCTCTCGTTCATCTTGCTTCCCCTCTTCCTCTCCCACATCATCTTCAGACAGCAGATGCCCCAGCAGGCAGATACCCAACCCTGCCTCGCCCCCTCGACCCTGCCCCGCCCCCTCGCCCCTGCCCGCCCCCCCGCCCTGCCCCCGGGCCAGCCTGGCGCCCCTCACCACGATTTCGTACTGTGGCCTGGTGATAGTGGGCAGGATGTAAACACACTCAGCAGGGAAGTCTCCGCTGTGCTTGGTCCTGTCGTTGACCCCGTGGGCCCAGCCGGAGGTCATGACGTGTTCCCCTGTGTGATGGTCCAGAACGATCAGGTCCCCCTTGGAGAACCCCAGGAACGTGGAGTCCTCCCCGGCTGCGGAGGAAGGAGAACCACCAAACATGTTTAATCAAGGAGAGATGGTTACGGTTCGAGATGCTCTCTCTGTGTCAAGTTAACAGCTCCTGATTTGCAGTTGCGTTGAACAAAACATAAAACACACCAATAAAATGACATTTCTGACTAGAATCTTATTTCGTAAATGTCTTATCTTATTATTTAATTGTTATATTGATCTTATCTTATAATTTCACGATGGTTAGTGTCATTATCAATCTAATCTCATCTCTCGAGCACGATGTTGAGTGACATGATTTTGTAGTGTCACGGTTGCTGGTTGTCTTACCGGGGTTAGTGCAGTCCATCAGGGCCACCACGAACTTTGACCTCTTCCTGAGGCCTTCCAGAAAGGTAACGACCAGGTCACGGATGTCCTCAGCGTTGTTAGAAGTGAAGGTGTACTCGTCTCCTTTGATGGTGGCTAGAGTGAAACTCTGACCCTGTAGTTTACCTCCTCTGCAGGAGGACAAACATTCAGATATATTTTTAATATAAATCTTTTAAAAAGTCACCATTACCTTTGTAAGTGTACAGGATTGCCACCTTATATTGCATCGTCACAGGAAACTACGAAGAGGAAGTGATGCACTCGTTTACCTGCTGCTAGACACCGCAGTGATCTCTGGGAAAGAGAGTTCAAGAAGAACTTGTTCCTGCTCGTCCACAAAGTAAACTCCGGTCCAGTTAACGGCTACGATGACATCGTTCTTCGGCAGACTGGGTCCTGAGAGAAAACAGAAGACATCAAGAGCAATACATGTCAAAACTACATTAAGGACAAGTAACAAAGATGTCTGCCGCGCATTGAAAACATCTCTTGGTCGAGTGTTCTGTGTTTTATCCTCAGAACCTTCCGGTGAATTGCGAGCGTCTGAAGCTCTACCTGAGAACTTGAAGGCCTCGTAGAAGCGGGAGAAGAGAAGAGGCCACTTGAAACGGGCAAAGTCCACCACATCCTCCTTCACCTTCTGCCGGCCCAGCCTCTTCTGGGTGTGGACGCCCTGGGGAGGTCAGAGGTCAGGGGTCAGACACACAGATCATGCTTGATGAACGACCTTCACATATATCTGGAGTCAGTTGGATGACAGAGGTTGGTCGCAGAGCGGGGCACCTTCTTGTGGGCAGCGATGATGAGCTGCGCCCACTTCTCTGCCGTCTTGGCGGAGGTGACCTCACGGTCGGGGATGTAGGAGGGAACCAAACTGAGGACGCGGTCTAGAAGGATCTCTGAGCCGTAGTCGATGTAGTACTGCCGAGAGGCAAGCTCTGCTAGATCCTCCTCCTGGAGGAGAGAGAGGAGGAGGGAGGGAGGGAGGGAGGGAGGGAAAGAGAGGAGGGAGGGAGGGAGGGAGGGAGAGAGAGGAGGGAGGGAGGGAGGGAGAGAGAGGAGGGAGGGAGGGAGGGAGGGAGGGAGAGAGAGGAGGGAGGGAGGGAGGGAGGGAGGGAGGGAGAGGAGGGAGGGAGGGAGGGAGGGAGAGGAGGGAGGGAGGGAGGGAAAGAGAGGAGGGAGGGAGGGAGGGAGAGAGAGGAGGGAGGGAGGGAGGGAGAGAGAAGAGGGAGGGAGGGAGGGAGGGAGAGAGAGGAGGGAGGGAGGGAGGGAGGGAGGGAGGGAGAGGAGGGAGGGAGGGAGGGAGGGAGAGGAGGGAGGGAGGGAGGGAGAGAGAGGAGGGAGAGAGAGGAGGGAGGGAGGGAGGGAGGGAGAGAGATGAGGGAGGGAAGGAGGGAGAGATAGGATGAGGAGGGAAAGAGAGGAGGGAAACTTATGAGATAGATAGATTAGGTCTGACCAATCAAAACAACCCCTTACAACCTTTGACCCTCGCCCCCTCTCATCCACTCACCCTCTCGCAGCGATACTCGCCGAACTTGACCCCTCGCACGGTCTGCTGGTAGATGAGGTTGGTTGCCACGGCGTCCAGGCTGGGGTCGTGCCAGGGCGTGAAGATCTCCTTCCTGAAGAACAGACGCCAGGGGGCGTTCCTCTCCTGAGCTCCCTGCTCCTTAGCATACTGCTCACACTGGGACACAGCATCCATCACATGGTCACTGCCACTGCCCAGAGAGGACACCTGGAGGGAGGGGAGGGGGGGGGAGAGAAGAGAGAGGGGAGAGAAGAGAGAGGGGAGAGAAGAGAGAGGGGAGAGAAGAGAGAGGGGAGAGAAGAGAGAGGGGAGAGAAGAGAGAGGGGAGAGAAGAGAGAGGGGAGAGAAGAGAGAGGGGAGAGGGAAAGAAAGGAATGGGAGAGAAAGGGAGTAAGAGAGAAAGAAAAAGATTGATTAAAAAAAACGGAAGAAGTTCTCATCAGAGATGTGTGTGAGCGTGTGTGTGTGAGTGTGTGTATGTGAGTGTGTGTGAGCGTGTCTGTGAGTGTATGTGTGTGTTTTTATGTGTGTGAGCGTGTGTGTGCGAGTGTGTGTGTCAGTACCTTGTCAAACAGAGCGATATAGAGGGAGAAGCCAAAGCGGTCCTTGAGGTTGATCTTGTCAGCCAGGGCCAGGCACAGCTCGCTGGCTGTGGTAGCAGAGTCGGTCAGCAGAGTCTTGGTGGTGCCGTCCATGAAGGTGACGGGCAACATGATGGGCTTCTTAGACTTAGTGGCCTGAGAGGAGCAAGAGAGAGGAGGAGAGAGGAGAAGAGAGGAGCAGGAAAGAGGAGGATGAAAGAGAGGAGGTGGTGGAGGAAGGAGAAAGGAGAGAGGAGGAGGAGGTGGTGGAGGAAGGTAGAGAGAGAGAAGAGATGGAGAAAGAACAGCAACATTCAGATCAAGTCAAAGTTCTTCATTGAAACCTTGTGAGTCAGAAGCAGTTCTCTGTGTGTCTGATGTCTGTACCTGCAGCTCCAGCCAGGAGGGAGGCTGAGCTCTGGTCCGGTTCACAAACGTCCTCCTCAGCCTCTCCTCACAGTACGGAGCGTAGCCTGGGGGGCCACCGTTCATGAACGTCCGCAAGTACTGAGGGAGGAGAAGGTGGGAGGGAGAGAAAGGGAGGGAGAGAGAGGGAGGGAGAGAGGGAGGGAGAGAGTCAACAGAGCATCAACACCCTTGTCATCCACAGAGTTGGAAAACAGTCGGTAAGAGCAGGAGGGCTGTAAGACGAGGCTCCTCTTACTTTGACAAACTTCTCAGACGGTGCGAAGCAGCCCACACAGAGAGACAGCAGGATCCAGCCCCGTGCGTGGCTGCTCTTCGACGGGTTCTGGGTCAGCTGCTTACAGATCTGACAGTAGATCTCATCCCTGTGACGGACAGATCCGCCGGGCCAATCACAGATCAAATCAGAGATCAAATTCAGAACGAGGACCGTGGACTGATTGGCTGATCACAACACGCATAAAGACAGCCGGCCAATCCTGGTTCACCTGAGAGCCGGGCGGAGGATTCCGTTGCCGATGATGAAGTGAAGTTTCTCCAGGTTGGATGTGGGCCGGTCTTCCAGCATGCTGTTTCCCTGTAGGCTGTAATCGCCGTCAGTCAAACGCCTGGCCACCTATGGGAGAGGAGGAGGGGAGGAGCCAACAAGAAAGACAACAACAACAACAACAAGATAGAGAACATGTCTTTAATCCATTCTGGTGAAGGACAGTAAGGTTGTGAAGGTTGAGAAGCAGTGGAGCAGCCTCACCTCCTCAGTGATCTTGGACTTCTTCTTGAGGGTGAGAGAGACCAGCTTGTGTCTCACACTGTTCTTCTTCTGGATGTCCATCGAGCTGTTCTGAGGCGGGAGATCAGAGGCCTGCAAGGGTCACAAGCAGGAAGCAGCTTTTAAAAAATCAGGTTCATGAATATCTTATCACTCCACACACACACACACACACACTCACAACCACCCTCCTTCCAATCTTTCTCCTGTGTTTCCTTCTTGAAATTCACAACTCCTGACAATACTTCCTCCCTCTCCTCTCTCCTCTCTCCCCCCTCCTCCCCTCCCCTCTCTCCCCCCTCCTCCCCTCCCTCACCTCTGCCTCCACCTGCAGCTCCTGAAGCTCTCTCTTGTAGGTCCTCTTCCCCAGGGTCTCGTAGATCTTCGTCATGACGGGGATCTTCTCGCTGCCATCGCTGATGGCCAGCTGGTACTTAGGCTCAGGAAGATCTCCCATGAACCTCAACACAGTGATCCACACTGCCAACGCAGCCTGGAGAGGGAGGGAGGGAGGGAGGGAGGGGGAGGGAGGGAGGGGGAGGGAGGGAGGGGTAGAGTAGAGTGAGAGGTCGAAGGCTGAAGGAGACCTCAGGAGGTCCTGGTGGTCTGGTCTCACTCACCAGCTGGTCTCCCTCGTCCTCGTGGAAGAGCAGAGGCTGTTTGAGGGGCCTCCGTGTGTAGGTGTAGGTGGCTGTGCTCTGGAAGTAGGTGGCAGCGAACTTGGAGAACTTGTACTCTGATAGGTCCTCCCCTTCGTCGTCGGGAAGAGGCGGGGCCTCAGGCTCCTCCTCCGCGTCGTCACTCTGAGGGGCGTTCTCTAGGTCCTGATTGGACCAAAAACAAACAAACAAGAGACCTCACATTAGAAAACACAGATGCCCAGACGTCCCTCTACTCTGACACGCTCTCGCTCCCAGCCAATCACCTCGAAGCCAGACGGGCCCTGGCCCTCCTGATTGGGCAGCATGCCGCTGTTCCCCAGGAAGCCGAACATCTTGTCCACCATGTCGCAGTGATCCACTGGCTGGAGCTTCTCCCTCTCCACCTGCTCCAGCATCTCCTTCTTGCGCCGCGCCTCCTCGCGCGCCTCCTTCTCCCGCTCCTCCTCCCGCAGAGCCAGCTGGGCCAGGCGCTCCTGGTGGTTCCTCTCCGCCTCCTGCTTGGCCCTCCGAGCCGTCATCTGGTTCCTCAGACGCTCCTCCTCTGCCAGGCGCTGTCGCTCTGCCTCCAGCCTCCGACGGTGCTGCAGGGGGGGAGGGAGGGAGGAGGGGGGAGAACAGGGAGGGAGGAGGGGGGGGAGAGAGGGAGGAGGGGGGGAGAACAGGGAGGGAAACAGTGAGTTAATGAAACTCCCTGCTGAGTCCCTGACAAGCTTCAGACCGTCCCTCTGCTTTAAAAAAACACCAGACCTGTTTCAGCTGCAAACTAAACTCTCTCTCCCTCCTCCCCCCTCCTCCCCCCCTCAGTCTCACCTCCTCCCCCCCTCCTCCCCCCCTCCTCCCCCCTCCTCCCCCCTCAGTCTCACCTCCTCCCCCCTCCTCCCCCCCCCCCCTCCCCCCCCCCCCTCCTCCCCCCTCAGTCTCACCTCCTCCCTGAGCCTGTGGCAGACCCTCCGTGCGATCATGCCCCTGGAGAAGGCCTGGATGGTGAGCACGGCACGCAGACGCCTCCAGAACTCCTGCCGCACCAGGAAGCCACGGCAACGGGCCTGGATGTGAATGACGCGCAGCCTGGCCAATCGGTAGCTCAGGAGGAGCTTCCTCGACCTATAGAGAGCTTGGAGACGCAGGAAGCCCACCCGCATCTGGAGCCAAGGGGGACAGGGGTCACTGTGTGTGAGTGACGAATGGCAACAACATTCGTTTTTTTTGTACTATTGATGTATTATTAATAACAGACAGTTTAGGAATAGGGTTAGCAAAGGAACACGTTTTAAATACAATAGCTCTTCAGGTACATTTTTAGAAATACATATATATATATGTGCTTTTTTTGTGAATGTTTGAGAGCTGAGGAGGATGAACAGCAGGAAATGGAGTGTCAGTAACCATGGAGACAGAGGAACTCACAGTGTGGTAGTTCTTCCTGCACTGATAGCCTCTCCAGACCTTCTGAATGAAGGTGACGGCTCTGCGAAGCCTCAGGAAGTTAGCTCTGCACAGACACACAGGAAGAGAGGGTCACTCTGGTGCCTAGCAGATAGAGAGTCACATAGGGGTCCCTCTCTCTCTCTCTCTCTCTCTCTCTCTCTCTCTCTCTCTCTCTGTGTCTCCCTCTCTCTCAGTGTCTCTCTCTCTCAGTGTCTCTTTCTCTCTCTCTCTCTCTCTCTCTCTCTCTCTCTCTCAGTCTCTCTCTCTCTGCTCACCTCTCCTTGACTCCTCGTACGGCCTTCTGGATGAGGATGACGTTGTCAGTGATGGCCCTGTCCCTCTGCACCTCCAGCTGCATGTCATGATGATCCTGACAGAAGACAGACAGACAGTCAGGTCAAGTGCCTTGCCCAAGGACACCACATCATGTTGGCACGACCAGGATTCTAACCCGCAACCTTCTGGTTACTAGCCTGATTCCCTAACCGCTCAGCCACCAGCCTGCAGGTCAGGTAGCTCTCTCACCTTGAGGAAGGCTTTCGTTTTCCCAATCTGCCAATCGTCATCTCGTCCCAGGACCGCCTCCATGATCCGTCTGCAGGTTCCCCTCAGGTCCTCCTATGAGACACACTCAGGGTTTGAGTGACAGCTCTCTGAGCCAATAACATCAAGGGGCACTAATCTTCCACAGCAGAAAGGGGGAGAGAGAGAGAGACCTACTCTCTATTGGACCTGGTAAGTACAGGAAGCACTCAAGCCAGCCAATAGCTGCGCAGGACAGTGACAGCTCACCTGTTTATAGGCAGGTTTGAGTCCGGGCATTAGGACCCTGTAGCGGTCCACAAACTCAGCAAAGCTGTAGCGGATGGGATAGCCAGCTCTGCGAATACGAATGGTCTCCATCATCCCAGAATACCGTAGCTGACGCACACACAGAGCCCTGTCAAAGAGCTGGACACACACACACAACCCTGTCAAAGAGCTGGACACACACACACACAACCCTGTCAAAGAGCTGGACACACACACAACCCTGTCAAAGAGCTGGACACCACACACAACCCTGTCAAAGAGCTGGACACACACACACTTTTAGCCACAGGCACCGATACACACACACACACACACACACGTACACAAACTTTTAACCACATACCTTCAGGCACACACACCCAAACTTTTAACCACACAAACCTTCTGACACACACACACAAACCTTCTGACACACACACACACCTTTAGACACACACACACACACACCTTTAGACACACACACAGCTCTCTCTCACCAGAGGTCTTTTGAGCTCGTTGGGTTTGATGCAGCGGACGAAGAAGGGCTGACACGCCCCCAGGGTCCTCATCAGCAGCTCCAGGGAACGCTTGAACTGACTGCTGAGAGTGGGGGAGCGCTTCCTGGTCTCTGCCCCCTGCAGGAACAACACAGCACCTGCACGTCTGAACACAGTCCTCTGAGGTGCTGAGAGGTTCCGGAGGGTTCCCTGAAGCGGGCGGAGCTTAGCGCCTCGGTCAGGAGGCACACACGTGTGTAAACACACAGGGGGAACACGCTAGGTGACTAGAACACGCCTAAACACGTAGCGGTCAGCGGTCACACCACTGCTAATCACAGGACCAAGAATTCAACACTGTAAGATGAAAACAGTTTTTTCATCAACAGTTTTTCCACCGTTTGTTTCGTCTTTTTTTTTTTACAGTTCACATTCAGCGTTTGTTTGCGACAGGAAGGAAGGAGGGTTCTAAGGAGTGGGAACTGTGGTTCCACAGAGGGGAGGAACACCACGCTGGACACACACCTGGTTAACCTTCAGAGGAGGAGTGGCTGGAGGCTGGTAGCCACACAGAAACTGCAGCCATGTGGAGTGACGGGACCAAGATTAAGATGGAAAAATACATGAGGGGGAGAGAGAGGGGGGGAGAGACAGGGAGGGAGGGGGAGGAAGGGAGGGAGGGAGGGGGAGAGATAATAGGCAGAGAAGAAATGAAAAGAAAAGAGAAAGAAAGCAAGAGGAAAGAGCAAGAGGAACAGAGATGTAGGAAAAGAGGGAGAGGAGAGAAAGTATGTGATGAAAAGTGAGGACCACCTGACCTCCACCGTATCACTCCACCTGACCTCCACCTGACCTCCACCGTATCACTCCACCTGACCTCCACCGTATCACTCCACCGTATCACTCCACCTGACCTCCACCGTATCACTCCACCTGACCTCCACCGTATCACTCCACCGTATCACTCCACCTGACCTCCACCGTATCACTCCACCTGACCTCCACCGTATCACTCCACCTGACCTCCACCGTATCACTCCACCTGACCTCCACCTGACCTCCACCGTATCACTCCACCTGACCTCCACCGTATCACTCCACCTGACCTCCACCGTATCACTCCACCTGACCTCCACCTGACCTCCACCGTATCACTCCACCTGACCTCCACCATATCACTCCACCTGACCTCCACCGTATCACTCCACCTGACCTCCACCGTATCACTCCACCTGACCTCCACCGTATCACTCCACCTGGTCCACAGTTCTGCATGCAGCCAGCTAGCAGCGCCCCTGAACCACTGACAGCTCACCACAACACAAGCTCTCTCACCATGGCAACATCCGCCTGGAAGATCTGCTTGATGAACTTGTTCTTGGACGAGTGAACCAGCTGGATGATGTCTGTGTGGAGGCTGTCCCTATTCTTCTCAAGGAAGCCTGATTGGACGGAAGAAATGTCAATCAGCTGATTGGATTTAGGAAATAAACTAGTTCATGTTTGGGATGTGATTAACAGCAGGGCACTTGGGATTCATAAAATATTCAGAATCTGAATTAACACATAAAAAAAGTAACTACAATCGAAACCAGTTTAATCAAATCAACTATCTTGTACCTCTGGTCTCATAATGCACGACTCCGGCAAAGTGCTGGATTCCAAACTGAGTCTCATACGTGTTCTTGGGAGGGATGTAGTTACAGTTGAGTTTGTGTTGGGAGTTGAGTTTATTCAGCATGGTGGCATCAGTTCCCTGGGAAAACAAAAAACAGAGGAACAAAATCCTATTTTACCTTCCAAACATGGAGGACCAAATCTTCTGCTCCCTTATTTCAATCCAGAACTAGGCCATATATTAGATTAGATTAGATTCAACTTTATTATCATTACACAGGTACAAGTACAGGGTAACGAAATACAGTTAGGATCCAACCAGAAGTTCAAAACAGTTATTACAACAGAATATAATTGTAATTGTATACTCAGAATATACACACTATGTATATTCAGATGTAGGTTCTTGTATGACAGAAGCCCCCAGGCCAGGGTGTCCTCACCTTGGGGAACTTGCTCTCCTCGTCGATGAGGGAGATGATGTTCATGGGTTTGTTGGCGATCATGTCCAGGGCGTCCTGGTTGTCGGTGAACTCGATGTGCTGCCAGTTGATGTGCTCCAGGTTGTACTCTTCCTGTTCCAGTTTAAACACGTGACGCACAAAGAACTGCTGCAGGTTCTCGTTAGCGAAGTTGATGCACAGCTGCTCAAAACTAGGAGGAGAGGGAGGGAGGGAGGGAGGAGGGAGGAGGGAGGGAGGAGGGAGGGAGGAGGAGGGGAGGAGGGAGGGAGGAGGGAGGAGGGAGGGAGGAGGGAGGGAGGAGGGAGGGAGGGAGGGAAAGGAGGGACAGAGGGGGGGGAGGGAGGGAAAGGAGGGAGGGAGGGAGGGAGGGAGGGAAAGGAGGGACAGAGGGGGGGAGGGAGGGAAAGGAGGGAGGGAGGGAGGGAGGGAAAGGAGGGACAGAGGGGGGGAGGG
>CM059343.1:1076955-1159403 GCA_030340685.1 Protosalanx chinensis | reverse complement strand
GAGTTTCTTCGTTTCCTTGCCAACCCATTAATCTGGATTTGTATACAGGAGGTTATTTCTTACCATGGTGAAATAACCATAGATGGTGTCCTGGAACGATCCATCCAAACCATCACTTTCAACCCCCATCCTAAACTACAGCAGTAGTTGGAGGTGATCTTCTGAACTGTTATGTTAGGTTTCAAGGTTTGGTATCGTTAGGTAGGTGTGGCGCATGCTGGCTGTTTGTGCTTGCCAGTGGAAGTAGGCCGAAGAGAGCTTAACACGGTCTCACTGCAGACCAACAGGTTGAGTAACGCTTCACCTTTCATCACTCAAACTGTTGCTAGGGGAAGGAGGGTAAAGTTTAGGGAGCTGTAACCATGACGATGTGAACAGAGGCCCCAGGAAACAGACTCCGGCCAGAGAAGGAGCTCCGTCACATCTGACTGTTAAGCTGCGGCTGTTGTTGTTGACCAGGCTGGTGTTACTTTAGGCCTTTCAACAGCCATGATCACTGCTTCTAACCTGGAGTCTGGGTCCACCTGGATCCACCACACAGATCAACTGATCTCTGAGACAGAGGGGTAGTTGTTTTTTTGGGGGGGGTGGAGAAGTCACCAGGTCACAAATCACATGGATCACATTCCAGGACGTCTTTAAGACAGACCAAACCCCAGTTGGCCAGACAGGGCCAATCGGAGGGATATTAAAAAAGGATTTCCTCGGAATCGTAACCAAAAAGAGCCTAACCCTAACCCTAACCAAAAGTAGCTCAAACCAAATCTAAACCCGGGGCATTAGAGAGGTGTGGCCAGTCTTTGCTGCTATAACCAGCTCTGGCATCCCTCCGGCCTCCCCTCCCTCCGGCCTCCCCTCCCTCCTGCCTCCCCTCCTCCCACCAGGACTGGTACACTGGAGATCTGAGCTCTGTGATAACTTATTGATCGCTTGCTAGGGAGTATTAAAGGAGAAATAAGGTCATGTCCTATATTTAGCATTGGCTGCTTAAACGCCATCGTGCTCTCTGATTGGTCCTGACAGCTGAATGTGACGCAGCGTATGACGCGAGGCTACGAGGGTTTCGTGAAAGCGAGGTGCTTCTCTTACTGGCATTTATATGAATCAGTCTGTGCTATGAAAGGTCACACACTGTATGTGTGTGGGAGTGTATGTGTGTCTGATGTGTGTGCGGGTGTACGTGTGTGTGTGTGTGTGTTGGGCAGGAAATCAAACTTGACCCATTAGCCCCCCCGTCACACAGCCAGACAGTAAAGTACCTGTTGCAGAATGACCATGGTTCAACTTCAGTGGGAGTCCAGGACATCAGATAACTCCATACAAGGACCTGCAGGGGGCACACACATACGACAAAAACAAACACTCCTTTCAGACAATAACAGATTTCAGAGACGAACAAAAACGAAAAGTTGTGTTGTTAGATTACAGGAAAGACAGGCAGTAATCGAAGGTGTGTCTAATAATGAAGAAAAAAAGGTGTTTATATAACGCTTCCATCCAAAATCCATCTCTTTTACCTACGCTTTCATCCAAAGTTACGCAGAAGAGGAGATTCAAAGCTTAAATTCTGGCCCCGCCCCTAGTTTATGGCCCCGCCCCTAGTTTATGGCCCCGCCCCTCTGATGAACATAGTCTCATATGTCTCTAGAGAGTTCAGGATGCTTCTTAATGTACAGGGATTACCCACCCACCCTCCAGGGGTCTGTGCAGACAGCTTCTGTCCCCAGACTTGGGGCTCCCAGCTGGGGGCCTCGCTTCTCCCGGCCTCTCCCAAGGAGAGGAGGGGGACCCCCAAACTGACCCCCCTCTGAAATCCCACTTTAATCAAGAAGGAATTAGACGTCAACCTATGGATCTGGGCTGCCACAAACCCAGTAGCGCTGGTTAAATGGTCTTGGATTAAGTCCATAACTTGTACAGTTGAAACACACACACACGCACACACACACACACTGCTAAATATAGTGACTAACTCCACCTCTTATAGCCCTAACATCATCCAGACTTCCTCTCATTGTCGGTAAAAACTTCACAGTCAAACAGAAATCAGAACTTTATCAGCCATATTTGACTCTGAACGCCCAAATCATCCCTTAGCTGTGTTTTTCTACAACGAACATAAAAGCCAATCCCATCCACAAGAGGCATCCCATAATATCATAGATGATGAGGATGGAAGACCCCAGGAAGTGATAAGGGATAGCAACTGTTGGGGCAACCATCTCTTGTATTTCCTTTCATTGCTACAATGCATCCCAGCCAACTCATATACACTGCAAATGAGGAAGGAGGGAGGAGGAGGAGGAGGAGGAGGGAGGATGGGGGAGGGAGGATGGGGGAGGGAGGATGGGAGAGGGAGGATGGGGGAGGGAGGATGGGGGAGGGAGGATGGGGGAGGGAGGATGGGAGAGGGAGGATGGGAGAGGGAGGATGGGGGAGGGAGGATGGGGGAGGGAGGATGGAGGAGGGGTGGTCTGGGGGGGGCTGCTTCCAGACCTTAAGGGCTTATTCAGATTCCTGGCTCTAATCCCTGTGCTTAGTCTCTGCTTCCATACAGAGCATGGTTTGATGCTGCTGCCTCTCTCTCACACATCAGCAGCAGCGTCCAGTGAACAGGCATCAGCAGGTCAGGCTCCAAACCCTCCTAGTTACCATAGAAACAATGAGGAACAATGACTGGGGCTGGGTGAGTCAGCCTGGGAGGGTCTTCCACCCTCTCACCTACACCCTCTCACCCCCTCCACACCCTCTCACCCCCTCCACACCCTCTCACCCCCTCCACACCCTCTCACCCCCTCCTCACCCTCTCACCCTGACAGTTATGGAACTGAGATGTAACTGATGCTTGATCTAATGTGATTATCTGCGCTGCGCAGGCCCAGGTCCACCTCCCAACCTGCGGGTTCCCCTCCCCCCCCACACCTCCCCCCAGACTGAGCCTCTTAATGGCAACCGCAGGGGGTCAATCTGCCATCGCACACCAGGGACCAATCACAACAACCCAAACACGTCGATCTCCTGTGTACGACGACAGAAGAGAGGAGCTTCCCAGTTTCAAATGTCCACCTCTCCATTTCTTGACAACATTCCCTCCCGCTTTCCTTGAAGAAAAATCGCTGATCTGTCATAATTGGATTGCTCCTCTGGTGTTTGCTGGGCGTACTGTAAGCACTGTTCCACCCATTCATGCACGGCAGATCAGAGATTAACTCAAGGTGGGGAGGAAGGTGAACAGGGGGAGGGAGGGAGGGAGGGAGGGAGGGAGGGAGGGGGGGGATTCCCTAACCTGGGCAGATGTCCCAGTTCGTCCTGAGTCAGACACGAGAAACCTTGATCAACATCACCTACCCAAGCATCTCCTGTGTTGTGGAACATCTCACCACACATTCACACCCTCAGATCCTTCAACAACACAACTCCCTGCATCTCCTCTGTCCCCTCCCTCCTCTCTCACCCCACATCTAATCTTTATCAAAGTACACTTCTGAAACCCAACATGGCAGAGCGAGCGTCTAAACCTCCTTCCTCCTCCTCTGTTCCCACAGTCCACTGTGCTGAACAGCCTAATCTTGACCTCACATGCAGCAAACACACACACACACACACACAGCACTGCTAAGACTACATTGCACAGCATACCAAGCGCTGTGGGAGGGATTAGAATCAGTAATTCTGTATGGCTTCATTGGGATTCAACAGCTAATCTGTGTGTGTGTGTGTGTGTGTGTGTGTGCGCGTGCTGCATAGCACTGCTTTAGTTAGGATGCCAAGAGGTATATAGGTATGTATGTCAACTACGACTGACATGGCAGGAATACTGTATACACACATTATAAAGAATATAAAGAAAGACATTTAAGTACTCATGATAAAAAAAACATTAAACTCTAATTAATTTCTAGTTTAATTCAAAGACAACATTCCTGTATGTTGTTCACCAAAATAGCAATGCAATATCACTAAACCTAAAAGAACTCTCTAATAAAATTGTATATTGTGGTCCTTTTAAAATGAGTCCAACAAAGTATCAATAAACCATCTGTCAACCAACATTAAGGCCAGAATCTTCCTGTTTTTGCTCACCAACAAAGACTCAACTGTTTGGTGAGAACAAGCTCAGCAACTATACGTCCTCCATATAAGTCTGATATGATACTTTAACTTTACCAGGAAGGTTCTGTGTTGTGGACCAGTGGAAACTGACCACACACTGACCTTTCCCAACATTACAAAAGCAGATCAACAACAACAACAACAACAACAAATCATTTTGGATGAACTCCAAATGCCCCTCCTAAAAATAACTGCCGTGCCATTCTGAAAAAAAAGAGGATCAGTGGACACCTTGACACGGTCCATCCAGGCAAACCAACCAACACACACACACACACACACACACACACAGCATGGGCCGGCCACTTTAACGGTGCATTCTGGTCCCTTTAGAGGGCTGGCACGGAGAGAGGAGCGCTGGGGGAGAAGGAAGTAAGAGGCTTTGGGTTAAAGCTCCAGGAGCAAAGCAACATCGTGGCCTTGGGAGAACTACAGCCAGCGCAGGCCTCCATCCTGGTCCAATACACTTTGGACTCAACTACAGAGGCAGGGACTGGTGAGGAAGAGTGAGAGAGAGAGGAGGAGGAAGAGTAATACATGTCTACCAAGAGGAAATGTGTTGAATCATTGGTTCTACTAACTGGTGTGTTGGATGCTAACTGTATTTCGTTACCCTGTACTTGTACCTGTGTAATGACATTAAAGTTGAATCTAATCTAATCTAAACTCCACCCCCCGCCTCAGGCAACACTCACCCCCTCAGCACCCGGGTTCTCTCTCCTTGTTTTCCCTTTCCGCTCGCTCCCCTTCAAGGTCCGTGGAGAACCGTTGAGGTAGAGGCAGTGGGAGTTCTTGTGGTGTGCGTGTGCCGGTTCCTCAGATCAGCTCTCCTGTCTTTCTCTCTGCACCTGTCACATGCTTCTGGCCCCGCCTTCTTCCTCTCTTCTTCTGTCACTCTGTGTGTTTACCTGAGCTTCCTGTTGTCAGCTGGTATCCGGTGGAGGACTGTCTCTCCGCTCGCTCGCTCGCTCTCTCTCTCGTTCAGACACTCATCCTTATGAGATGAGAGGAGGGCTTAAAGCACAGGCTCAGTGACCAGGAGGCTTAGAGGAGGGGAGGGAGGGAGGGAGGGGGGGAGCATAGAGGACTGTGTCCATGTGTTGGAAGGCGAGGGAGGGAGGGAGGGAGGTCAGGGGTCAGGCTTGGTCCGTGCAGAAAGAAGGCAGAGACTGTGGGCCAATAGGAGCCGGCGTACACTGATACACATCTAGTCTTTCCATCCTAACTAACCAGGATTTGGACCAAATGTGGTTTATTGTTCTCGGGGAAAAGGTCAACCTGCTATTTTAAAGACGTGAGTGTGGGTCTGTTTTATTTAGTTTGCATGTAGGCTAAGTAGGTTACACAGCCTTATAAAATGGAAATTTGGGCTGGACTCGACCAGTTTAAGGTGTTTAAATGACATGTTTAAATGTTTAAAAGGGATAAAGCTTCATCGTTTATTTCAAAGTCATGCCACAAGTTGACATAAAATACAAAAGAAAAAATAAGTCATTTTAGATCCTAACTATAAAATAACCACAGTGTAAACCGAGAACATAATGCAACAAACACAGATAACTAAAATAAAGACTGAGTTTAAAGAACTCACAAAGACACAGGATAACTCTGATGTCTAGCTATCTGTAAACAGTTCAGCTTGAAACACAAGAATAACTAGATATATAAAATGAACAAGAGTATAAAATACTGATCAAAGATACCTGTTATAAAGATGTCTGTATCTTCTAAGAGTGTCACCATGCAGTATATTTCAGCCAAGGTAATAAACATCAGCATAAAAATACAACGGAAACACAAGCTTATTTTCTGTCGACTGTGTTAAGACTAATCTAAATCAAAAGTCAACGGCAAAAAAACACAGAGTCACCTGACCTGTTAATGCCACACAGTCTATATAACGCTATTGTAAGGATAACTGATAACCTGGCATAACTGTTTCTGAAATCCCCAGAACCATTCCATGTATTAGTCACACATGCAGCAGTATGCAAGGGGCTGAGAAACTATAGAGGGGGGGAGGAGGGGAGGGAAGGGGGGAGGGAGGGAGGGGGGGGGACGAAACAAAGTTGTTGCACCATGTTGATATTTTCCTAAAACCGATCAATACAGAATACACAATGTATAGCAGTACAGGTTTCTCCAATCAAATAAACACTCCTGTCTGTAACACAAAGATTTAGATTATTATTCTTTTTCAGTGAGTCATTCATTAAATATAATATTCACAATGTTCCACATGTTGATACAGACTACTGGCTGAATAGTGTCCTTCAATCTTCCTCTCAAATACAATATATCTTGCCTTTGACATAAATAACGTAAGAAATATATTTACACAAAAACTGGTGTCCAGCATGTGTGTGAACATGGCAGCATTCCTGCTGCTTCCACTTTACATGTGAGTTGTTTAAAATACCCACCTGGAATACTTGGTCAGACTTGGTTATTTGTAAAACGCATGCAAGAATGCAAAATAATCCTGCAAACCTCTTTCAGCGCTGAAAAAAGCAACAAACCTTGAACTTGAGTTCATTTCAAACACTTCAGAAAAGACAAACTGGAACCATATCCATCCTTCGCTGATTTGAAGTCCTTTGCTACATGTGTTGGCATTATAAATCTAAAACGGGTTCTTGGTGCTCCCACAGCATTCAGAAGTGTGTCCTATAAAGTCAGGTGGCACAGCCATGATCACAGATAGAAATGAACCACAAACACATGAATCAGTGATGATGATTCAGACTCATCAGATTCACTGCAACACCTTGATGTGACGCTGGTTTGCAGCGGACATTGTTTCACTTTTGGCAAACGATAAGAAGATGCAATGTTAATACAAGACCACAAATGTCATGATACACAATGATACACAATGATACACAATGATACACAATGATACACAAAGAAAAGGAGGAAAAACACTGAAACAAAGTTCATGAATGTCTAAGAAAACTCACAAGATCACAGCTGATCTCCCTCCAAACAGCGACAAACATCCCTTTATAGTTCTAACTGAACTGTGCCTATATCTCCCCAGCAACAATACACCTCAAATAATATCATTTATTTGGCAGCTCTGTGGTAAATCTTGGCACAAAAAGGCTTCAAAAGAAAAGGTAAACAGTCAATGTTATGGACTAAGAATCATAATTATAAGTGCAAACTTAGAAGGAACATCTATGCAGTTTGATAAAGGTGCTTTACAGTAGTAAACCTGGGCTTCAGGTCACACCCCAGCACCTGCGGACTTTAATGCCATTGGTCAGACTGAACGGACGCACGTAAGCAATCAAACCCCGTGGCTCTGAGAAGCCCCGCCCATCTACTCGATATTTAAATGTTCTTATTGTCACTGTTCTACATCACTGCAAACACGTCCAGTCCTGATAAGCAATCAATAATAATCAATATTATCTTCATTTTGAAACACTTCTGAGCTGTCAGAGACATATCAGCAGACAGATAACGAGTGACACGATTCAAACAGCACTTCAATATAAAGTTAATGCTATACTAAAGGTCAGTAAGTGTCACGTTTATCAAGAGCCGTCAGAGACTACAGTTAGATTGATATGATTCATGATGCTCCCTAGTGTAAACATGCTGTAGCATAATACGACCAATTCCAAGACTTTTCCTTTAGAAAGAATAGCAATACGTTTTAACAATAGCATACAAGGCCATGGATATATAAAACAATCCATGCAATACACACACATACACATTTAATAAACATATACAATTAAATTGTATATAGTCATGAATACCATGAAATGTGGTTCAAGTAATGCAAATTTGGCTGTGAAACAAAAAAATGAGTTTAAAAAGTACCTAAAGTTTTGATCGAGAGATCGATTTGTTCAATTGCTCTCGGCATTACATTCAAAAGAATCAGGAAATATCTTCAACTAACACGATTCTGTATATCTTTTTTTTCTTCAATGAATGACTGTAAAAAAAATAAGATAAGATGTAAACAAAAATGGTCAAAAAGACACTGAAAACATGTGAAAAAAATGTGTTGTTAACCATGGTAGGAGAACCGTAGAAGAACGAGACATACACCACAGTTATCCAACTCAAAAAGGTCTGATTGCACTTTTGAAGGAAACATACTCCACATGGTATAGCTACTTGATGGCGACGGCTGTTATCTTGAAGGCTTGCCGGAGTCAGATTGAATCCAGCCTTAAAACACTGGTCAAAAGAGATAGCGACATAAAGAAGGTTAGAAATCCCCCAAAACAGGTTTGAAACGAACGATGGTTCTGTTATGCATTGACGATCTTCCTCCCCCTCCCTCCCCCCTCTCTCCCCCCTGTCTTGGGGAACGCCATTCTGACCACGAGGGAAACTTTAAAACCTGTGGTTTCCACGGAGACAGGGCCAACACCAAGTCTATGGCACAGGTTGTTTTTTTTGGGACAGGAAGTTGAGAGACTGATTTCCTGCTGACTTTCACCAGTCTCCTCCCTCCTCCTTCCATCCGGTTCCACCCAGGTAGGAGCTGCAGGAAGGTGCGTCTCCAAAGGCCTTGTGACTGTGCTAAAGCACCTCGCGCATGTCACATGTTCTCCGCAACACACACACACACACACACACACACACACACATGCAAGCACACAAACACGCTGCACACACACACACAGAAAGGCCTAGTGATCACCTTTAAGCACCGCTATCAGTGTGGTGCAAACACACACACACACCTGGATCATGCCACCATTAAATATATATAGACAATATCTATAGACATATACGCACACAACTTCAGTCTCTTCCGGGTCACATGACAAGAGTTGAAGGCCTCAAGATCACATGACAAGTCAGAGGAAGCGTCAGGCAGTGGCGTTGCCGTTGGTGATGAAGTCGTGGCACAGGGGGGTGGCGGTGGCTCGGTGCTGGGGGGGGGGGGGGGGTAGTGGGGGAAGAGTGGGGGGGGCTAGTCCATCTTTGGTCCTGTAAAGCACTTGTTCATGGCAGAAGGGAGCACTGACTCCACACTCCATTGGGGGGGGGGGGGGGGGGGGAGTGGGAGGGGTTAGGAAGAGGGAGGAGTTAGAAAGAGGGAGGGGCTTGGGAGAGGGCAGGGCGTTAGTATCAAAGGCAGAGTGGGAGGATACGCTGAGCAGGAAGTCTTTAGCCATGCTGCTGGAGAAATCGTCCATGGCAACTGGTGAAAGCACCGTCCAAAAGGTGGGACGGGGCGGGACAGCGGCGGGGTCAAAGGTCAAGGCTACGTGAGCGCCCTGAAACACCAGCGCTCACGCAGAAGAGGAAAGGATTGTGGCACCCGCTGGCCTCAGTTCTGTTCTGTGATAACTTGACCAGTATAAAGTGACGCGTCATGCTGCAAAGCATGATGGGAAAGGGGTAGTGGTGAAATATGGTTTTTGACACGGATGCAGCTGTCCTTTAGACAGTTACCATGGCAACATGCAGGCTGTCTGCTGCTGATGTGAAGCCCGACTATACACTGGGGAAGGATGGAGGGAGGGAGGGATGAGGACAGAAGGAGGGAGGGAGGGATGAGGACAGACGGAGGGAGGGATGAGGACAGAAGGAGGGAGGGATGAGGACAGAAGGAGGGAGAGAGGGATGAGGACAGAAGGAGGGAGGGATGAGGACAGAAGGAGGGAGAGAGGGATGAGGACAGAAGGAGGGAGAGAGGGATGAGGACAGAAGGAGGGAGGGATGAGGACAGAAGGAGGGAGAGAGGGATGAGGACAGAAGGAGGGAGGGAGCACCACCCAGTAACAGAAGCTCCTTCCCTCAGCCTTCTCTGGGACAGAGAGAGATGGAGTTAGCCTTAAGGCTGTGTAGCCCTTACAGAAGCTGGCAGGTGCAAGTACAAACCAAGCATGCAGATGTGTGTGTGTGTGTGTGTGTCATCGTTGGTGTGTACGAGCAAAACAGCCCGTTCAGAGACAAAACTGTGCATGTGTGTGTGTGAGGATGATGTGTGTGTGAGGATGATGTGTGTGTGTGAGTGTGTGGTCCTCTTGAGAGAGCTGCAAACCCGATATAGAAAACGACAGGAAAGATGGTGAAAATGGAAAGACAGAGATAGAGAGACAGAAAGAGAGACAGAGAGATAGAGGGTGGCGCTGGGTGGGGGGGCGAACACACAGGGGTCATGCTCAGGGGTCAAAGGTCATCATATGTTGGTGAGCACGGTACAGGTGATGAGGCGCACACTGAGCGTGCCCGGGAGGTCGTTGTCTTGGCGATTGCCCTTGTCGCGCAGGTGCAGCGTGTGCTGTTCCTGTCGGTCACTGGGGTCGCTGAACACGGTCACCTGACCCAGGAAGGTGTCAACAATCACGTTCTTGTTGTAGATCTGAGGCAGCCAATCAGACGAGGCCATTCGGGGGTGAGAGGGGCGGGAGAAAGGAAGAGAGAGAAAAAAGGAGGGAGGAAGATGGAAAGGCAGGAAGAAGGTTAAGAGGTTAAGTTCCAAAGAGGAATAGAGAGAATAATTGAAAAGAGGAGGAGCAGGTTTCTGTTTTGGGTTTAGGACCTGTGTGGTTCAGAGCAGAACTAACATACGGATGAAACCTTTTTAATGACCCACTCATCCATATGACCATCACAGCAACATTAGAGGTGTTGATCTTGGAATGGATGATGAGGAGTGGAACTGGGCCTGTATTTAACCTTGGCCAGCCCCCCCTCTGGGCCAGCCCCCACCTCCAGCCCCCCTCAAGGTCCCTGGCCATCCTCCCCCCCCCCCCCCCCCCCCCCCCCAGGCTCACCTCAATGTGGATCCCTTCTTTAGGCTTCTTGCGGTAGAACAGGCCTTTGATGTCGAAGTTGGGGCTCCGTGTGTCCTTGTGCACGGGGGATCGAACCCGCTCTCCCTCGCAGGTGATGATGACGTACGGGTCTGAGGCTGGGGAAGAGAGGCACGGGTCAGACACCGCCTCAACACTGTGGGTGTGTGTGTGTGTGTGTCTGTACGTGTGTGTCTGTACGTGTGTGTGTGAGACTGTGTATGTGTGTGTGTCTCTACGTGTGTATCTGTGAATGTGTAATCGTGTCATGTTCACACACACTTCAGCCTGTTATCTAAGCTTGTGCAGCTGGGGTGGAAGTGAGGTTTGATTTCAGAAGCACAGACAGTCACAGGGGGAGAGAAGGGACCAGAGCTAACGCTAATGCTACAGGCTGCCACTGACAGCCTCTAGGGGGAGCTGCTGTACCTCCTGTCTGCCCCAGGTGGCGCTTCTTGTTGGGGATGAGGCATTGCAGCTCTGTGTGTGAGAGTGTAGCGTCATGCATGTGAGAAAAGCCACACAACCAGTACACACACACATAAGCAGTACACACACACACACAAGCAGTACACACACACACAAGCAGTACACACACACACACACACACTCACACACACCAGCACCATGCAGTCAAACACAAACATTTGTGAGTCCACATTGTGTCTCTTAACAATATAAAAACATATAAAAAACACAGAAATCTGAATTTGAAACACGTAAAGATGCGATGAAAAAGACAAACTAAGACACTCAAGACTCCACAGAACACTTCTCATCTGCACAACCATTTTTTAACAAACAAAAAGACGAGTACGTAAACAACTCCAGATGTGGCGATAGAGAGAGAGGCAGAGAGGGAGAGAGACAGAGAGAGAGAGGAGAGACTGAGAGAGACAGAGAGAGAGACACCGACAGAAAGAGAGAGAGAAACAGAGAGAGAGAGAGAGAGAGAGTGAGACAGAGAGCGACAGAGTGAGAGAGAGAGTGAGAGAGAGAGTGAGAGAGAGAGAGAGAGAGTGAGACAGAGAGCGACAGAGTGAGAGAGAGAGTGAGAGAGAGAGAGTGAGAGAGAGAGAGTGAGAGAGAGAGAGTGAGAGACATTACCTCCATTGGAGTCTTGTCCATGCAGTCCCTCAGCGCTCAGCACGTGCACCTGGGTGACCAGCTGGGGGTATCCACACAGCCCCGTCCAACACGTCTGGGGAGGCTCGTCCAGAGACAGCTCTCTGGCGGGAAGAGGCCACCGTGTTATCACTATGACGACTGGGGCAACTGGAAACTGCTGATGTTGTTACTATGACGATCGGGGGTGGGGGTGGGGGTAGGAGGGGGACAGGAAGTTCAACTTCCAGCAGCCACACTTCAAGCATTCATTAGCATTAATTAATTAATAATTTGGTCAAATTTACAGTATTTTATTACACATTTTATTATAAATAGGCTCATTCAAAAACACAATAATATATATGAAATAAAAGGTGTGTCAGGGTTTACTTGCAGTCTGAAGGCACATCAGTAAAGACCCGGAGGAGGAACTCCCCCTGCTGGCCGGGGTCAAAGGTCGTGGGGATGATGACGTAGCGTCCCTCCTTCAGCTCCTTCCTGAGGAAGACGCAGCGGGAGTTGATGTAGATGGAGCCTGCTACCTTCTGTTGGGACGTGTGCATGCGGTACTTCCTGTTTAGCTCCACCTAGAGGACGGGAGGGGACAGTGCATCAGTCACAAATACTGCCGGGAAATAATGAAAATATGAAGACAAAAAATCTAATGATTATGTAGATTATTTAGAATGATGTTCATGTCAAAATTGTGGATGTCTATGATTTTACTATGACATCTTATCGTGTGTGTGTGTGTTGTGTGTGTGTGTGTGTGTGTGTGTACCCGGTGAATGTCGAAGCCTATGGCCAGGTTTTCTCCTTTGCCCTCTTTAGGAGTCGCTCTCTTCTCCTTCTGCTGAAGGCAGATCAGAACCTCATCCTCCACCTTCTTCACATCAAACACGTACTGCAGGGAGTCAAACAGGAGTCAAACAGGAGTCAAACTAAAGGAACACACGTACTGCAGGGAGTCAAACAGGAGTCAAACAGGAGTCAAACTAAAGGAACACACGTACTGCAGGGAGTCAAACAGGAGTCAAACAGGAGTCAAACAGGAGTCAAACAGGAGTCAAACTAAAGGAACACACACATACTGGAGAGTCAAACAGGAGTTGAGCTGCACCCACACACACACACCCACACACACCTGGGGGTTCTGCAGGAAGGTGTTCTTGTGGTTGATGCAGCCCCCAGAGCGGTTCCTCAGGGGGTCGTGCCGCGGCACCCAGGCCCCCCTCATCACCTCCTCCTCCCAGGTCTTATGGAGGCTCAGGTAGGACGTGTTGATGAGGCGACACAGGATCAGATCCGTGAAGTACTGACAGAAGTCATCAAAGGTCATCCTGAGGTGAGGGAGGGAGGGAGGGAGGGTGGGGGAGGAGAGAGGGAGGGAGGGAGGGAGGGAGGGAGGGAGGAGAGAGGGTGAAGGAGGAGAGAGGGAGGAGAGGGAGGCAAAAAAACAAAAATCATGCAAAATGGCAGACAGGAAACAGCTGCTTTTGAAAGAATGGAAACATGGAAATGAAAGTGACAGTGAAGGGTGGTGCAAGTGAACAAGATGGCCGCCAGCCTCACCAGAACTCTCCATCATCCTGCACGGTCACCCCCAGCTTCTCTCTCTCGCTCTTGCTCACCTTCTTCCACTCTTCCGAACTGGGATCAGGGGACAGGAAGTGATGTCGTCAGAACGTGAGATGCGCACGTTTACTGTTAGAATACAACTGTGAACACTCACACACACTCACTCACACACACACACCCATCCTACTGTCCCTCCTAATCCTAACACGGTGCGTCGTGTTCTGTGTGTCCCACACAGGCCACCATCCTAGCTCTCTAAGCAGGAAGTCATCTCCAGCGCCTCCATGTGCCTCACTGCCTCCTGCCTGCTAGAGCGAGCGTCTGGACGCAGGGCTGGATCACGCACAGCCGGTCTGGGGCTGGGAACTGGAGCGTGAAGCTACCTTGAAGAGCCCGTCAAGACAAACCTTCACCAGCTGAATGTCTGGCTGGTTAACATGCAAGCTGTTCTTCTAGGGCGTTTAGAAAACCCTCAATCAACTCCTCTCTCCTCCTTCTCCTCCTACAGGAGTAGGAGATCTCTCTCTCTCTCTCCCTCCCCCCTCCCTTCTCCTTCTTTCCCTCTCTCCAGGCCTCCGGGGGGGGGGGGTGTGCTCGCTCACCTGTCGCTCCACGGCCCGCTCCACTCCTTCTCCCCCCAGGGGTTCCTCATGCGGATCATGTGGAGCTTCTCAGACTTGAAGAAGGCCAGCAGGCCGTGGCCCAGGCGCACCTTCCTCACGTCCGTCACAGCGTAGGCGTGGCCTTTCACCAGGCCGCAGTCCAGCCTGGCCTCCATGTCCTCCACCGTGGTCGCCTAGACAACCAGAGAAAGAAGAGGGAGGGGGAGGGGGGAGGTGAGAGGTTTTTATTTATGTCATTCGATCTTTCTGGAGGTCAGATGGGGGAGACAGACTCGTCCAGAAGGGCAGCAGAGGAGGATCTCAGAGGGAAGGTGAAGGTTACGCAACAAACAGGCGTTAACATCTTGACAGACGTTGTGTTTTTCACCTTGTGCTGAAACTGTCTGTCATATAGAGGCTCCTGTCTCCCATAGGATCACATCTATTCACCCTCGTCAGACAGGTGGGGTTCGGTTCGTGTTCCTGTGATCTGGTTGCGTTAGATTTTCCATCGTATTCGCTCAGTGAAGCCACAAACAAAAGAAAAGAACCGTTCAAACCATCCAGGAACCCAAAGCAAAAAACTCTTAACAACAGCACAACAGTCACATCTCAACAATAACACACCAATGTCCAGCAGGATTTCCATACTCAAAGCGCCGTAACGTCCATGACCCTCGAGCACCTGAGCACGGAGACTCGAGGGCGGGGAGAGAGACAGATGGAGGAAGCTGAACGCTCCTGACTCACGGAGCAGAGATCCTGTCTAAACATGAGGGCTGAGGAGCTGGGAGGATTCCCCCTGACACTACTCATTTTTCACCTTCACTGCTTTAAAGAGCGCAGAGAGAGAGAGGGGGGGAGAGACTGAGAGAGGGAGGGAGGGAGGGCGGGCGGGAAGGAGGGAGAAGTGGGGAGAGCGAGAGAGAGGAAATAGAGATATGGATAGTAAGAGAGACACAAAGGAGAGAGAGACATGAAGATAGAAAGACGGTAATCGACAGAAAGCGAGAGAACGATAGACGAAAAATTAGGAACAAAAAAAGCAATTAGGTGAAGAGTCTGTGGAGATATGAGAGGTTTTTAAAAATAATTATCTTGCATTTACAATCAGTCCCCCCGATCAACAAACTTTGGATAAAAGCATCTAAATAAATGAATAAATGTAACAAAGGACTGAGTCCAGCCAGGACCCAACTTACAGCAAATATCCACTGCCAGCCAAGGTAGGAAGGTATCAAAGCAGGAATTAAAGAGCTCTGGGTATCTGGGGCTCTGGGTATCTATCTGACTGACACAATGCTTGGTCTCTCTGCTCCCGCTACAGTTAGTTGTTATTCCAAAACAAAACAAAAAAAACGATTTGTCAACCAAAAGTAATGAATATAAAGCAGCTATTGGTCTGGGCTGAGAGCCACTCCACTAGGGAAAGAGCTGGAAAGAGCCCCACAGCTGCCTGTCTGCATGTCGATGGGCCCAACAGAACCACAGACAATCATTTTAAAGACTTGATTATTGTGTGTGTGTGTGTGTGGAAGAGAGACAGAGAGAGATTGAAAGTGTGTGTGTGTGTGTGTGGGAGAAAGAGAGAGAGAGAGAGAGAGAGAGATAGAATGAGTGTCTGTGTAGTTGTGTCTACACAGTCATCTAATCAAAACAGGTCCTCCATGTTCCTCCATGTTCCCCCATGTTCCCCCATGTTCCCCCAGGTTCCCCCATGTTCCCCCATGTTCCCCCAGGTTCCCCCAGGTTCCCCCTCACCCTTATGGAGCAGCTGATGAGCCCGTCCCGGTTGTGGACCTTCAGAACCCTCTCGAACAGCTGGTTGCGGGCCGCCTCGTCCGTGGCCATCTGGCCCTCCAGCAGATCCATGGGCTCCGACACGCCCCCGGTGAAGTCCACCAGAGCATCCGCCGTGTTCCCCCCATCCAGGGCCTCGTAGCAGCCGTAAACCCTGGGGGGGAGAGGCAGGGGGAGAGGGTCACAGACTGCAGGAGAGGAGGGGTGGGGAGAGGAGAGGGGGAGAAGAGGAGGGGAAATGAGAAGCGGACAAGAAGAAGGGAGGAGAGAAGAGGGGAGGAGAGGAGGAGAGGGGAGGAAGGAAGAGGAGAGGAGGAGAGAGGGGAGGAAGGAAGAGGGGAGGGGAGGATCAGAGATGTATCCAGTCCTGGTTCTACTGACTTGGCATAGGCCTTCTCCACCAGGGCGCTCCAGAACTCGTTGCTGTCGTCCGAGTGGCAGTACACCAGCTGGTTGTCCAGCGTGGGCAGCCTGTCATCGATCACCACATCCACCCACTCCCCAAAACGCCAGAAGCGGAAGTGGAAGATCCCTGCATAGGAGTCTGGCTTCTCTGAGTCCCACTCCTGCTCCTTCCAGTCAGGGATCACCTGAGGAGGGAAGGAGGGAGGGAGGAGAGAAGGAGAGGAGGAGAGGAGGGAGAGGGGAGGACAGTGTTGAGTAACTAGACACCTGTCAACCCCAACACCCCCCATTGCAGGACAAATATAATAGATTAACTCCAGCATGAGGGTACGGGGGGGGCCGGGGGAGGCAAGGGGGGGGCAAGGGGGGGACGGGGATCAACTGTGAACAGCAAGCACAGCGTTACACCCTGGCGTGCAGCGGTGGGGAGAGAGAGAGGAGAAATCAGGTTCAAATGAATCGGCTATGTTGCTGCCCTTGGAGCGGCCGGGGGGAGGGGCCAGGGGGGAGGACGCCAGGGGGGAGGGGGCCAGGGGGGAGGGGGCCTGGGGGGAGGGGGCCAGGGGAGCGGGTCGGGGAAACGGGCTGAGCAGGACAGGGTTGTTCTGGATGGGTGACTTCCTGTCTGCTGATTGAAGAGCTTTCTGGACTCAGCTATGTGAAGCAGTTTCTTCAGAAATAGAATAAGGGAGTAAGACAGGTAGAGAGAGAGGGAGGGAGAGAGAGAGAGAGAGAGAGAGAGAGAGAGAGAGAGAGACAAAGAGAAGGGGGGAGGGAGGGAGAATCGGAAACAGCTGAAGTCCTTTGGGTAAAAGTCAGCCTCTCTTCCTCCCTCAAGACTCTGTTCTCTCACCTTCCCTCTCTCTCTTAATCTTGACCTTCCTCTCTTTCCCAATCCCCTCATTGCTGCTTCCTCCTTCCCACCCTCCCTCCCTTCCTCCCACTATCTCCCTCCCTCCTTCCCACTCTCTCCATGACTTTGGACTGCAGTGAGAAAAATCCATTTCGGCACTCATCCAGAAGACAATAAAGCTCTATAATAACTGAAGTCAGACTGGGGAGAGCGGAGGGCTCCGCCCTGGTGCCAGCCTGGACAGTCTGCTGGTCTGGACGTTAGCCTGTCCACTAGCCTGGACATTAGCCTGTCCACTAGCCTGGAAATTAGCGTGTCCACTAGCCTGAACATTAGTCTGTCCACTAGCCTGGACATTAGCCTGTCCACTAGCCTGGACATTAGCCTGTCCACTAGCCTGGACATTAGCCTGTCCACTAGCCTGGACATTAGCCTGGTCCTCAGGAGTCACTGTCCTGACAGTTTCCCTACTCTAGCACACCAGATTCAAATGAATGGGTCGTTATCTAGCTTTGTGGCCTTATAATGACCCATTCGTCTGAGTCAGGTGTGCTGGAGCAGGGAAACATCTGAAACATGCAGGACAGTGCAGGACAGTGCAGGACAGTGCAGGAAACCTTCTCCTCCTGCAGAGCCAGGATGATGGAGTCACCATCTGGATGGTAAACAGTCCCCGCCTCCCCACAGGCAATCCCCGCGCCGCTACTTCCAACGTCACTACCCCTCGGTTGCCTAGCGCTGTTGCTTAGCGCCCGCCAACAATAATCCCCCGCCCCCCAGCCCAAGACCCTACCTGGAAGCCATCACCCTCCCCTGTGTTGTGTTTACGTTTTCCACAAATAATCACATCAGGGAAAGGAAAACGGATAGAAGGGTTGAGAGGGAGATAGAGAGGGAGGGAGGAAGGGAGGGGGGACGCAGAGTCGAGGGAGGGAGGGTCTCGTAAAGAAAGACTCAAGTATCCCAGAACGAGTGAGCGGGGGGGAAAAGGGGCGGAGGAAAGGGAAGAAGAAGAACGTCAGAACGAGAACCACCGAAACCAGAGAGGAAGACGAGAGTTCAGGAGGAGAACGAGAGCAGGATTGATACCAAGGATTCCCTTTACTCCACCATCTGGTTCTCTAGCAGTGTAAACTTAGAACGCTTTGAGAGAGAGAGAGAGACAGAGAGGAAGAGACAGAGAGAGAGAGGAAGAGCGAGAAACAGAGAGAGGTAGAGAGAGAGAGAGAGAGAGACAAAGAGCGAGAGAGCGATAGAGAAAGAGGTCGAGAAATCGAGAGGGCGAGACAGTTAGAGATAGAGACAGTAAGATAGATAGAGACAGTTAGAGAGATAGAGACAGTAAGATAGATAGAGACAGTTAGAGAGATAGAGACAGTAAGATAGATAGAGACAGTTAGAGAGATAGAGACAGTAAGATAGATAGAGACAGTGAGAGAGATAGAGAGAGAGACAGAGACAGAGACAGAGGATGACAGGCACCCAGGAGCTCTGCTTCCACATGGACCCCCAGCTGACAGAGATGATGCGTCTCAGGGTGCAGTCCCTCCAGCAGCGGGGACAGAAGAGGCAGGACGGCGAGCGCCTCCTCCGCCCCCACGAGGCCGTCTACCGCCTGGACTTCACCAAGCAGTCCCTGAGCTTCTCCCACTGGGGGGTGAGGCTGGCCCAGCCTGGACGCCTCACCATCACGGCCACCTCCCAGCACTGGACCCCCGACCTCACACACCTGATGAGCCGGCAGCTGCTGGAGCCGGCCGGGGTGTTCTGGAGGACGGAGGGCGACCCGGCGGACGAGCCGGTCCACTGCTACCAGGCGGACGCTCAGGAATTCGGGGAGAGGATTGCAGAGCTGGCCGTGGTGCGGAAGGTGATGTACTTCCTGTTTGCGTTTGAGGAAGGGTGTGGACCTGAGAATGTGGACTGTTCCATCGCCTTCCAGGTCAACAACTAGGGGAGCCTAGCTGGGAAGCTGCCAGATGAAGGTTTGGGTTTGTGGTTGAAGGATTCCTTTCTAGATGAGGGTAGAGCTGGGAGTCATGAATGACAGTTGGGATTTTTAGCCTAGTTCTTTTACAAACTGACGGTTATGACTATTAAGTTGTTTGTGAGTTGTTTCCAGCAAATCTCCTCTCCTCCTCTTCTCCTCTTCTCTCTTTCTCTTCTCTCTTCTCTCCCCTCCTTTCTTCTCCCCTCCTCCCCTCTCCCTCAAACTTTGCCAATGACTTGGTTAGCTTCTTAAACTGTCAGGTCTTTTTTAAGCTATCTACTGTTAGACAAGATCAAAACTAGCTATCAAATATTTTATGACCAGATGATTGAGTAGAAAATACTATATTATTTAATCTAAAAAAAAATATATTTTATCTAGTTGGGGAGTTATAAAGTACGATATCAAAGCTTCTCTCTGTTTATAGTAGTTAAGTGATGACTCACAGCTTGCATGAATAATGAGATGACAGATAATATAATAAAATACCATGTAAGTAATTTACCTCCTTTTGAAATGAAACCATGACCTGAATAAAAAAATATATCAAAAACTCTCCGTATTGCTTTTCCTGTTTTCATGTTCGGGTTCAGACAAAAACAAGCCGTCACACTTCAGCAGTGCTGAGATTCACCTGCAGCATGGGGCCAGCTGGGGGCGGGGCTTCTCTGGAAGATTTGTCCTCTGGGGGGGTAATGGGGTCCTTATGGACACACACACACACACACACACTATAAACGCACACACACACCACACACACACACTGGTATCTTGAGAACCAGACTTCAGCCACACACACACACTGGTACCTTGAGAACCAGACTTCAGCCACACACACACACACTGGTACCTTGAGAACCAGACTTCAGCCACACACACACACTGGTACCTTGAGAACCAGACTTCAGCCACACACACACACTGGTACCTTGAGAACCAGACTTCAGCCACACACACACACTGGTACCTTGAGAACCAGACTTCAGCCACACACACACTGGTACCTTGAGAACCAGACTTCAGCCACACACACACACTGGTACCTTGAGAACCAGACTTCAGCCACACACACACACTGGTACCTTGAGAACCAGACTTCAGCCACACACACACACTGGTACCTTCTGCCACAGGGACTCTCTGGACGCCAGGCTGGAACACGCCGCCACAAACCAGCAGTTTCCCAGCTGCCCCTGGTGCAGGTCGTGAGCACTGATGCCGTCCACAAACAGGTGAGGGTCTTCACATAGCTCCTGGGGAGAGAGGGGGAAGGAGGTGGGGAGGGGGGGGGGGAGGGAAGAGAGGAGGGGAAGATAGAGAGATGAAGGAGAGAACAATAGATGATTAGGTTTGTGTACAACAGTGGTTAGTGAGCGAGGAGAGAGAATTCTGTGACATAGCATAACATCCGGTGATATAACAACGGACATTAGGCACTAGTCTGACACAACATTCTGTAACATAACAATGCATATTTGGCAATATTCTGGTACAACTGTAATATAACTATGTATATTCTGCTAAAAACCTGTAAATCCTCTATATGTTGAAACAAACTGTACATCCTGACATAACACTGTATATTCAGCAAGACCAATTACTTGCATAATTGTAATTGAATTGTATAGACTATAACTGTATAGTCTGTAACCTGCACTTTATCCTGTATATCCTCTATATTCTGCAAAAAACTGTAAATCCTGTACATCCTGATATAATACTGTATATTCTACAAGACCAATACTTGTATAATTGTAATTGTATAGTCTGTACATAATCATTTATCCAAGCCTCTGCCCCCCCCCCCCCCCCCCTCCCTGTGAGGATTTACTTCACCTACCGTTTTTACTTTTTTTACTTATTGTTATTGCCCCCACCCCCCTTATCCCTGTGTACACTTTCTAATCTTTTACCTCACACCCCTACCCTTGTGTGCTTTGCGAGACTGTGTGCCATTGATACGAAGGAGTTTCCCTCAGGATAAATAAAGTAATCTAAATCTGAAAGAGAGAACTAGGAGCTGAGACTCGTAAGAGGCTGAAACTAGCGAACAAGCTAGAGGTAGAGAGAGATGGAAGAGAGAGGGAGAGATGTAGACAAGGAGAGATGTAAAGAGAGGTAGAGAGGGGGAGGGCAGTAGAGAGAGAGAGAGAGAGAGGGGGGGGAGTGAACAACAGCTATTAAGACAATCTGAGATGTTGTGGAGGAGAAGCTGCAGGGTCACAGTTCGGCTGGGCGAGCCTAACCACACACACACTCACACACTCACACACTCACACACACACACACTCTCAGTCCCACACACTAACACAGTCACAGAGGCAACACCTGCGCCAGATTTGGGTTTAGGTTTCCCTGACTACAGATGATCTCAGGGAGCAGAGGAGGAGGCACTTTCAGTCTAATCAAAGATGAGGAGCTGAGAAGTCTGAGGAGGAGGGGGGGGGGGGGGGGGGGGTTGGAGGGAGGGGGGAGGGCAACAGTCGAGGCTGCAAGGTACTTCCATTAGCCCCCCCTGATACAAGGGGAGCTCCAAGCCAGAACACATCTCTCCCATTCCACACACACACGCACCTCACACTGCAGATCAGCCTCAACCACAGAAGTGTGACTGGAATCACACGCTCCGCTCAACACGCACACGCTCCGCACGGAACCTGTGACATGAGCATGTTAGGTGTGTGCATGAGCAAGTGTGTGTGTGTGTGTGTGTGTGTGCGCAGGGACGATCATCTCTCTAGCTGGTTCAACGTCTAGACAAGACCAGCACTGTCCCTCTCTCCCTCCATCGCTCGCCCCACACTCCCCCCCAGCCCTCCCCCCCAGCCCTCCCCCCCAGCCCTCCCCCTTTCTCCTCCCTCCTCCTTAGGGGGCGATAACGAGCCAAAATATCCGATTGCAGGGTGTCAATGATGTCATCAGTGGCTCAGCCGGGCCAATAAATATGAAGTCTGTGATGGATGGAGGAGGAGCCAAGGACATCAGCTTCCTGTTCCTTTGTCTGGCCTCACATCTTCAAACCCGTTCTCAGCCGACAGCCTCGTCTGCTGGAGCTTCGGATCCGAGGTGCTGTGAGGCGACGGCAGGCTTCTGCGGAGGAGAGGCTGGCCTCCTCCAGGAGATAAGTACCCTCTCCTCAGCCAGGAGCTGGCTTTATGTCATAAAAGCCTTCTGACAGGAGAGACCAACTCTCTGGGATAAGAGCACGCAATGAATATTCAAACACCCTGTCAGGACTGAGAGGTTATGCTCATGAATACATAAGTGTGCTTGATGAATAAAGTATTATTTTTGTATCTTTTGCTATCGTTGTTAGTGATTAGGGAGAGGGTGTGTGCGGTTAAACCGTGCGCTGACCCTGTGTGTCAGAGGCAGAGGAGGCGGAGTCTGTTAACGATGCTGGGCAACATCCAAGTCAAAACTTGGACTAGGAGGCGAAAGCTTTCAATGTTTCGACCACGCACACACACGTGCAAGCACACATGTACATGAACACACACACACACGACCACCCACTCACCCCTCCCACACACACATTCCCATTTTAAGAGCTGAGTAAAAAAAGATGATGGAGGAGAAATTCAAACAGAAAAAATATCTTGTTTTTAACGCCACTCTCCTCAGCAGAGCAGACAGCTTCTAGCATTGTGAACTGTCATGGTGTGTGCAGGTTACAAGCAGGCAGTGCAGTTTACAAGCCGGTTACAAGCAGGCAATGCAGGTTACAAGCTGGTTACAAGCAGGCAGTGCAGGTTACAAGCTGGCAATGCAGGTTACAAGCTGGTTACAAGCAGGCAGTGCAGGTTACAAGCAGGCAATGCAGGTTACAAGCTGGTTACAAGCAGGCAGTGCAGGTTACAAGCAGGCAGTGCAGGTTACAAGCCGGTTACAAGCAGGCAGTGCAGGTTACAAGCTGGTTACAAGCAGGCAGTGCAGGTTACAAGCAGGCAGTGCAGGTTACAAGCAGGCAGTGCAGGTTACAAGCCGGTTACAAGCAGGCAGTGCAGGTTACAAGCTGGTTACAAGCAGGCAGTGCAGGTTACAAGCTGGTTACAAGCAGGCAGTGCAGGTTACAAGCAGGCAGGGCTGGTTGATAGCAGGCAGTGTTAGCTAAAGCAACATCACTCACCTCCTGACAATAATGAATGTGCCTGCTGAACGCTCTCGCTCTAGACGTGTTTAATATTTTATTAAGGCAAAAGTAATTAAGGGGTTGTGTGTGCGTGTGCATATGCGGGGTGCATTTGTGTGTGTCTGTATGTGTTTTGAGCATATGTGTGTGTGTGTGTGTGTTCAAGCCTGCCACTGAAGGTAGCTCTGCAGGGTCTTCTAATGTGTCCTCTACTGGAAGCATGTGCTTGTGTGTACCTGCATCCTGACAGAGCACACACACACACTCACACACACACACTCACACACACCCCACACACCCACACACACACCCTCACACACCCCACACACACCCCACACACACACCCTCAGACACCCACACACACGCAGCCAAGGTCGGTGATTTGCTGATTCAGGTGTTGACCACCTCTCAGAGGCAGAGCTCCCTTGAGCCTAGTCTCCCCTAGTCACACACACTTCCAGTGGCCAGTCTGTGTGTGTGCGTGTGAAATCATGCGTGTGTGTGTGTGTGTGTTGGCGTGAGCAGCGTTTCTCATTTCTAACCAATCTTTAAGAGTCTGCCACAGTATTGATCTCTCTAGTCTCCTCCCATCCCAGCTGAACCAGACAGGGTTTAAACAGAGATCCAGACACAGGCAACTCATATTTTTAGTTTTCGAAAGTTTTCGAAAGTTGAAAACACGTTTTGGGGGGGAAGGTGCGAAGCTGAGGGTGAGAGGAACTAGACAGGACCCAGATTAGCAGCTCAGGTGGCGGGATGATGGGGTTATCGATCCTCTCCAACCCCACGGCTCAGAAACAATGTGGATGGCATGGCTAATGCTGCTGCTAGAAGAACCAGATCATTTAACACAGTACTAAGAAGCTGTCAATCTGCTCTGTACAACCACAGAGAACCAATCGCACCACCTGCAGCCTTCACACACGCTCTCTCTCTCTCTCTCTCTCTCTCTCTCTCTCTCTCTCTCTCTCTCTCTCTCTCTCTCTCTCTCGAATGCACGCACACACACCTTCAACACAACGCTCTCTCTCTCTCTCTCTTGCACACACACACGCAACACAACTACACACTTGTACACTCTTGTCATTAAACTTCACTTTGCTAGTAATACTAAAGATTATGAGGGACCACAGCTGACAGTAAGGGAAGACTAATCAAGCTGCAGCACTGATCGGGATCACTTAAGCATGGACGGGTTTAGCTTGGGAGGAGGGCGAAGCGAGCGCAGATAAACAGATTAATAGCTCCAACATTTTATTGCTTGTCATTCATCTGATAAATCACAACAAGTCATTTGGAGGAGGCTGTAGGGTGAGGCTGAGAGAGAGAACGAGAGAGAGCTAGAGAGAGCAAGAAAGAGAGAGGGAGAGATAGAGAGAGAGCGCTAGAAAGAGAGAGCTAGAGAGAGGGAGGGAGAGAGAGAGCTAGAGAGAGAGATAGAGAGCTAGAGCGAGAGAGAGAGCTAGAGAGAGAGATAGAGAGCTAGAGCGAGAGAGAGAGCTAGAGAGAGAGATAGAGAGCTAGAGCGAGAGAGAGAGCTAGAGAGAGAGATAGAGAGCTAGAGAGAGAGATAGAGAGCTAGAGCGAGAGAGAGAGCTAGAGAGAGAGATAGAGAGCTAGAGCGAGAGATAGAGAGCTAGAGAGAGAGAGCTAGAGAGAGAGAGAGCGCTAGAGAGAGAGAGAGAGAGAGAGCGCTAGAGAGAGAGAGAGCTAGAGAGAGGGAGGGATGCATTTTATGAGGTTGTTTTATTTATGCCTGGATCCACTGCTGTCTTGGGCTCCAGCCATAAACACACCCAAGCGTCTTTTAAACAGGGACAGCAGTAAATGGCTAATGTACAGGAGTGTTCAACTTCTCACTAGAATCCCTGCTAAGACTCGCTGTCAACAAAAGCATCACGCTCCTTAATACTGTATATTACAGACAAATAAGATGACAAACAGGAGATAACACACAATAATGATGAGACCGGATCATTTTCTTTGATTTCAGCTGTTCAATTTTGTTTCTTTACTAAACGATAACAAGCTAAATAGTGGATGCATAGAAGAAGGGGAATACACATGGTGTGTTTGACCCAGTTACCACGGGAATAAGCATCGCTTTGGCAACAGCGGAGGGTTCAGAACCGGAGACTTCCGTTCTGCTGTTCCATCTTCCTTGACCGTTCCGCGGAAACGTTCTCGCTTGTTGCTTGGTTGAGCTGAATGTGATTCATGATCGCGTGTTAACTTTAGTTTATTCTACTTCAGATCATTATATTGTCTGATGTGAGACCGGTGTATTGATGAAACTTGTATACTAACACTTGTAAACTAATATACAAGGAGGAACCATTTTCCCTGGGCCTCCGGGGAACCCTGTTCCCCCAGGAAATCTGTTCCCCCTGAGTTCCTAGTGTAAAAGACCATCCCAGTTACATACATCACTAGCGTCACTGTGATTGCTTTATAAATGGTCTGACTGTTATATACAGGGGGGAACCACTTTCCTCAGGCCTCCAGGGAAATATGTTCCCCCTGTGTAGTTTACAGGGGGAAGGGTCTGAAAGTTACACTGGACAGGTTAGCACCAGCTGTTAACAGGGACTAACTAACGATTGAGCAATACAGTAGTATCCCCCTAGTATACTATACTAACCCACCCTCAGCCTCTAGCCCTCAGCCCTCAGCTCTCAGCCTCTAGCCCCCAGCCTTCATCCTCCAGCCCCCAGAAGGTCTCTGGATTTAAAAACCAGTCTGCAAAACAAATCAAAAGTATGTAAAGAAGCTGAACTCACCCTGGGTCTCTTCCAGACCACACGGCCGATGCGGTTGCCTTGGTAGAAGAGGGACTCGTCGGCAGCAGGGAAGCAGGGGTCCTCAAACAGCAGACCGCTCTGGAGACACTGCTTCCTCAACACCGCGTGCTGCTGACCCTCGAAGGCCCTCGCCGAACAGAACATCCTGCTTCCTGTCAGTCACAACAGGGGGGGAGACAAGAAGGGGAGAGACGAGGGTGAGAGGGAGAGGAGGCGGAGGAGGAGGGGAGGGCTGTTCCAAAACGCTCCGTGGGGACACAGCGTCGCGTGTGAATTGGTGACAGGGCGAGGACGCACACGGCGGGAGATGCCGTTTACACGCGTGTGGAGTTCAACATGCAAACATGCTGTGTAGAGCGGCTCAGCTGTGTCAGCGTAGCTTCAGCTTCAGCCACAGTATTAGCAGATACTTTGACCTTCTGCTTGTCACCAACCAGAAACAGGACGTCTGCGTCCTTGACCAAAGTCTCAGACGCAGACGTGTTCAACGATGCTTTTTTACAACCAGAACGTTTAAGAACCCAAGCGAGCGTTTCTACAAACCATAAGAATAAAGAGCCCAGATATCGAATCCCCACGTCAAAACATGATTCATCGGTCAATCCTTTAGATATTCCAGGGCATCTCTTACAAGTGACCCCTGGACTGACCTCCAACACATCCATCACTTCAGACTGAGGCAGGGAAACACGAAGAAGATATGGGGGAGGAAGGAGGAGGAGGAGAAAGATTGAGCCATTTAAGAAACAGCCAATCTTCTGGCAGCCATAGAATCCAGCTGCTGCTGCTGCTGACTGATTGGCCGACATCTACAATGTGTGCAGAGCAGAGCTGACCTATCGCAATCCCAGTTTCCAATAAGACTGAGTCTAACTTGTTGTGGCTTAAGGTTCATTTAAACTTATAATACTGTACTGTATATCACCATGGTGACTCATGAGAATTTACCACAACCACCAAAGGTATGACAAGTGTTCATAAGCTGCCATAAGAGAAACCAGCATCTTAACTTGAGCTGTTGTTTTCCCAGTCATCCATCCTTCTTTCCAAGGGCCTCTGTAGGCTGTTCAAAGGTATTGTAATTTGCGGTCCATTGTCTGTGAGTCTGTGATCCACTGGGACTTTGAGATTTGATTATGAATTCAATCTTATTTAGGTTAAGGAGGTTGTCTTTTGTGTCTAGGGAGATGTGTGAGTGTATGTTTGTGTGTGTGTATCTATTAGAGAGAGAGAGAGGACAAAGAGGGAAATAGAAGAGAGACATTTTAATAAACCTTAACAGACTGTTGGTGAGTGATGTTCTCTGTCAATCTTCCCTGTTATCCGTTAAACATAAACGTATAGAAGGGACCAACAACAGAGAAGAGATACTTAAGGCCTTTCACTCTATATTAAATGCATCATCAGCCAAAATGTGCACCCAACTACACTAATTCCCAAACGCTAGCACACTACTGTATAGTCCTGTCCAGACTCATAAAACATAATACTGCTCAGAAGCCGAGTTAATCAGATAAAATCTTTAGCCTCCCAAAAAGATTGACGGTGTTTGTGTTCCTGTGGTGCTTTCAGGAGTCCTGGGGGACAGACAGTTTCAGCGGTGATGAAATGAACCCAACGACAACGTGGCGAAAGTGGAGCCGCTATTAAGAGGACGAACATGGACCTTCTAAACGGCTGGAAAATCCTATTATCTCAAGGGAGCAGAGAGTAACACAAACATACACTTGGGGGGGCGGGGGGGGACAAAGTTGTTGTCCAGGGTTATGGCTTAGACGAAAGATTAGTTACGCCTGAAGGCCAAGACTGTCCTGCATTAGAGTCATTGATTAGAATAATTATTGATCCAAACAGCGATGAATGAAACGAAAGGATTGTGTTTTTTTATCGAGCCTAACTCTCACTGATCGGGAAAACAAATTTGACCAAATATCACAGGGGAACACTGTGACAGAGGGTGACAGATGGTTTGGAGGGAAACTCGCCCCCGAAACGCTCTCCCTGACCACATCCCAATCTGACGCTCTGTGGAACAAACCGCACAGGAAGTGTGCCCTGCCGCACAGGAAGTGTGCCCTGCCGCACAGGAAGTGTGCCCTGCTGGATGGATGCAGTTCGGAGCTTTCAAAATGCTGCAAGCATTTAAATACAACCTCAGCTGGGGTCAAATAACTGATCACTAATTTATGCTTTCATCTACAGCACAATGGGCAACAGTAGTTATTTTGACCAGTGCACTATGAATAATACATTGACTGATTGGTTGATTGATTGATTGGTTGATGGATGGATTCTACTGCTGGCCATGTTGATTCAAGTGTTAGTTATTGGTAAAGTGTCAAGCTTGGTGCTAGATTAGCCGCTAATGCTAAATCACAGTAAGGAAGGAGGTATGTTAGCACCTGCCTCTCCATGAGCTGACACTGGGATACATCTCTGATTGGTTGTTAGGACGGACGCCACACGGCCATATTTCACCCTGTGAGAAAGCCTTCTTCTAGCATCACCCTGCAGGTAACTATGCAGCTTCTGTCTGGAAACCAGCCCCCCGGTGATGCGATCCAGTACCACATCATCACACAGTCTGATAACATCACGTCTCTGTCAAGTCTCACACTTCTGCTTCCAGCACTGGTCTGGTGTGCACGAGGCAGCAACTCTGGCTGAGCTGGAGGGAGGCAGGGGAGGTGGAGGGAGGCAGGAGGTGGAGGAAGGCAGGGGAGGTGGAGGGAGGCAGGAGGTGGAGGGAGGCAGGGGAGGTGGAGGGAGGCAGGAGGTGGAGGGAGGGAGGCAGGAGGTGGAGGAAGGCAGGGGAGGTGGAGGGAGGCAGGAGGTGGGGGGAGGCAGGAGGTGGAGGGAGGCAGGAGGTGGAGGAAGGCAGGGGAGGTTGAGGAAGGCAGGGGAGGTGGAGGGAGGCAGGAGGTGGAGGGAGGCAGGAGGTGGAGGAAGGCATGGGAGGTGGAGGGAGGCAGGAGGTGGAGGAAGGCATGGGAGGTGGAGGGAGGCAGGAGGTGGAGGAAGGCAGGGGAGGTGGAGGGAGGCTGAGAGGTGGTGGTGGGGGCGTCTGCTACAGATTACACTGAGGGAGCTGTACAGTGGGCAGTAATGTACTGATCTGCTGACCCACAGCAGAGACATGGAGAGCCCACTCTTCCCCTCCATCTGTCTGCACTGTACAGAGAGGGGAGCAGGGAGGAGGGGAGGAGGGGAGGGGAGCAGGGAGGAGGGGAGGAGGGGAGGGGAGCAGGGAGGAGGGGAGGAGGGGATAGTTGGCTGACGAACACGGCTCTCCCCTTAACCCCCCCCCTCCTCCTCTCTCCCCTCCCCTCCCTCCCCTCCCCTCTCCACTCCCCTTTCAGAGGGCTATCCCAGCATCTTCTCTGCAGTCTACTCTAGCCAGCCAGCTACACTATCAACCATGACATCAGACACATATCCTCCTTACTGTTTAGTCTTACCTCTTCACTAGTGATGAGGAGCTTCTGACCAGCCTGACTGATGGAAACTTGATTCAGGCGACATTAAAGCCATTGTTTTGAAAACGGGATTTTGTGTAACAGTAACATTGGAGGGTTGGATGGGCTGGCGTCATTCTTAAAAACGACAACATCCAACTTGTTATTTGTAAACGACAGTAGAACATCAAAACATCCAACGTCAAAACACCGCTTCACCGCTAGCTCCTCTATCCAGAAAAATAAGATTTAAAAAGCGAATTGGGAACCGCTGAAACTGAAAACCGCTTACTATGGTCTACAAGAACCAATATATTGTAACATTGTCCAGTGAAGAATATGTTATTAGCCTAAATGTCGCCTATTATGCGAAGAAACCCTTACTGATAGCGGAGCCACATCACCATCGGCTTCCGTCGCGCGCGGTACAGCACGCGACCGGCCGATTGAGCGCGTGTCCCCTCGAGCTGAACCGTTCATGCTCAGAATTTGGGAGCGCAAAGGTATAAATAAGGTGTTTATAGAGTTGTGTTTTGCGCTTCCTGTCGGCACCGCATGCTTCTCCTACAATTAGACTAAGACACTGTTTACCACCGCTTTCTCATCCTCTTCTCGCCGCGCGGGCATCAGAGCGTTTTGCGCGGATTACAGCAACTGCACCTGCAGCGGCATCGCTACTTGAATGTGTTCACCGTTATTATTAAGATCATTTTTTACCTTAACAGACCTCTTCTCCCGTGGCGACGTGATCTCTCCGGTCCTCCGGGAATCCAGCGGGATGGGGGTGACAGTCCCGGGTCAGCTGAGATTCCTCGTTCGGAGCGACGCACCCCCCTCTGACCCGTTTACGACTCTCTTCTCTCCTCTCTCCTCACGCGCAAACCAGGGAGGAGCTTGCGCACAAGACACTGAAATGATCTGGACTGAGCATGTGCAGCCAGTGGTACCTCTTGAACGCACGCGCCTGTGCGCGTACACACTCAGTCCATAGGTGGTCAGGCTGGAGGGCTTCCCCAGTTTAGGAATTACTTTTAAGAGGATATTGTTTTAACGTGTCCTCATGTTCAGAATGACTCACTACAGCACATGAATAGTTTTTTTCAAGCTTCATCGGTCGAGAATATTATGGTTAATAGGAAAACTAATTTATGTTGTGGAAAGCCTTAACAAGACATAAATATGCACTTTGTCTCACTCCTGTGGAGGAAATCTATAACAATAACAATCATCAAAAGAGCGAAACACCATTCTACAGGAGGAATTGTACAAAAACTAGTTTTTAATAAGGTGCTGTTTATTTAATCTCATTTTCACATATTTTTTTGTACACTGTCCTTTATCAATGTCTTGCAGCAGTTGACCTCTGTAACACCAATTTTGTTGTTGTCCTGGTAACCCTCTGCTCCTCTGGTGACAGGGGAGGGGGGTATCTGCTGCCCTCTGGTGACAGGGGAGGGGGTATCTGCTGCCCTCTGGTGACAGGGGAGGGGGGTATCTGCTGCCCTCTGGTGACAGGGGAGGGGGGTATCTGCTGCCCTCTGGTGACAGGGGAGGGGGGTATCTGCTGCCCTCTGGTGACAGGGGAGGGGGGTATCTGCTGCCCTCTGGTGACAGGGGAGGGGGGTATCTGCTGCCCTCTGGTGACAGGGTGAAGAGGGCATCTGTTGCTTTTCTTTCACGACAAAACAACAAAAAAAGAGCCGGTCGACTTTCAAACTCCACATCCAAACATCACTGTCCCTTGAATCTTAGAGACACAGCAGACCAATGCTAACATGCTCCCATTCCTACGATACCTTAACCTTCTTACACAGGTTATTCCAGCGCATGTAGGACTGCTTGTAGGACTCTTACATACTACACAGTTTTTTACATTATCCAACCAACCGATTGTTCCTCTTCAGGCCGGTAAAATTGTAATGTAACATTAAAACTGAAATTAAGCCCAACAACCATCGGACTGCCCTTCCCAGACAGCAATAGTCTAAAACTGATCCTGGGGAACTGAGATGGGTCTGTTTCGGACACTTGGCTCACTGATGAAGCCAGACTGACTGTCTGTCTGTCGCTGGGTTTGAAACAACGTCTACAAGGTTCACAGAGTGTTCAGACCAGGTCCTGACCTTTGTGGGACGAGTCATTGTCATTAGTGCTTTGAATTTCATCATCTCCACCACAACACGTGTCTGACAGGATGGGGGATGGAGGGGGTGTTTTCACCTGTACCATGCCTTGTATCCTCTTGTCTGGATTTGGGTTGACCTGGCTTAACTGTACTATCAGGGGGATTATTCCAGTAAAGTAGATTATCCAAGTTCCACAGTTTGTTATGCTATGTTGGTTTCATTGTGTGTTTGTGTGCAATTCTGACGTCATGGCAACGGGTGACCACTTCCTGTCTTGTTCTACTCAGAAAAACACAGGAGCTTCTGGAATCCTGCTGAAACCCATCTCTCTCTTTTTTGTTAAATTTTAAGGCAGGGATTCTCTGTGAGTTTTGTTGTGGTTGTTTCCTTGCATTAAAAAATAATAATATATGCCTGTGATTCTCAAGTCAGTAATTCAAGGGTTTATCCCCACACGAGAAAAAGGGAGGAGGGGTCGAGAGGTGTGATGGGGGCAGGGCCTGGTCATGTTTAAATCGTCCGTCAGGCATGACTCCCCCTCCACCCTCCCCCTCCCCCCTCCCAACCAGGCTGGCCACTGTCGCCGGGGGCAACATCCCAGAGTGCCTGGTTACGCCATGTAGAGGAAGGTGTTGATGTCCGTCTCGTCCCTCTTGATGTACTTGTGCTCGATGAGCCACTCGATCTGCTCCTTGATCATCTTCTTCTGTGGTAGGAACATGTTCTTCAGGATCTCCACCAGCTCCGTCTGCAGCTGGGCGTTACTGATCCGCTTCCTCATCTTCATGATCTGGATGATGGCCTCCTGAGGGGGGGAGGGGGGATGGGTGAGGGAGGGAGGGAGGATTTGGGGAGAAAGTCAATATCAATAACAGAGCAGTAGATATTAGCTGGGAACAATGATCTGATCACTTGGACAGGTCGATGTGTGTGTGTGTGTGTGTGTATGTGTGTGTGTGTGTGTGTGTGTGTATGTGTGTGTGTGTGTGTGTGTGTGTGGGGGGGGGCCGAGTCAATGTCTCTTATGAAACAATAGATATCTGCCGATGAAAATGGTCAATAATATGAATAATAATAAATAAACATGACCTGCATGTAAAACGTTGAGAACTCAGAAACGTTTCTACAGAGCGGAGCGACATGATGTGCTTCTTACCTGAGTTCTTAATATCCTGAGCTGCACGATTCCCTCGTTCTCCTCCTCTCTCATTCGCTCAGTGGTCAGCTGGAGTCGACCAATCAGGTTGATCTTCCCTCTCTTCTGGACTTTGGAGTTTTTTCTGTGGTGATGAAACCAAAGCATCAACAACCAAAATACACTCTACATATGCGACACAAACTTTCTGGAGAAAACCGATAAAGACGTATTTCAAAGAACATTGGTCGTTAGCTGGGTGATCTTACATTAGCGAGAACTCCTGATTGACGTAGAATAGCGTGCCTTCTGCGAAGTCTTTGGGTGACCCCACTATGGGGTCGTATGATAGCACCTGCCTCTTCAGTTTAGGAAAGGCCACCAAGGACTGCAGGAGACGGGGAGAAGAGGGAGGGACGTTCAGTAACAAGAACAAAAACTCAACAAGAACTAACTTTTTCCCTCTCTGTCTTGCTGAGGTTGTAGTAAAAAAAAAAAAAGTAAAAAAACTTAACGTTTTGAAAGTTTGATAAATTGGTTTGCTTCTCATCGACGAATACTTGATGATGACTCTCCCATATTCCCCCTGTCCTCTATTGGACAGGAAACAGGAAGTAGGTGTCATCCCTAAATCCCCTCACCCAGAGTGTGCGCCGCAGCTCAGCATCAGGAAGTTCCGTGGCCAGTTTCAGATTCTCGAAGCTGATTCGCTCCCGGGGCCTCTGATTCCAGGCGAACAGCACAGCCAGCTGAAAGGTCGTGACCTCTAGGTCATACTGCCCCACTTCGTTCTTGAAGGTGATCTTACGGGCGACAGGTGGGCAGGAAAGGGACATTTAGCATTAAAATGAATTTTAAAATTTAAAACAGTGGATAAGATCTGTAACAAAATATCCTGCGGTAACATTTTAAAGAACCTCTATATGTGACAACTGAACTAAACAATCTTTTTTAATGCACTTCCCAACCATCAATAGCAACTATGCTGAATATTCCACTCAAGGGAAAAAAACTTTTTCACAATTTTCTTTTTTGATCATTTAGTATTCATAGACCTTCTCCATGGAGACACCTGCTTTTTCACCACTGAGCTACGGCTTAACCAGGAGCGGCTGTTGCCAGGGTTACGGCCAGGCAGGCCACACTCACGATGCCGTTGGACATGAGGTGATGCCAGTGCAGCTTGCGGCCGCTGTGGTTCTTCTTGTAGAAATCCTCCACCTCTGGGATCAGGTCCTCCAGCTCCGTGGGCAACGACACGAACACCTTCTCTGAGCTCCGCGACCAGGCCCCCGCGTTCAGGATCTTTATGTTCACTGAGTCGGCTGGTGGAAACACACACACACACACACACACACAAAATCTTGATCAATACATCAGAAATACAGTGAGACACAGATCACTCCTCATTGGTCCAGTCCAGGTAGGTACAGTTTCCTGTCTGTTACCTGGCAACGCCAACTTGTTGTGTTTGTGCATCTCTTTGAAAGACTGGTTGAGATCTTCTGACACTTTGATGTCCTGGAACATCCTGGCAAGCTTGTTTACGTAGTCTGCAGGCATCCCTACTTCCTGTGAGGACATGTGACCGAAATTAGCCAATCATTAGGCACGAAAGGAACAAACGACACATGACACAAACGACACACTTCTTGCAGAGTGTCTGTGTTCTACAAGCTCCACATGTGAACACACACAACACACACACACACACACACACCGTACCCTGAGCCATTCCACCATATTCTCCTCGATCTCGTTGTCGGCTGAGATGTCCAGGATGAGTCTTCTGGTCAGGTGAGCTTTGTGGTAGCGCATGAACACGTCTTTATTCTGGACGTACTTCAGCACCAGCAGCTGGAAGCAGACACACAAAAACAATCAACATCAAAAACACGGCTCGCTGTGATGTCACAGCGCCTACCGGCCAATCACGAGTAAGTCTTTAACGAAACCCATTAACAACCACTGTAAGTGTCATCTAGGGTCATGACCAGGGGCCCAGCTGAGGCTCTTAGCCACGCAGATTTACATTTAAAAACACGCACTTACAACTTCCTTCAGTTTGGCCTCAATCTCCTCGGAGGTGAGCTTCTTGCTCAGGGGGGTCTTCCTCAGCAGCATGTCGCAGTAGTTTGCCAGAAGCTCCGGACATTTGGACTCCGGCTGGGTCTTTAATCCCACACTGACCCGCCAGGAAGAGACACCAGGTACAGCCAAGACACAGACCAACACCAAACACAGGTCAAATACTCATTCTGTAGAAGAACTTAGGCTTTCTGTATTTACATTGATTCATTGATACATTCATTTAGCACTTTTATCTAAAGTGACTTACAGGAGAGAGCTTTACAAAAGAGCATCGGTCACTTATCATAAAAGGCCAAGAAGATCAGCCGAAAGATCTCAACATGCAGGTATGTATTTATTTATTTTTATACAAAAGTTATGTAAATATTCGGTGAGTTTTTTTCTTACCCTTTTTGCTTCAACGGCAGTTCAAGTTTAAAAATGGTTGCGTCGTTCACAACCGCTTTGTAAGCCTGGAAAAAGTGTGAAATGGTACCAAACGAGCATCAATGCTTGACTTCTAAAGCTGGATACAGAAATGTGGGCGTGGCCGGCAGGAGAGAGGGGGCGGAGCTGACCTTGTCCCTGGCTGTCAGGAAGCGAGGGTCGTCCTGGAAAGCCTCCTTCACCAGTTTACTGAAGCGGTTGAACAATGTGAGGAGCTGCTCCACGTATTTCTCAGAGTCCTGTCACCACACACACACCACAGACACACACACACACACACCACAGACACACACACACACACACCACAGACACACACACACACACACCACAGACACACACACACACACACCACAGACACACACACCACAGACACACACACACACACACAGGTAATTCAGTCACACATCTTTGATTTGTTACTGTAGAATTCGAAATATCTTGTTGATTGAATGTGTGTGCGTGCGTGCGCATGCTCGTCGTCATCACCGTGGTGATGGTTTCCGCGGACGCCACCATGTCAGCCAGGCCGGCGTTCATGATGTGATCCTCCAGATCCTTCAGCATGGGCTCGATCCCGTTGGGAACCTTGTCCATGAGCGAGAACATCAGATGCAGCTCTGCAGAGGAACAACACACACACACACGTCTGTCCAGAGGAACCACACACACACGTCTGTCCAGAGGAACCACACAAACACGTCTGTCCTGAGGAACCACACACACACGTCTGTCCTGAGGAACCACACACACACGTCTGTCCTGAGGAACCACACACACACACGTCTGTCCTGAGGAACCACACACACACGTCTGTCCTGAGGAACCACACACACACACGTCTGTCCTGGGGAACCACACACACACGTCTGTCCTGAGGAACCACACACACACGTCTGTCCTGAGGAACCACACACACACGTCTGTCCAGAGGAACCACACACACACGTCTATCCTGAGGAACCACACACACACGTCTGTCCTGAGGAACCACACACACACGTCTGTCCAGAGGAACCACACACACACGTCTGTCCTGAGGAACCACACACACACGTCTATCCTGAGGAACCACACACACACACGTCTATCCTGAGGAACCACACACACACGTCTGTCCTGAGGAACCACACCACAAAGAAATATGCTCCTGTATGGATGACTGACATCAAAAGGGTGGAGGTAGTACCGACAGGAAGAGGGGTCACTGACAGGACAGGAAGTGAGCTCACTGAGAACATTTACATTTATTCATTTAGCGGACGCTTTCATCCAAAGCGACTTCCAAAGCTAAACAAAAGAGCATGGGTAAAAGGGATGATAACGAACGAGAAGAAGTTGGGTCACGGACAGGAAGTGGGGTCACGGACAGGAAGTGGGTTGACAGACATGACATTTCTTTTGCAAACCTGAGCTGGCTGTGCCTTTAGCTGGAGTGCTCCGGCCGTACTCACTCTCTGTCTCATTTCGTTTGATCATGCCTGGACACTCAGCCAAGATGGTCTCCTTGAACGACGTCACCAAAGCGTTCACACAGCATTCCATGAGCTGAGGTCAAGGGTCAGAGAACGTTTACATTTAGTCATTCAGCAGACGCTCTTATCCAGAGGGACTTACAGCAAGTACAGGGACATTCCCCCCCTGAGGCAAGTAGGGTGAAGTGCCTTGCCCAAGGACACAATGTAATTTGTGGCACTTCCGGGAATCGAACAGGCAACCTTCTGATCACTAGTTAAATTCCCTAACCGCGGTGGAGCCACTTACCGCCTGCACAGAGCTGCACTCCCTCCTCGTCTCCAGGTAACGCAACGCTCGCTTCTCCTCCTCACGCAACTTAGCGTCTGCCTGTTTAGGATGAATAAAGACATCAACATGATGTTTGACAAACTGGAAAAAAGGTAAAATGTCTATAAGAAAAGAAACAAAGTCAGCTCAGCTGGTTGGGGGGGGGGGGGGAGGACACAAAAAAGACACACATACACAACAAAACGTAAACCACATTAGATTTGCTACACAACAAAGTACGACCAAAGGCTTACGTATTTCATATAGTTCTGGACTCCGTTCTGCTGGAGGTAGGAGGGAGCCTGTGTTCTGTAGAACCTCTCTGTGGAGTCCAGGTAGGCCTTCTCAAAGTTGTCCCTGTAGATCTGCAGTTTGTCATCCGGGTTGGAGCACAAGTTCACTGCACGAGTAACCAGAAAAACCACATGTTAGTACGCTCAAGTTCCTCCTGGTTCTCCTCCTCGGTTCCTCCTGGTTCTCACCGTAGGACTCCCTGACTCCGATGACCAGCTGGGAGTCGAAGGCCTCGCCGAGCCGCTCAGCATGAACCAGCTTCATGGCGCTGTCCTGCAGCCTGTTCTTGATGTTGGAGAAGATCGACTCGTTCCAGGTGTCCAGCATGAGCTGCCACAGGCAGAGAGGCAGAGAGGCAGAGAGGCAGAGAGAGGCAGAGAGAGGCAGAGAGAGAGGCAGAGGCAGAGAGAGGCAGAGAGAGGCAGAGAGAGGCAGAGAGAGGCAGAGAGAGGCAGAGAGAGGCAGAGAGAGGCAGAGGCAGAGGCAGAGAGGCAGAGGCAGAGAGGCAGAGAGAGGCAGAGAGAGGCAGAGAGAGGCAGAGAGAGGCAGAGAGAGGCAGAGAGAGGCAGAAAAGTGATCGAATTATCTCAAATGATGACTTGATAGCAGTAGTAGATACAGTAGTATAGAGACAGGTGTTATGTCAGCTCCATCACCTTCCTCTCTCTCTCTCTCTCTCCATCTCTCTCCATCTCTCTCCATCTCTCTCCATCTCTCTCTCCCTCGCTCTTCACACCCCCCCCCCCTTCTCTCCTCACCTTCCTGACGATGCTGTCCTCCATGTTGGACTTCTTGTTGCTGCCCTGCTTCCCCATCAGAGTGATCTCCAGCTGGCAGAAGGGTTTGGGCAGGATGTCACACTGAGTGAAGAACTTCCTCCACTCCACGATGTAGGCCTTGAGCAGGGCCGTGTCGTCCTGGTGACTCAGCACCCGCTGTGGGGGACAGAACACCCACGTCACCACAGCTCTGGCCCCCCAAATACTAAGACATGACTTGTTTGTGTTTGTTAAGCTCTGAGTGAGAAATGTGTTGCCAGTGACTTCCCCCCCCCCAAACTCGAAGGACATACCGCTTGTGCCTGCTTGATGAAGTCTAAAATGTCCTCTTTCAAGGCTTGATGGATCTTGGCAGGACCCTTGTCATCCCATAGACACACTGCATGGACGTCTCTACGGTAACGGGAAGAGGTCATTCACACCAAACCACACACACGCGCCTTTGACACTGCGTTGTACTGTCATCATGGCAACAATAACAGCCAATGACGGGGCGGCTATAGTAAATAAACACTCACGAGAACAGGTCAAACCACTGCTGTTTGGTGACGCATTCCTGGCGGAGTAACTTCAGCACGATGGGGCGCATTAGATCCCACTTGTCTTCAAATTGGAGGGAACCTTTGTTCTAAGTTAAGAAAGAGAAGAGAGATGGTTTGATCCAATAAACTGATGTTTCTGTGTCCTTGTGTGTGTTATTATGCAGCTATAGACTGTGTAAAGACATTGACAGCAGTTAGTAGCTGAAATAAGGCTCCTGGTTATAACAATAAGACACACTATCAGATGTGTCATTCTGACAACTTCAACAACAACAGTAACCTGATGTTGAGCAGGTGGATGAGGCTGTTCACACACCTGGACACTGTCATAGACAGACTCTTTAACAGCTCCCTACTGAGCACAATGTAAGACACAGTCTGCCTCTGGACAATTTTAACTTATTAATACCTACATAACTATCAAAGTAATGGATGTACAGGAATGAGAAATGCAGTGAAATTAGAAAAAGCTGAATATTCAGCTGGATAAGAGCGACACAGCTAACTGGCCCAGCTAGCATTAGCAAGCTTAAGCACTTTATAGACTAAAACATGTTAAACATGTCACTGCCAGGTTTGGGTTAAGACTCCAACATGACCAACTAAAGTCATCCTGATATTTGAAACAGACATTATCTGTAACCGATCGTCACAAATGCTTTTAATCTTATTGAATTGAAGCCTCTCCTACCTTGAGCAAATTAGACGTCGCCATGTTTACTGAACCTGTACTCTCACACGATCTCGCGATACTCAACCCTATCACGCTGTCTGTGTGAACATTGTGTTATTACTGTGTATAGAAATAAATACTTTCAACATAAGGCTAAGAATATTGAATTTATGGTTAACCTTATGATTTTGTATGGTAAATTCTTCCTACACAAATGTAAATTTGCCAAAATATCGCCAACCTTTAAAGCATTTGAGTGTGAATTTGAGAAATACATCCAAACATTAACTTTTGTTTTGAACAAGAAAAGTATAAAAACCCTGACAGTATATAATGACCTTTTCAAGAAAGCTGAAGTATATTTGTACTTATTTTCTGTCTGTTTTGCTTTGTTTTATATGTCCTCTTTTTTCTTTACACTTTGTCTATCCAAATAAGTTTGGATCTTTATGTTTGTGTGCGTTGTTAAACTTGGCATATCCTGTATGTTTGATATTTCAATAAAGCTGTTAAAAAACTGTATAGAAAAGAAATATTTGTATACATTTCTAATTCATTGTTACTACTGTCTGCACATTTGTTATGTTTATTCTGACATAATCATGTTTAAATCTTTTCCCAAAAATTTTTGATTACAGATCCGATATGCCTCGAGATCACCCTTTACACAACTAGAAAAGCATTTGGCCTAAAATTTAAATAACGATCTGAATTTATACGTCTAATATATATATTTGTATTATTATCCCCTTGTTGGTTTATGCATGAACATATTTTACAACCAGCAACGTCAGTTTACATTTACATTTATTTATTCAGCAGACGCTTTTATTCAAAGTGACTTCCAGGAGAGAGCTTTACAAAAGAGCATCAGTCAAAAGGTATTCTGTTGTATAGCAAGGCCATATCAGACACAAAGCCCCAGGTTCTAGTTATAAATCACTTTAATGTCAGTTAAGTCATGTGTATTTTGTACAACTTGGTGATGATAAACACAAAATGTATGTTGTCGTTTGGCATTTGGTAGCGTCATAAGTGCAACTACACTGTCTTGCAGGAATTAATGGCAGGAACCCTCTGTAGCTCAGTGGGTAAGCATGTGGCCTCCCAAACTTCCCAACTGGTAATTAACTTGAATTATGTTAAGGAACATGTTGAGAAAATACTAAGTATTAATTGTTCTTTGATGTCACATAGTGTCATCATTGCAATTACACAGTGCAGTGCTGTGAGTGGTCACAGCCAAGCCTGACTGCAGTACCCCCAACTGTCCAGTAGAGGTCACCAGTCAGCATGACCACCATGATTGACCCAGGTCTAGACTGACCAGCAGACTGACCTCCCAGTAAAGATCCCCAACCATCCTAGCCAGCACCTGCAACCCCCCAGTAAGATTCGAACCCAGGATCCAACACATAGAAGCCACACCCTTTAACCACTGAGCCACCAGGGACCACAAGCTACTATGAACATCATTTACATTTGACACTGAACAATATGATCATATGATCAATATGAGCGATCGGAAGAGGGCATGCGTAGGCCAATCAGGTTGCAGAGTTGGTTGTCAATGTTCCGACACGGTTGCCAGGTTTGGTGCCGGGACAAAGGGGGTGCGAGTGTCTCCCAGGATGGAAACACTGGAGATGGACCAGACGTCACTCAGTTCTGCCAAGACAAGATCACACCAAAGGGTTAACAAGCACTTCCATCTAACAAATCGATACATGGATTAATAAAGCCTTGAACTAAACACATTCATCAACTGACTCATATTTAACTACCTTGGTATTTCCCTGTTGAGATTACGAACAGATTTGGGGTTAGTTATCATTCACTGGTAGAGAGTTAAAAAGCAGGAATCCAGAGGTTCAAATCCTCTTATCAATAAAGTGGCTTTGGAGGAGAATGTGGAATAAAATACAGTTGTTTACCTGTTGGGAACTTGCTGTAGGTGCCAGTGTCTAGTGTGGACTGCCTGGCAGAGCAGAACACCAGCCCTCGCTCTCTCCACCTGAACACAACAACAGTTAGCTCACACTGTCATTTTATCTTCATTTAATTACTTAATCAATTCAATTAAATAATAAAAAATTGAGAAATTAAAGACAATAAAAGTATTTTGTCTTCCTGCCATCCCAGCTCACCAGTGGAAGATGAAGATGAGGACGATGAGGAGGAAGGACACCAGATCTGTGAGGATCCACATCATACTGTACTCATCAGGAGTCTGAGAGAGGAGGGAGAAACCAGGGAGGTGTGGGGGAGGATGGGGGGAGGCATGGGGGAGGCATGGGGGAGGATGGGGGGAGAAACCAGGGAGGCATGGGGGAGGATGGGGGGAGAAACCAGGGAGGTGTGGGGGAGGATGGGGGGAGAAACCAGGGAGGCGTGGGGGAGGATGGGGGGAGAAACCAGGGAGGTGTGGGGGAGGATGGGGGGAGAAACCAGGGAGGCATGGGAGAGGATGGGGGGAGAATTAAGTGATGAATAAAACAAAATAGCATATTGGCCGGCCATATAGTTATCATTCCCAAACGAAGAAAAAAATATCACAAACATACATGTCAAAATGAAATTTTTTATTGCCCTTTTTTTCCACATAAACCCATAGAATTTCCCCTCAACAAACCTACAGACATTTAAAATCTATCGATATGTTTGCCCAGACATCTGGAGCTTCAGACATGATGAAGATGCTCTCACCATGAGGAAGAGGGGTCTGTTCAGGCTGTGGAGCTCCTGGGGGGCGTTGGTGGTGACAGAGTGAACCCCAGCACACCAGGCCAGAGAGTACAGCCAGGGCTGGCTGATCACATACAGGTTGGTAGTGATGTTCACTGCTGCATGCTCACTGAGGGGGGGGGGGGGGGGGGGGCATCAGAGTTCAAACACAGACAGCCCTGGAAGAACACACAGACATACTGCAGACACACACACACAGACATACTACAGACATATACACGTTTACTACATACACACACACAGTACAGACCCTCTCTCACTCACACACACACACACACACACACCTGACAAGCTGGGTGGACATGGAGCTGTAGTGAAGGTTGAGCTTGACGATGTGGTTCTGCTGCAGGACCTCTAGGGGGAGCCGGCTGCCTGAGGTCTGCTGGAGGTCTGGGTCTGTCTCCTGGACCAGAGAGCGCAGGTCTGGAGGCAGCCACAACACCTGACACACACACACACACAGAGATACACACACACACACAGATACACACACACACACACACACAGATACACACACACAAATATACATACACACACACACAGATACACACACAGATACATACATACACATTATCAGTCATTACGATTCTTTAAGTCACTGAAAGGCTACATCAGTGGTTCCTGATGAAACACGCCCCCACCTGACTGGAACGAATGGACGACTGGTTCTGGATGACCTCCAGGGTGCGTGAGATCCAGGTGTCCCTGTAGGGGTGGCCCCTGGGCGGCCTGTACAGGTCAAAGATCACTAGCTTGTTGCTCCGGGCAGCAAGGTCCAGGAAGGCTTTGAGGGTGCAGACAGACTGGTTCTGGGCCCACAGCCGGTCCTCCACACGCAGAGACCTGACTGTACCGAACGGGTCACGCTACGGGGGGAGGGGGGGGGGAGAGAGAGAGAGAGGGAGAGAGAGACAGAGAGGTACAGAGGTAGACACAGGAAGAGAGAGACGGACAGTAAAATGAGAGTAGCTTTGAGTCAATATATACCTAAGGTGGTAGCATACTCATATTAACACGTCAATATGTTCTGTGTCTACGGTTCCATACTGGCCAAGAAACTCAACCCAGGACGTCAATGTTTATCTTTTCTTTAACTCCCTGACAGAAAGAAAACACAAGCACAGCCAGAAGAAATCAATCCCAGCTCCCTCTGAGTTCAGCCACATGACCTCACTGAGAGAATGTCTGTCAAAATAAACCACCCCAAAAATTGTTATCGGTCTCTCACTGAGAGGAACCAGGAACCAGCGTTGAGAAGCTCCAGGTCTGCCCAGCTGAACATGGCCGCCAGCCCGTCTGTCCTGTTAGGAAACACCTCCTGGACGTTCGTGGTCCTCCTCAAGGTCTGGTCGTGCATCAGGAACGGTACGCCGTCGTAACTGCGGCAACGAGGGTGACAAACGCCGGGTTGGTTAGTGAGGAGGGGGGAGGGGGGGGTGTGTTGCCAACCGACCAGCGTCAGTTGTCGTAGAGACGAAGCCTGCTGACCTGATGGTGACGTCGGTCTCCAGCCCCTCTGCCCCGGCTTCCAGCGCCTTCTCAAAGGACATGAGGGTGTTCTCCGGAGCTAGCTGAGTGTCAACACACACACAAACACACAATTATCTGAGGATTAACAGTAATCTACCCTCGGGATTGCTAATCCCACACAGTAGGAAACGCTAGGCCAGCAGTGACGTCAACAGAACACCCTCAGACCTGGGTGAGTCTCACTATTTCCAAACACTTTTAAGTACGCTTGGTTAGCCAACATCTCTGGGCAAAGACTCAAGAGAGGCACTAGCTGTGAACCGAATCAAGTGCACCCTCCACTCGTCAACATTCAGTCATGTGGTTCTGGAGCGGATGTGACCCAGGTGAGGGGGGGGGGGGGGGGGGGGGCTGATCCTCACCATAGGTGCTCCTCTGTGGCCGATGAGAGCTGGTGCGGGGCCCAGCCCCCCCTCCTCTTTGATGCAGGGGGAGTACACACCCAGGGGCACCAGGTAGAGAGCCCCCAGCACGGACACATACACCCCTACGATGAGGCCTCGCCCCACTGGAACACACACCCTCACGTCACACAATCAAACCAAACAACATCATGAAAAAAGATGCTACTTCTACTTGTGTTGTGTCGTGTTGTGTTGGCGCACGCCTCTCACCTTTCCTGTTCAGGCGGAAGAAATGCAAGGCTATTGGCCAGGACAAGAGCGTCATCAGCAAGACTCCGCCCACATGCAAATAGGGCGCTGTCACCTTTTTAAACAACAAAATAAACACGACAAAGTTCATCTGTGTCTGACAGGGGAGGAGAGAGAAAAGAGAGAGAGAGACAGGAAGATGGGAGAGAAAGATGGAGAGAGAGGAAGATGGAGAGAGAGGTTGGAAGATGGAGAGAGAAAGAGAGAGAGAGGAAGATGGAGCGAGAGAGAGGAAGATGGAGAGAAAGAAAGACCTCACCTGGAAAGACAGGAGCAGTGTGGTCCACTCTTTACTCCACAAGTCTGACAGGACAGCCGTCGCTACGATGGAAAAGGCCAGAGACACCAGAATACCAATCTGTAAACAGGCAGCCAACACCAGACAGTAAGGCAGCCAGTAGTTAACCAATACCCTAATAAAACAGTCCAAAAGAAACCAGTCAGCCACAAGAAGCTGTTGTAGGAGGAGAGTAGGACTATGTTTTTACCTTATGTCCCCAGTGCAGGTACAATTTCTGACCCTCTGCCAGTAAACACACTGCCAGCAGCTGCAGATCACACACACACACACACACACACGTTCAGATCACACACATCTGGTCAGGTTTCACATCCATGCAAAACAGCAGGGATATAAAAATATACATATATACTGTATATTCCTAACTAATTAGGTATGATCAACAGCTGTAGCATTTCATTAGGGAACCTGAGTAAGGGGGACACCTAGTGGACAAAACGCAGCACAACACCAAATGACACTGCGTCAATAAATGAATCTATCCATCCTTTCAAGGGCCCCATGTTCCTAATCCTCTCTGCTCACCAGAAGCAGGGTGACATAACTGAAGAAGGCTGCAGCGATGACCAGTAACACCACAGACCAGGGAAACCAGAAGCCCAGGTTCCCAAAGTTAAACCTACAGAGAAGAGGGAGGGAAGAAGAGAGAGAGAAAGAGAGAGGGGGGAGGGAGGGAGAGAGACAGACAGAGGGGAAAAGGGGAGAGTGGGAAAGATGCTCAGAGTAAAAAAAAGAGATTGCAGTCGTCGGCATTAAAATGGAAGAAGCTGAGGTAATTTTATGGAGGAAAGGACGAGATTATCTCCAAAGGAACAACACTGAATATAAATGAGAACCAGCTCTGCTCCTGCGTGAATCACAGCCACTGAGTTTAGACATAATCTTGTGGCTGAGTAGATAAATGCGAAAGGCAGAGCGTGTCTGTGTACAGTATGTGTGTTTGTGCTGTCAGTATGGCCTGTGTGTACTGTTGCGCCCCCTGCTGACTGCCTTTTTGTTTGCACTTAATTGGGATCCTGCCGATTATGCAAATACAGGTGTATGATTCCCTGTCGTGGATTGGTCCTTTTCTGAAGCTGAAACCGCCCAACCTGCCAATCAGACGACGACAATCAACCCTAGCTTCTCTTTAAATAGTTTATGTGTCCTCAGTTCTGGGCGGCTGTGAACCAGTGATCAGTTCACCTTGTTAGTATTGGTTACCTATCATTTAGGTTGACCAAGAGAGTTTGATATTTGATATTCTTTGTATTTGAGGTCTTGGACTGTATTTTCATGTTGTAAATTGATTATTTCCCAGCCTTTGTATAGGCTCTTTTTTGTGTTAGATTTTCTTGTACAAGCGCACTCTTTACTGGTTAATTAAACACTTTAATTTAACCAGAACCTGTCCAGTTGTCGCTTCCAGTTTAATTTCTATCCCAAACTATATGTTACTGCTCTCCAAAACGAACCGGGCTGTTACAGTACATACATTATGTACATACAGTGTGTGTGTGTTTTTGGGTTGTGTGTTTGTGTACCATGCATACAAACCCACCAGTCAAAGTCATTGTAGTCATTCTGTGCTTCGCTCCAGAAATACAGAAACACCAGAGTGAGTGAAAAGGTCACAACCAGGAGGATGAAGCTGGCTCCTTCTAACTGCACAGACAACAAACACAGCAGAGATATGGAGAAAGGCAGAGGCTGTGTTTTCTAATCCAGAAAACACAGAGCTGCTGTGGTTTTACTGCTCCTTGTGAAGGGAATGACCATTGAACTGAGAGATGGCTAGAACAACAGCTCGTTGAATTCTTAAACCTTGGTTATGAAAGCTATGACACAAGACAGTCTTTGTAGATTTTTTTTTCTCCAGTAGCTTATAGCAGGTTCATGATCAATGTTGTGTTGAGAGTTTTGTGTGTGTGTGTGTGTGTGGCTTTGTTGTTGGAATTAAGTTAAGGGTTGGGGTTAGGAGTTAAGGAGGGTTTTTAGTACGGTTTAGGAGTCAAAATAGGGTTTAGGGTTGATGTTAGGAGGTAACCTAGGATTTTGAACAGGACTGAATTCCTCTCAAGGATACAAACTCTACCAGTCAACCTCCTATTCAAATGAATAGAACAACATGTCCAACCTTCTGCCTGGTACAGTTTATATATAAACAGCATGTGTGTGCGTCGCCTTGGCGTGACCTCTGACCTTGCTGCAGCAGCAGTCTCCCGGCTGGACGTGGGTCCTCTGGTAGCGTCTCCATTGGCAACCATACAAGCCAGCCAGACAAGAAACCAGAGGCTGGTGCTCATAGCGCTGAAGTAACTTCTGCCGAACGACTCGCAACTTGCCCAGTTTCAGCTTAGACAGTGTGGTAGGAGAGGCCATGGTTCACACACACGCACAGTTCAAACACACACAACTCTCACACACAGTTCAAACACACACAGCTCATACACAGCTAAAACTCACACACACACACACAGTTCAAACACACACACAGCTCACACACAGCTCACACACACAGCCTCATAGCTCCAAGAGCCTCCAGAACAGGCAGAGACTGGGGAAGAGAGAGAGAGAGAGACAGAGAGAGAGAGAGACAGAGAGAGAGAGAGAGAGAGAGAGAGAGAGAGAGAGAGAGAGAGAGAGAGAGAGAGACAAAGAGAGAGACATACAGAGAGACACACAGAGACACAGAGGGATATAGCTTTGCTCCAGAGTAAAAGTGGATTAGTCAAATCAGCTAAATACTTCACTTGTCTGTAATTTTTAAGATATCCTTTTTCGGCAGGAAACAACGATTAAGCACGGTCTGGTTGACATTATGTAGTTTTGTTTATAAAGCCAAGGACTTCTAGTTGTCAACAATCAAGGGGTGGAAGTCATCCAGGAATAACAGTTTATAATTATATCTAAACATGACGTCTGTCTACATCTTGAGTTAATCTGAAATGCTGAAATCATGCAGTAATATTCAAGGGTGACAGCTCTTGCATTCCGCGAGCTGCTTTTTTATCATCCGCGAGCGAACTGATCACAGGTTATCGAATGTAAAATAAGATTGTGCAATTAATCGAAAAGAGCACAACGAATTATTTACAGGATTTTAGTGTAAATAGGCTGTAATTACCTTAGAGAGGAGCTCTCTGCTGTACAGGAGAAGCCGCACTGCAGGTAGAAATGTCACCAAGTCTGTTTACATTAACCCACTTGTTGCCAACGGAGACACGGATATTGTTAATGTCTACGGTAAAAAATAATATACAGTTGATGTCTTTTAAATGAATATTTCCTGTTTGATCTCCAACAGCAGAACACTGGTGTGCATCTTTCTCTGTCTCCAGTTCGTGTCCAGCTGGGTTCTGGGGACTTAGTAACATTAGGGTGCGTGCCAATCCTTGCAGAGGCGGGGGGATTGGAAGTGTTTTTTTTTTTTTTTTACTATCTAGCATTTGGTCTTACGTAAAAGGGCCGTAAAGTTACAGATTTACTGTGGTGTAATCATCTTTTGAACTAAAGGACCTAATTACTATGGTCATTACAGCTTATGACTGAGAGAAGCATTGAGCGTCACATCAGTTGAATGCCCCATTGTCCAGTTTACTGTGCAATGAAGGTATAGATTGCAGATTTTTTACACACACATACTCTACTAAATGGTTTGGAAAGCAAAACCATTCGACCATTTCACCGTGAGGGTTAACCTATAGGTTTTCCGGCTACATCTTGCTGCACATATCAGTTTTCAGGTCCTAATTTCAGATCCTAACAGACAAAACACTGATCAGCCCTTGCTGAAATTCTGATGAGATTTGGAGAAATCAAGGATTATCAAGGGGGTTAAGTGAAACAGATGTGTCTCTGAATAGATGGAGACTTCGACAGTCCTGATTGTCGGATGAACTCTTACAAAACTACAGTCAGGTCAGATTCCCAGATGCTGGGAGGTCAAACAGCCTCGAGCTCTCAGTAGGTTTGCTTGATGTCTTCCAGCTGCACTGACCTACTCAAGTTATGTCAATAATTGATCTTCAACAGTACAAACCAAAAATAATTAGCACACGTGACCTTCCTTGTTTGTTGTTTTTTGTGTTGCTGTGTACCAAATCCTGCTGGACATGGTTGACTCATGAACTAGAAATACTGTAGATGCTGTAGTTTCACAAATGCAGTACCTAACAGTAATGTTTACAATGCAGTACCTAACACTGCAGCCAAAACACACACAAAAGTAGAAAACTGGCTTTATTCCTAATGCACTGTTTGTAAGGGGGTTTAGGTTTAAAACGTCCAGTTGAAATGAAAGGAACGTCCAAACGTTAACAAATCACAGATATTTTTCAATGATATGGTTCAGTAACATTTACCCTAGTATCAGGTCTTGTGAAATGTTAGTATTGTAACACTAAACAACCTTTAAGGCCAAAGCTTATTAACAGGGTGTCATGAGGTCCTATTGACAAACTCCACAGTAGAAAGTTCTTACATAAGCAGATCTGTGTTCAATAATACAGAAATATATTATTTTGAAGCGTGGAGATTAACTGCTGGTTGGTGAGTTTGGATGTGTGTGTATACACAGGAATGTCTGATGCAAACGCATGTTTGCACATTAACGCTGTTTGGAGTGAATAATGTGATCATATTCACCCCCACTATCGCTAATTTAATGCTCAGAGGGCAAGAAATGTGCATTGCTACTGACATGAATTATGATTGTTATTGTTTTTGGCAGATGAATAGTTTTCATGTCGAGGATGAGATATGAAGTTCTTGTTCCCAGCAACAGGAATGCAAAACAACTCTGTCAAGAGGCCAAGCAGGGCAGAGGCCAAGCAGGGCAGAGGCCAAGCAGGGCAGAGGCCAAGCAGGGCAGAGGCCAAGCAGGGCAGAGGCCAAGCAGGGCAGAGGCCAAGCAGGGCAGAGGCCAAGCAGGGCAGGGGCCAAGCAGGGCAGAGGCCAAGCAGGGCAGAGGCCAAGCAGGGCAGAGGCCAAGCAGGGCAGGGGCCAAGCAGGGCAGGGGCCAAGCAGGGCAGGGGCCAAGCAGGGCAGGGGGAAGAACAACGGACGAGGGGTCTTTTCTTCCTGTGCCAACTAGGCCATGGTGAGGAACTGGGTTTACAAACTATCAGGGCCCCCTCAGAACAAAGAATGGAGGGAGAGACAATGATGCCATAAATTACACAATATATCTCCGCTTGAGCGGGTATTAAATGGACAAACATTCAGCAAACTTTTAACGCTTCCTCTCTTGGAAGTCGCTTTGGATAAAAGCGTCTGCTAAATGAGTACATGTTTTTAGTGATTGAAATGAGGCTCTATGAATGCATACGAACACACAAGGTAAGAATAGGGGGAATCAAGCATAAATTGAGAATAATATTCACACTTGATCAAATTCCATAAGGCTGCTTTATTGGCCTTTTCTAGATTGGTGAGTTATCCAGCATGCCTACATTTTCCCGCTGTAAAATTGCTCAAATTACTTAAGTGACTTCCGGATATCCTTAATTGACTTCCGTTATGTTAATTGATGCTGTTCCTTGTTAAGTCAGTAGAGGTCAGCCGTGTTCAAGTAAAAACAGAGGAAGAAACAAATATTAAATAACTTTGTATTGATGAAACTATAATGTACATACTATTTCTTACACCCCCTAATCAGATAATTAAGGCATCCATGGTATTGTTTACATTACCAACTGGATGTTGTATGTGTAACTTATTTAGCCTCTTTTGCATACTATACTTAGACGCAACTTGAACTAACCTTGACCAATTATCGTACTCAAGGATAAATAAGGAACATTAAGTGTTGCCAAGACGCCTTCTGCCATAAAATAATCAGCATAAAACTTGAATAACTTCACTTACAACCCTACCAGTTTAAACCTTTCATTGTTAATTAACGTTATCTATATTTGAATCATAGAGAAAATATATAAATTATTGTATGGAAGCCAAGACAACTCATCTATAGAGTGTAACGGTGTTCTAACGCCCTCTAGTGTCTCAACATAGAACATTAATTCTGACACGTGGATGTTCCTGATCCACTTCCTGCTACCCCTTGCGCGCTGGCCGCGGGTGGACTTTGATGCCCGCTGTGGCTCGGGACAGACCCACACACATATTATTGAAGGGACTTCTTTTGCTTCTGCATTAATGGCAGATTTGGGAATATCTTTAGTGCTTTTAGCAGCCATAGTGCTTCTCTGTGAAGTTTGCCGCAGGACCATTGCGCAAGTTTTGGAGAACACATCCAGTCTTTATATAATAGAGTTAATCTCTACATTTCAACTGTGTGCTTGTACACAGGAGCTCAAACTGCTGGGAGAGGCCGGTCAGATCGAACCGTACATCGGTTTGACCATAACCTATGTCATCACGGTAGTTCACGTGTCAACTTTTCGTGGAGCGATATGCAACCCGTACGGTGCTTTCGAGCGCGTGTACCGCAGAGAGGTCACCTACGCGAGCGCAGTGGGTTTGATCGCGTGCCAGGTCGTCGCGGCGATAGCGGCGCAGTATCTGGCCCCTTACATCTGGACTCTGGGGCTCTCTGATCTACACGTCAATCATGCACGGTTTGGATATAAGTGCTTCAGTCCCCTCGGTGGGACTCTGATAGAGGCAGCGGCGGTGGAGCTCGCGGGCACCTTTGCGGTCCAAGCTGCAGTCATTCACATGCATAAAGTGGAGGAGAAACTGCAGGTGCACGCCATAGCAGCAGTCATCACATTTCTGGTTTATGCAGGTTTGTTGCCTTACATTTGTTTGATAATATAACGATTACATTGAAGCAGATTAGATAGTTATTTCAGTCAGTTAACTTAATGGATAGAGGTGATGGGTGATACTAAAAAGGTTACACTCAAGCAGATTAAATGTTATTTCAGGCAGTTAAAAATGGAAGGGATGTGGTTGCCAAGTTACTTAAGAATACTGAGGCCTGAACGTTCCGTGCGTGAGGATCTGTTCATTGGAATATTGGTGTGAAGTTGTTTTGGTGCGTGAGCGAGCTGTCTTCACACCCCTCCCCTCCTCCTCTCCCCCTCTCTCTCTCTCTCTTTCCGTTCTCAGGTGGTAGTATTTCCGGAGCTGTGGTTAACCCAGTCCTGGCCTTGTCCATCCAGTTCCCCTGTAATGGACACAGCTTCCTGGAATATTGCTTTGTCTATTGGCTGGGTCCATTGTTGGGTAAGACAAGAATGCAAGCGATTTGATTGGATTCAGTTACTTTGATACATGCTATAGTGGAAAGTATATTGAAATTATTTCTCTCACCCCCCCCTCTCTCTCTCCCCTCCCTCCTCCTCCTCCTCCCCCACATCAGGCATGACAAGCTGCATCCTACTATTTGAGAGAATAGTTCCTTTCCTTTCTGGTAAGAGCACTTCAGGACTGGAGTTCCCCATTGCCCAGAAGAAGATTCAGTAACACCCACAGGAAAACAGAACTTGTTTTTACTTCTTTAAAATGGTTGGTTAAGCAGGTAACCAAGTACATTAATTATAAAACCAAATGAAGCATTATTTCACGAGAACTAGAAAAGTTTGATGAAGTATATGTAGATACAGTTATACCATGAAGCATTACTGTGATTATAACTGGAATGATTCTCTGCTTTGAAATTGGAGGCAGCAGGGGTGAAGGATGAGGGTCCATGAAAGGACAGAAGGTCATCTTCTGACCTCTGACCTCACTCGGCACACACACGCACCTCGCACACATGGCTCACGCACAACTTGAACAAGAAAACAAGGGCTCTGATCCTGTTAGTGCTCGTCAACATGAAGCACGATTTAAAAGCTTGCGTTCTTCCAGCCAGGTTTGACAACATGCTGTAATACGGTTTGGTCAGCCCCTGGTTACCATAGCAATCGAAGGGATGTAATTTGAGGCCGATGCATTGCATGGATACGAAGAATGTTCACAGCCACAAGAACAAAACGTGATCTATAGGGTGATAAAACTGAAAGGGTTAACTGTCTTAAAGGTCAGTCTCTCTTCCTGGTAAAGAGCCAAGCCTGGACGAAGCTTGATAAGGACCTCACTGGACTACAGATTAAATTTTTCTACATAAAATGTTTCTAGTATTATGAACATTTTAAGGGGTCATTCATGTGAAGGTACTGTTGGAAATATATTTATATCTCATGAAAGATATTTTGCTAATGTTTGCCAAGGACGAAATGTGTTTTGTTGAAATTCTTATTAAAAAAATTCTATGCATTCCACTATCTTTGATCTTTTTTTTACTATTTTTGCAGAATATTTTAAGTATGCTTCAAAGTTAAAGATGGCATCCGTAACCAGATTAACTGATGGTGATTATGTTTGTGGTTTCTCCCTCGTCAGATAGCAGCAGTTCTGTTTAAGAGTCTGTAATCTGTGTGAGACTACAGGGACACATCACAGGACGCAGTACTTCTGGGTCAATGATGACATCTCCATAACTGACCAATCAGAACTGGGCCGATGATGAAATCTCCATAACCGACCAATCAGAACCCAGTAAATAACGGATTCCTGTTCTGTAGATAACAAACATAATAGCAACTTTGGAAACTGCTTGTTTGTTTAAACTCAGGGGTCAAGAGGTCATATTCTGTAAGATTTATATTTCACTCAGTAACAACTTTTCCTGTTTCTTCATACTTCCATCAAAGGGGAATTCATCACTTGTACAGAGAGGGGCACATATTTAGGCATACAAATGTAATAATGTGCACTACTACTGCTTTTGAGTTCATTATTGAACTATATTGTAACCTTGGAGCATTATCTGGCATGAAAACATCCTTCAGTATGAATACATTAGTATCTGATGTTTCCGTGATGGAAGGAAGGAGTAAAAAAAAAAAAAAAAAAAAGACAGAGACGATGTTAGGAGTCTGGAACTGTCAAGACAAATCCTCTCCTCCCTAAATCATTCTTCTGTGTGGCAGTGGGACCCTACCCCCTGCTGTACCCACACAAAGAACCCTCTTTCTTAAAACAATACAGTGGGGGGGCAGGGGGGGGGGGGTAGAAAACTGGGCACCGCTGTGCCCGGAAGATAAACAAAGCCTGTACACGGCCCACAAAAGCACTTGAGAAGGACTGGCAGTTGGAATTCAAATAAATCCTGTGGGCATTCAGTGTTGATTCACAGGGCTCATGCATGCAAGCGAACATCCTCTTCAGGCATGACATCATCTTCCGGTCTTACCCTCTGAACTTGAATGAGTGTAGTTTAAGAGTGAGGGTACGTAGCCTCTGGATAAGGGCGTTTTGCGATTTTTCAACTTTTTTTTCAACTTTTAGTTGATGGTTTTGACCATCTTCACACAGACCAGTGGGACGGATCATCAACGTAGGACTTCAAAAACAAAATATGCCGATGAGTCATTTATTTAGTTTCCTTCATACAAAAACCACTGCTTTTGATGATGAAAAATACACACAACAATCCACAGAAGTACAGAAATCTGGTCCTTGAGTCAAGTTACAAATGTGAACAGACACAAAAATAACACTATAATTGGTGCTTTTTTTAAACGTTCTTAATTCTCCGGTACCTTCCAGTAGAAACTTCACCATGTTTAAGCAGAAAGGCCAGTGCCTTGACTTGGCTGGTATTTGTTACACAATCTGACCTTAAAACTCTCCTCCCCCTTCCTTCTCTCCTCCTTCTCCCCCGCTTCCAAAGACCTTTATTCCGGTGTGCACAGAGGTCTGCTTGTTCCATCTGAAACACAAAGATCAGATTTCACACAGTGATTTATCAGCTGGACTCCGGAACACAATGACATCACGACCAACTCAGTAGAAATCAACAATTACCACAACAATCATCAACAATCATCTAAAAACATCCCCTTTAACATGCAGCTGACGACCATGGCAGTACTTGAATGAAATCCCTCCTGATTTTGTCCCTTTTCACTGGGGAAAAACACGCGGTTTGTTTGGCAACTGACTACGACCAGAAAGGTCACTTAACAGTCCAGTTTGGTCGTTCAAGCACGTCTATCAAAAGTTGGTGTTTAGCATTCGCTTCATAGAGGAATCACAGATAAGGAACGTGATTGGTAGGTTGGCCCAGGAAGCCTCTTCATAACCACAGGAAGTAAAACCTTCCTAATCTCCTCACTCATTTAAACCTGCAGGACGGTTTAGTTACAAATGATCATCAGCATCCTTAAATTACCTTGGGACCCCAACCGCCCAAAAGTGCTTCAAGGGGAGTCATGTGGCTCATGTGGCTCAGCGGTTAAGGCATTTGGCTAGTGATCGGAAGGTTGTGAGTCTGATTCCTCACTTTAACAAAATAATACTGAGTTCTTGGGCAAGGCACTTCACCCTACTTGTCAAATATTACAAACTAGACTGGCTGTGCCAACTAATAGTCCTGTCCTATAAATAGAACAGAACTGTAAGGGAATGATCTCCAGCCATGTTAGAGCCATCTTCTTAGACGAGCGGAGGGTGATAAACCCTAGATACATTACCAGAGCACGTACTGTTAGCATGTAGCTGACACTCCACAAATGGAAAGGAATTTCTGAGTACAATATTGGCATGTACGTGAGGAAACAGCTGGCTGCAGGTCACATGACCACGTTCTCTACATGCGGGTTCCTCTTAGGCCATCTGCTGGTTGGATGCCAGTTTAATCTGCACGCAAAACGGGTTCAGGGATTACTAATCCAAGGCCGTGGAATTTGCCTCAGATTGTGAAGGGGATGATGTTACGTATGAAGAGCTCAAGACAATATAGTTGAGTGTTTGCTGGGAAACACTGAGAAAACAGACGGGTTTGACAACATGTTCTGTTATCTGAAATATGAAAGGCGTTTGTTGTTTCACAACTCAAAGCCTAAACCAAGCAGATTGAACCACCATTACTACATTCACCTGTAAAAAACTAAAATATCCCAGATGATTATTTGTAGTTTTTTTTAAACAGTCTCTTTGCAGTTTTATTTTTTCGTCAACTAACTCCAGACGGCAAACCAAATTGTTGCAGGTTCCCCTGTGAATTTCTCTGGATGAGACCGTCAGCTAAATTTAAGTAATTTTTCCTAAAATCAAGAAGTGTTTGATGCTACATTATTTGACCACAGAGCTGATTAGAAAGATGTCTGATGTGGGAGAGGAACAAGAACGCAGTAACTCTAAAACTTCTGTAGTTCATGTTGACACCGAATCGAGAGTCACAACCTGCCTGAAAAAACATGCTGGCTTTCAAACCACAAAACATAAACCGATGCAGTAGGAAATCGTCATATATTTTCAATACTTTATTCAATATATTGTATCGCCATACTGGAAAACTTTTGGGATATCTGTTGTCTGGCATACTATGTAGTTACCATAGAAGGCCTGCAGGAGTTGAGGACGAACACTATGTTTCGTTCATCTACCTTGGCAGAGGGAGGGAGAGTCCTTGGTGTCGTGCCCAGCCTTGCAGCACCGAGGCTGGGGTGCAGACTGGGCCAGCATCCCCTCCAGACGCTCCAGAGTGGCCTGACCTTCCAGAGTGAGATGAGACAAACCCTCCTCAAAGTTGTAGAATGTAGGAGGGTCGATCTGCTCGCTTTCTGTATACGGCAGGAAGTGGAGGTTAACTTCCTGTGGCAGAAGGGAGCTGCACAGATTAAAAAATTGACAGGCTTGAACCTATAGGAACGTCACATGATTATCATTCCCAAGTGTGAACCAGCACAAACAGGTTTCTGGTGTAACTGGTTTTCTAAACACCGTTGAGATTGATTTAGTCAGCAGGTTGTTGCTTCACAGTTCACACAAACTCACCAGCCTCTTCCACATCATACTCATCACCCTCCAGGTCTGAGTCTGACTCGTCAGGGTCCGGGTGCAAGGCCTGGCACTCTGTCAGAGCAGCGAACATGGCCTCCACTACAGGAGGAAGGGAGGGATGTGAAGATGCAGTCAATGGCAAAGTACAAACTGTGGTTTTTGGTGTGGTCAAATGGCACTGAAGAGTGTGGTTTTAGTACTGACGTGATGCCTTGTCGCTGGGGACGAAGCGGATTTCTGTGACTTGACTTGTGGAATCGTCATCGCAGTCTTCGTCACTCGCGTCACTCTGATCATCCTCTTCTATGTTCTCTTTTTCTCCATTAGCTGGAAGAACATATGTTCAAAGTACAACACAGCTGAGCCGTCAAACCCTGCACACAATAAGACTGTTTACCTTCAGACAACACACAAATATGCAAAAGGAAAAATTACCAGCCTGCAAGGTTATATATTTTTTTAAAGCCATCTCGTTTTATGGTCATCATCAAGATTAATTTTTTACATTTACAGGGAAAAGTGCTTCTGTGACTTTCGGTTGACCTACAACTCCAAAACCACTAACCCATGCTGTAATTCAGAAGGGGTTCTAAACAAGCTCGAGGGAGCATTGAGTGTTCTAATCCTGGCTTCCACAGGATGGCAGCGAGCCCATCCGCAATAGCACAATGCACACTGTGGGCTAAACAAGCCAGTCAGCACGACTGCAAAGGATAGAACTATACACGCACCCTGCTTTTCCTACAGGATCTGCTGTTGGCATCTTCTAACTCACCCAGTGGCCTGATAATACACAATAAAACTATATTTATCCTAAATATTATGCATTTTAGATTTTGTGATATCAGCTATTCTTAATTCGTCCCTGGTGTAATAGTAAAGGTGAAACTATTTTAGGAAACCTTACCTTTGAGTTTAGAATTGACCATGACGTACAGATGCTCCTTGGGGTAAGAGGTGAGGTCTCGTGAGATCGCGTGCAGGCTGATGGTCTGGTAGTCCAGGCAGAACCCCAATCCACGTGCATTGAACCACGACACGCGCCTGTGTCACACCAAATACAGTTTTAAGCACGTGTAACAACTTTAGAAGTGCGTTTTTGGGATAGAGGAATAAAGAGTATGCCACGTAATCACATGCAATATAAAACATTATTAAGTTTACTCACGTTTCTGCAATTAAAAGAGTCCCATGTCCGAGGTCCTCACTGTTCCAGACAGCAGTGATGTCTGCTTGTTGGAGGTGGATTCCCTCACTTGGAGGACAGACTGCAGTCAGAGACACCATCATGTAGATATGTGGAGGAGAAGAAAGAAACCAGCTTCAAATGAAGAGATGCCAAGTGGTTTAGGAAAGGATTTTATCCGCAAGTCAACCGAAATAGTCCAAACTATCATGCACCGGTGAGCATGTTGAAGCGATAGAATTTCAGTTGAGTTTACAGTTTAGTCTCTTTTTGTGCCAGGTAAGACAGTTTTTTTTTTAACTTTAGCAGATGACAGCCTTTTGCTCGCTTGTGCAAGCTCTCTACCTCTAACTGAGAACAGAACTGAGGTTCTGTAGGAGGAAGGGAGGCTAATTAGTGGACAGGGGCGGGATGAGGGAGGAATATTTAGACTATCTGAGCCTCAAAGTTCATTCGTCACAGAAAAATCTATTATTTTCCACTCAACGTGTCTTTTCCACACTGCACTTAAAACACCAATGCACGCTTTCCCCAAAAATAAAATAAGAAAAATACATATAACTGTCACGCTCACGTCTGGGTAAAAACCATTTTATTATGACAAATGTACAAGATCGGATTCATACGAAAGAAAAAAAGTTAAAACGTCTTTTAAAAGAGGAATAGACGAACAAAGACACGCTTATATTCACACCAAAAAGGGATCTTTCCTCCAAGTACAGCAAACAACCGCAAACTTGGACAATTGGCAACAGCCTTCCCACCCATCAGCATCTCTTATTTGTCTTTATTATTTACTGTGAAAGAATTGTCAATATGCAATTCTTGCTACTTCTTGTGTCAATACATTGAAGGTAGGATAGACATCTGGAGGAAGATATGAAACAGTATAACATACACAACTATTAATACGTTCTGTGATGGTCAGACCAGGTTATTTGCATCCAACTCAGCAGCTAAGGAAGCCCCCAATCATATTGTACAAACTAACCTAAAGGTTAAAGACACTTATTAAGTTGAGTACATTGCAAGCAGCACAAAAAATGATTAATCTCCCAAAAACCATTCTTTGCAGTTGAAGTATTCAACGCATCGTGTGAAATACAAACGTATAGAGCAGTTTTTTTTAATATATATATATATATCATCAATGAAGAACATGCCAACACTATTTTACACGGACAATTAAAAAAAAGGGCTTTTTCTTTGTGAAAACGCTTCATGTAGGACTACTTTCCCCCCCAATTAGAACAATCGCCAGCTTCGCGGATGTCTACAGTCCAGCAGACTTACAGTCAGTGCATGCAGCGGAGTCATACGGCACACCAAGCTAAAGATCTGTGCTATATGGGACTTTACACTTTACTAAAGATCTGTGCTATAGTGGACTTTTAGAAATCCTTAGGCTACACTGTGTGATGCCCTATGCAAAAAATGACTTCCACAACTAACATGCCTATGGTCTGATTCCACAATAAAAAAAAACCTTTTACCAATCACAGCCCTTCTACAAAAAGAAAACAATCGAAGAAAAAACCCCAGATACAATCCTAAAGAATTGCCAGAGTTTATCCATGATTAAAATGCCTCTATATATCTATATATTTTGCAGCAAAAAACATATACACACGAGTTAATATCTGAGGTCAGAGTTTATATTGTTGTTTTGGTCTTTTTCCCCAAACACTTTAGGAAATATCACTCCGCCAGAGCGGACTATAGTCCCCAGTCAGCAGCGAATCTGACTCTGCCCACCTTAACACCAAAATGAAAAATGGATCTTTGAATATGACATTTCTGTTAAAGTCACGGTTGGACAAGGAAAAACATAACAAAGTTGTGTGAAAAACGGAAAGACAAAGTATACTATCTCTTTCGCTGTAAAAGAAAGTAGGAAATTGGAGTGTGTTGGTCTTCAGTGCCCATTCACTCACGTGATGCTGAGTATCTGACCTTTCCAAGAGTTCAATTGACAAGGGCCATACTGGATACAGAGGAAACAATATCTATTTAACATTTTAATAAAAAGGAAAACAAATTAAAATGTATGGTTTCATATACAAAAAGCACATTATAATATATTTATATAAAAAAAGACAGGAAAAACAACAAAACAAGTGGCTTAATGAGTGCTGGCAGTTTTGGTATATTCCCAATCATTTATTTCCCTATCATACCATTTCAACTTTAACCTGGGCAATACTCACTGATAGTATTGGCAGCAATTACAAAATAATATTTAATACATGTATACAGTAAAATAAAGACTACATTAATGCTTCTATAACATGCATGAGAGTGATTTTTTTATGTGAGGTTGGTCTAGTCTAGTTGGTCACACACACAGACCTCCTATTAAATGAAGGTTTGCTATGCTGTCAGGTAATAAAAATGACAAAACAGAACTTGTAATTTGGCATAATGCATTAAGCTGCCTGTGTCGATAGTGAATACATTGCAAAAAATATATATATATAATACGGAAAACATAACACGACAACACAACATTTAAACAAGTGTTTAAAATGGAAAAGACAAAACAAAATAACTGTTGAGATCCATAGACGTTATTACTTCTGAACTTGAACAGGATGTTTCTTCTAGAGACATTTAATCTGAAGAACCTGCGTTTAAATCCATGTTCAATGTTGTACGAAAAGCAGGTTTAAAGTTAAATTGACTGTCTCCAGTTTGTGTCCTTTATGAATTCATAAACCTCCAAACGATATATAGGAAACAAAGTAGTGAAGAATTATTAAAGATTAAGCTTATCAAACAACTGATTGTTACAGAATTAAAATGGTTAAAAAATAAATAGTCTAATTTAATGCAGGGATTTACTTGTGATTTTAAGCACTCAAAACAACTGTAAACTACATATTAAAATAGCTGGGCAAATAATAATCATAGTCATAATTACTTGCCAGAAATCCATAAAACAATTACCCATAAACGGAATGCATGATGAATCCAATTATCTCTTCGTTTTGAATCGATCGAGTGATGCGTGTTGACAAACAACAGTGATCTATGTTCTACTAAGACGAACAGACAATTAATATCATACATCGTCATCTTGTTCAGACTGATACAAAAGGGAAATTATCAAGAAAACAAGAGGGAGGATGGGAGGGAGGGAGAATTAAATCTGTTGGATGACAGTTGGGAGGCGGCCATGTTGGGAAGCAAAAAAAACAGCCGATCCTCGAAGCATCCTGGAGAAGAAAAACAAACAACTGGTGACCAGATTTGATTTCTGAATCATATACAGTCCAGAATCCGACCTGAAGTAATATCCATGTGTGAAAACGATTCCACATCGCGACCTAGTGACGTCTGTCGTCAAAAATACAAAACAGAACGAATCGGCGACGGCGGTGACTGTGCAAGCCCGCTGGAAGAGCAAGAAGCGAGAGAGCGAAGAGGGGGATCTCTACCCTTCATCTTTTCTGTTTGTCCACTCGTGTATTAGTTCATGAACTCCTGCGAAAGACCATTATGGGATGGTCGAGAAGCAAAACAACTGGAGTGTAGATGCAGACTTTCGATGGAGGGAAACAAACAGAATAGTAAAATCAATATAAAAATATACAATACTACCAACTACTACAAAAAAATTATAATATTTTTACAACTGTTCGCTATTGCAGACATAGTCCACGAGGTCTGTGACGCCTAACAGGTCGTCCTCATCGTCTTCCTGCGACGCCATCTCCTGGGAGACCAGGCCATTGGGCGCTATGGCAACAACTGGCGTGGCGATGTTGACGGCTTTGGGCCCCAGATGAGCCAAGAGGTCCGGCGCACTCATAGCCGCGCCCGCACCCGGTCGGTTCATGAGCCCTTCCAGAACCTTCACGGGACTCTGTCCGTTGGTGGAGGGTAACTCCACCAGGTTGTACTCCAGCGGTGTCGCCCCCTTACCCCCAAGCCCCTCTTCCTCCTCCACCTGCTCAGGCGCTTGTTTCTTCTCCTTCTCCTCCTCCGAGTCATCGTCTGAATCGATGCGGTTCACCCTCTTACGGACCGGACGCTCCTCTTCCTCAGAGTCCGAATCGTCATCGTCGTCGTCCTCGGAGGCTCTTCGGCGTTTCAGCGAGAGTCGCCGGCGTCTCTGGCGAGAGCCTTCCTCTGATGAATCGGCCCTCCTGCTCACCCTCCTCTCCCTCTCCTCGTTGTCTGAGCCCTTAGAGAGGCTCGCTGAAAAGAACAAAAGGTTTGGGACTCAAAGTTAAAAGAAATTATAGGAAAAAGAAACAACCCAAGCCACTGAATCTGTGTTTTATTAAGAAAACCAAATATTCCACCCCCCCACAGGGGAGTACGGATTGGCTACTGACCTTCACTGTCGGAGCTGGCCAGACGACGTTGGGACTTGACTTTGTGGCGGTTGGCGCCCGCCCTGGAACCTTCCGATTCTGACGTCTCGCAGTAGTTCACTTGCTGTTTCCTACTCCGGCGGGAACGCCGTCTGCTCATGTCCAAGTCGCTGTCGCTGAACTCACTGGAACCTTCCGTCGCTGCATACGCATACACACACACACACACACACACACACACACACCAGTCAGGCCTCAAAAACATCCTCATCTAACAAAATACTTTACAGAAACATGATTTAATATCTCTATTCATGTTGCTGATATTCCCCTTACTACACTCCGTGATCTAGCATTTTCATTTTTATTGATGTTTTGTCAGTTAAACACACCAATCTCTTCCTCCTCCTCCTCATCCGTCTCCTCCTCTTCCTCCTCGTCCGAGTAGCCTCGCGGTCTGCGTCGTCGTCGAGGCGGTTGCCGGGCGCCCTTCCTGCGTTTGACGGGCTTCCTGGTTCGAGAGGACCGGTGTCGCGGGCCGCTGCCATGGCTCCCGGCGTCGCTGTTGGAGTTGACGTCCGCGTCGCTCTCCGCGTCGTTATCCGAAACCACAAACTCCTCCTCCTCCGTGCTGTAGGCAAACAAGACAATCAGAAACAAAGATTTGGGGATAATTCTGATCTTGATGATTCTTCAGCAACTCTTCTTTAGCAAGTTGCCATTTCAAATAAAGAACCTTCTATAAAAGAGGCACAAAGCATAATTGCAGTTATAAGCACACAAAAAACATCTCTTTGAGACTTGCCTGTCGCTCAGACGAAACTCATCCTCGCTCTCCTCTTCCTCCATAGTGCTGTCGCTGTCCAGGTCGTTGAGACGCCGTCGCTTCTTCCTGCGTTGGCCGGCCGTGGGCTTCGGTGGTCGGCCATTCTCCTTCCCCTCCTCCCCTTGCAGGATGGTGGACATGTCCTTCCCCCGGTGGCCGGTAATGTTAGCCATGTCTTTCCCCCGGCCGGCTCCTATATGGGGCACCAACAGATCAGGGGAAATGTTTAAAAAGCTTTCCAACGAGCAAATTTCAATATTACTACTGTAGTCTAGAGATATTGTGCTTGAACTTTTCCTAACCGTTAAGTGTCAAGTTCCTCTATCATTTTGATCGTTATTTTCTGACAAGATTTCAAATTTTACGTCAGGTTCCATTGCTTCCATTGCTTCCTACCTCCACCTTCTGCCTCCTTGATGTCTTCCTCGATCGCTTCCTCAATGGCCTCATCAAACTCGTCAAACCTGCAAACAAAGTTTAATGTTGACACGGAGGCCACCACAAGAAACGATCCAAGCACAAGTTCACCCTTGAAATCGGTAGGTGGTGATATCCAGAGTCGACTTTCAGAATATGGTATTTTTACGCCACTTCTTATAAAGATTATTCAAAATATTAAAATATACCTGTAACTTATTGACTTCTTTGCCCTTGTTGACCTTCGACCCCAACTCTTGCTCTTCTTCACTTCTTTCTTTACTTTGATGACCTCTTCCTCCTTTTCCTCCTCCACCTCCAACTGAAACAAATGTCAGGTTAAGTTTAATAGGATTAAAAATATATATTAGAGTTGTAACAATGTTTGAAATGCAGTTCTTTGTGTTGAAGTTCCCTGACTATAGGATCAAGAGAGTTTTGCTTACAATAGTGCGGTACTTACCGAAGGGGTGATGATATTTTCAACACTGATTCCAACGTACACCAAACGCTCTTTCCTGTAAAAAGACCAGTGTTGATTGCATTGAAACAACAACAAAAAATTTGTGACAGAACAGGAGCTTAACTCTTGTCAGAGGAGTACAGGGGAATTGGGAAAGTTTCATAGTAACTGCCCCCCCCCCAACTCTCTCAAATTTGCTGTGATTAAAAAGCTTCTAAAACGGGGCAGGAAGTTCTTTACCTCCGCTCGGCGCGCTCTCTCTTCTTCAGCGCGGTGTCAAGGTTTAGCAGCTGCTCCTCCAGCCTATCACAGAGCTGTTTCTGTGTGATGTCACAAGGGCAGAGGGAAAGAGTAAATACACCAGGTTCGGTTCAGCAAAAAATGGCTTTTTCCCCCCCCTTAACATTAGATATATACGCCACACTCCAGGACGTTTGCATTCAGGAAAATAACAAGAATATTTGTTCCGTTCTGGGCGCTTACATGTTGACAGGGTGGACAGAACCATTCTCCGTCAGGGATGATCATCAGGGGAGGTCTGAGGCAGGCTGTATGGTAGCCGTTGTCACAGGAGTCACAAAGTAAGATCTGGAAAAAAGAAGACGAGATGGAAATTGACAAGACATCACTTCCAATCGCCGCAAACTCCGTCTACGATGCCAGAAGTCAGCCGGCTCCGAATGCATTACGCACCCTCGCCGCCGTCACCTTCAATTACTTTTGTGGATCACAAGACACAAGATTAAAGCTGGAAGCCTTACTTATTACAACAGCAACAAAGCTCGTTCTCGGAAGCTTGTGTTGGTGTAAACAGTTGTCATGTTACCTCAGGAAGATGTCCCCCCCCCCCCCCCATCAAACTAAGAGGCGGTTCACACAGGACGTACCAGCTCTGGGTGATTGGGGAGACCGCAGTGTTTGCAGGGGTCGTCATTGGGAGGGAGATCATCGTCCGAGGAGGTCGACTCGCCCGAACTGCGTCTCTGTCTATTTCTGTTCCTTCTCTTTCGGTTCCTCTCAACCTTGTAATCTTCGTCGCTGTCGTCCTCCTCCTCGCTGTCGTCCTCGTCGCTGGACTCGTAGTCCTCGTCTTCGTCGGAGCCGCCCTCTTCTTCAGAACCTTTCTTTTTGCGCCGCGTCCGGGTGTTGGACCACCGGGTCCTCCTCCGCTTTCGTCCCTGGGAGGAAAAAGAATCATCGTCATCATGGCACCAAAGTCACAACACCAGTCAGGTGGTTGATTGGTTAAAGTGCTGGGCTCGTGATGCGAGTTCGATTCCTGGCTGTGGCAACATGACTGTCTGCTAAATGACTACATGTGGATGTGTATCAATGAGGACCCATCAAAAGCTAAACTCACCTTCGTCTTAGGTTGCCCGTCTTCCTCAAGCTTTTTCTCCCTCGTTTTTTTCTGAAGAGCTTTCTCCTCGTCGCCCGCCTCATCATCCTCTTCTTCCTCCCCCTTCTCTTTGCTTTTCTCCTCCTCCTCTTCCTCCTCCTCGCCCTTTTCTACACGGGGCGTGGCCTGCTTCCTCTCCAGCTTCTGATCCTGGAACTCCACCACCCTGGAAGTCGGTCTGCAGATCCTGGGCGACCTCCTGAGGGATCTTCCCTCCCCCGTGTCCGACTCCGAGTCGCCCCTTTCCTCCCTCAGAAGCTCAGTTTTTCTCCGATGGGCTGGGATCTTAATTTTCAGACGTATCCCTTCCTCCTGAACCTCAGACGAACCTTTGTCAGTTTCTGCAGCCTTTTCTTTTTCTTCAGGGTCCCTTTCTTCATCCTTGTCCTCCTTCTCCCCGTCGGGTTTGTCATCTGTCGACACCGCTTCCGGTTTAATCTCGCTGGATTTCTCTGCTTCGGCTGAATGTTTCTTATCGTCTTTCTCGGTTCGTTTGTTCTTCTCGCCAGTCTCGGTTTCAGGGCAGCCTTTTCTCCCGGCGTCTTCGCTCGCTTTTGAGTCTTGCCTTTTGTCTTTCTTGCCTTCGGTCGTCACGAGAGGGGCCGCTATCTCCATTTGTTTCGTTTTAGTACCTTGTTCTTTTAACGGTTCCTCACAGTCCATGGGAGTTTTGTCCTGTTCTACCTTGTTTACCGACAACGTATCGCTTTTATTTTCCTTCACCGCTTCTTTTTTAGAGTCTTTCTGCACGCTAGTGTTTTTGTCGGTCGACTTTTTCTGACTTATTTCTGCTGACTCCTCCTTACTTTCCTTGTCTGCAGCTGGTGTTTTGAGAGGCAACTGGCGCGAATCGGCATTTGGGATGGCCGTCACCTCTTTAGCTGCGTCTGTTTTCCTCTCTGCCGGTTTCTCTTTGCTTTTACAAGCTTCCGGTTTGTCTTTTATAGGGCTGGAGGGGTTTGGGGGTTTGTCTGAGGAAGTCTTCCCTTTGTCTTGTCTGGACTCCATCGCTGTGTCTGTTTCAGAGATTTTATCGGTTTTCTCCGTCTCTTTTGTGGACTTCTTCCTGGTGTCTTTTGCAGAAGTTTTCTCTGTCACCTTGGTGGACTCCTTCTCTGTATCTCTTGCAGAAGCTTTCTCTGTCACCTTGGTGGACTCCTTCTCTGTATCTTTTGCAGAAGTTTTCTCTGTCACCTTGGTGGACTCCTTCTCTGTATCTTTTGCAGAAGTTTTCTCTGTCACCTTAGTGGACTCCTTCTCTGTATCTTTTGCAGAAGCTTTCTCTGTCACCTTGGTGGACTCCTTCTCTGTATCTCTTGCGGACGTTTTGTCCATCTTTGTGGACTCCTTCTCTGTATCTCTTGCAGAAGCTTTCTCTGTCACCTTGGTGGACTCCTTCTCTGTATCTTTTGCAGAAGTTTTCTCTGTCACCTTGGTGGACTCCTTCTCTGTATCTTTTGCAGAAGTTTTCTCTGTCACCTTAGTGGACTCCTTCTCTGTATCTTTTGCAGAAGCTTTCTCTGTCACCTTGGTGGACTCCTTCTCTGTATCTCTTGCGGACGTTTTGTCCATCTTTGTGGACTCCTTCTCTGTATCTCTTGCGGACGTTTTGTCCATCTTTGTGGACTCCTTCTCTGTATCTTTTGCAGAAGCTTTCTCTGTGTCCTTTGAGGAGACATTTTCTGTCTCCTTCGAGGAAATCTTGTCCTTTTTTGACTCTTTCTCTGTATCATTTGCAGAAGTTTTGTCGGACGTCTTTGTGGATTCCATTGTGGCATCTTTCGTGGAAATCTTCTCTTTGTCTTTTATCGACTCCTTTGCCGTGTCTGTTGCAGAAGACTTCGCTGTTTTCTCCGCTTCCTTTGCCGTGTCTTTTGAGCAAATATTCTCTTTGTCTTTTGTCAATGTCTTTACCATCATCTTTGTGGACATCTTTTCTGTCTCCTTTATGGAAGTCTTATCGACAGAGGTAGCTAATTTCTCAGCCTGTTTAGGCTCATCCAGTTGAGAGGTTGTTCGTTTCTCAGTATCTTTAGCTTCCGGGTTTGTCTGGGAAATACAGGTCACATCTTTCCCCTTTGAGTCAGCGGCTGTGGAGTGCTCAGATTTCTCCTTGGTTACGACCGACGTCTCACATCTTTCTATTGGTTTCGATCCCTCTTCTGTCTCCATCTTCTGTATGACCGCTTGTTCTCCTTTATTTTTACCGCTATTCGTGGAGTCCTTATCTTTCTCACAAGATGGTTTATCTGCCCTTTTAATTACTGAAGAGGTACAAGTCTCATTAGCACTGTCGAGTTTCTCTGTGTTTTTACTCGGTGTCTTCTGAATAACCGAAGATGTTTCTGTGTCTTTGATACTAACAGTTTTTCTGCTGTCTTTGTTAGACGATGACGCCTCGTCCTCCTTAATGAGCGCTGGCGTCTTTGAGAGCTTGGAGCCAGCTTGTCTCTCTGTACCGAGGTTGGATCTCTCTGGTTCCTTAGCGACAACTTCCGTTCTTTTGCTGTCGGATGACTTGTCTGGTCCTTTCATGAGAACGCCTTTCTCCGTCTTTTTGATTTCGGCAGGTTTGGAATCCTTTGAGGTAACTTTCTCCTGGGATTTTCCGGGGTCCTCCATCTTGGAAGAGGATTCGGTTAAAGTTAACAGAGCTGCTTCTTTCTTTCCCTCTGGTTCCTTAGCAACCTCTTCGCATTTCTTTAGTCTTTCTTCCCTCTTAACATCAGATGAGTTCCCAGGCGGAGGTTTTGCTTCGTCTTTAGAAGAAGGTAAAGACTTTGTGGCAGACGCAGACTCAACCTCATTCCGGATCAATTCCTTCGTTTTGACTGAAGGGTTTTTCTCGACTTCCTTTGCAGCCTTCGCCTCATTCTGGGCGTCCGATGCACCCGTCACTTCCATGGCCTCTTCGCCGTCGTTCGCTAATGCTTTTTGTTTGTCTTCCGCCCGGCCCCCAAGGACTGCAGTCACTTGGGATGAGTTTTTATCTTTGGCTTCAGGTACATCACTTTCACGGCCGGACTCAGCCACTGCTGGCTTCTCTTTGCCATCGGTGGAGTCTTTCTGCGTCTCTCTGTCCTCTTTCAACCCGTTCTTATTCAAACTCGTGTCGGTTGGTCGCTGGGTGTTGTCGTTAACCTGGTCCACCGGTGTATCTCTTACCGCCGTGTCTTTACCGGACTTGTTGACTTTCGGAGGATCTTTGACCTGAGGAAGGGCGGGGTTTCGAACAATGATGCTGCCGCTGTTCCCGTTGTCAAAGTCCTCGCTCAGCTTCATCTCCCTCTTCTTCAGGGGGATCTTGGCCTGCTGGTCGTTCTTTATCGCCCTCTGCAGCTCCTCCGCGCTCTTCTTCTTGGCTTCCTCCTCGCCGGCGTCCGTCTGCAACGGCACGGGAGGCTTCTCTGAAAGAGGTTCTTTAGCGGTTCTGTCCGTGCTCACTTCCATGGGCTCCTCCTTGATCGCTGGTCCGCTCGTGGAGACGTTTTCGTCTCCGTCAGGTTTCTTCGGCTGGATGTCCGATTCCGTTCGGTCGTCCTTGACGTCCTTCAACGGCAATCTGGGACCTGCGGCGACCAACTCTGCTTCTTTGTTCGACGATGGTTCTTCTTCTTCTTTGCTTTCTGTTTTGGTCACGATGACACCAGATGCAGCCTTGCACACCATGTCTTCATCGTCTTCAGAGCTGTCCTCTATCTTTTTTATTCTGCCTAAAAGACAAAAGAAAGTATAAATGGAGCTTGTTTGTTTACTTTGTTTGTGCATGCCATTATCCATAAGGATAAACAAAAAAACACGACGTTACCATGTTTACCTAGAGTTCCCTCCTCTTGCTCTTTCTTCGTCAAAAGCGAAGGGTCGATCTGCGTCTTCAGCAACGCCAAAATCTCAGCCAAGTCATTTCTCTCCCTGCAGGAAAGAAAAAAACGGAATATCTTAGCTGTCGACCACGAATCTAAGACTAACAGTGGATACTAAAATTAAACCCAGCCAGGTTATCGTTCAACTTTAACCTGAGTTCATTACTATGGTCTCCAATACCTGACAATGCACTTCCAGGATGACCCGTCAAGGTCATCTTGTTCCTCCACGTAGACCCTGACGTTATTGTCCTGGTCCTGCTGAAACCAGTACATTAGGCCGTCCTTGTCCCGGCCAATTGGCTGCAGACGCATTTTCTCCGGATCCTCATCGTTGATTGCTGTCTTGAACTTGATATTATCATCAAACTGGCTCTCGCACAAATACTGAATGGAAGGGAGGGAGGAAAGGATAGTGTTTTTTAGAGAATCCATCTTATTTCACAATTAGGAGAACTTGTCGAATCAATAAGATATTTGACTCACTTTGAGTATTCCAGTCTTGCTTTCTACTGTCATGTCCTTGTATCCTTTCTTCTCCAGCTCCCAAGCCCAAGTAGTGTTGAATTCTTGACATATCTAAGAAGGAGACGCGTTTAATTAAAACCGGTATGCAAAGAAAATACTCGGGTAAAAGAGGAATTCTTTCCAAGAGTCACAGCCATGTGTTGTATTTGAAGATAAGCCCAAGTATAAAATCCACTTTTCTTTGACCCTAAAATAGGCTGTCTTCTAATCCACCACAATTTACATTTACATTTAGTCACTTCAGACACTCTTATCCAGAGCGATTTACAGTAAATACAGGGACAAGTAGGGTGAAGTACCTTACCCAAGGACACAACATAATGTAGCCACAGCCGGGAATCAACCTCACAACCTTAGGATCATGAGCCCAATTTCTAACCGCTGAGCCACCTGACCACCCCCCAGAAAATGCAGTTATTTTGTCAAAAATAGAGAGGTTTCTTCTAATGTAAATGTACCTTCGCTAGATGCTTTTCCCATCTGTCTGCGGACACCGACTTGCCGATTTTCCTCAACAACTTCACGTGTAAATCCACCAGGAGTTTTGGAACTGATGAAAGACAGAACATTAAGATTGATGAGCGTCATAAATAACCATAAACACGCACCTTGTTTTATTGCGCAATAATAATAATCTGCTAATAAAGCGCTAAATAACTGATTATTACTGATTGATAAACATATATTGGAGATATATCAGTGTTAAACGTATGGACATACTTAAAATACGGTATACAACGTGGTAGAAACATAAAAACAGATAGCAAATGCACAGTCTACAGTTTATATGATCTCAAATATACGACTAATTGAACCATGCTTAAAAAATAAATATATACTTTTTAATACACGGTTTATGCCATTTAAAAAAGGTCTTAGGGCTGATTTTAATTATCTGTATTGTCCCACACTGCTGGTCAAAACAATGGTGCAGCTATAGCCTGTCTACTGTAGCCATTTCAACGAGTTTCATGCAGCCTTTCTATCCTATATCTATATCGTTTACGAGGGAAATAAAACCTGAATTTAACCACGATGAAACAAATAAAAATACGCCTGTAATCTTACACTACACAATTCCGCCAAAACAATTCAAAACGACGCTCATTCTGTATTTGCGTAATTAAGGGAAGACTTGATGAACGTGCGCATGCGCTGTTGGGTGCGAGCGAAACACTACATGCAAAATCCCATATAACTGTAAATATTGACACCAATTTCTTGCTCTGTGGAATCTCTTACGTGCACGATGTGTGTAACTTGACAATATTTCGACATATTCTCAACTAAATCATATTTTTGAACCACTCTGGGGCCTTTACGCGCAACATTTCTGCGTGTGATTAAGAGCTGTTCAGCCCCATGGTAGATAAAGGCTGGCTGAAAAAATAAATCCTGCCCAGATAACATTTCAAACCTTCAAATGATGCTCAAAGACTCATTTGTTCGGCGATTTAATACAACAACAAGCGAAAACGAAGCATATACGTGCACCTGAAAGTACATCGCAAGCATACAATTGCTGCAAAAACAGTGTAAAACACACAATGATGTTTGGAAAGCACACACAATAACACAACTCAGACAGCAGCAGTGTAATGCACCCTCCTCCCCAGCTTTCTGCAGGCTGCTCTGCTTTCATACAGTACCTGCAGAAGTGTCCTGGATATACCGCTCCAGCTGAGAGAAGCTGAACTCTGGTAGATCCAACAAGGGTCCCCACCTCTCCAGGAAAGAGCAGATGACGGCGTAGCTCGGGCAGAACCCAGGGAAGGAACCCGCCGCTGCCGCCGAAGCAGCCATCTTTTCCAATGGAGGAGCTGGAGGACCGAGTCTGGAGGACCAATGACTGCCCACAATCCAACGCGTCAGACAATGTAGAAGCCCAGAGGTCTTTGCGGTAGAATGTTCAGGTTGTTACTTTGTATCAGATAAAGTGACTGTAAGCACGCGGGTTAGAACACTGCAGGATACACATGATTCACTTATGAATTGTTTGATTATGATTATTTTTTATATCCAAAATGATCCACGTTGTTGAACAGGACTGTGCTAAACGCAACCCCATTTATAGTTGCCATTTTGTTACGTATGATACTGTTTGCAAACATTTGCCCATCGTTGTCGTGTAATTACTACAAATTAAAACTTTAATGTAGTCTAGCTCTGCAAATATTGGCACCCAAATCTTGATTTCACTGCAGTTGTAAAAAAAGAAAAGAAGAGAGAGATAGAAAACGGTACAATTCCTCGATCGTACCGCAAAGGATTAACAAAGGCAGATTACTTTGTGATTTGTTTTACATTGTTCAAATGTGTACATATTTAGTTATTACAATACACGAAACACACTTTACAAATACGCTACTGTGGACAAAAGTTGATTTGGTCATATCACGTAGGCTATGTAGAAGTAAATGTATCATAATAACTGCTCAAACTTGATACAAAGTCAAGTTTTTATATTATTATTATTATTTATATTATTACCCAAGTCTGTAAATCTGTAGTCTTGAAAAGGCCATATAGACTACTGTTGGAAGATTATAATTTCAAACTACATAAATAAACAGCATATTAATATGTCGATAAGCAAATTTTTATTTCACATTTATTTGTACACAATAAATACAGTTCTTAACATCCAAGGAAATATAATTTCAACGCACTGCAAATGTTGCTAATGTTTCACTTTTGGGTAAATCGGCACATATTTTCAGCTTTTATGTAGCCTACTGAAAATAAATCAGTATCAAAAATGTGACAATCAGCTTTTCTGCTTGGGGGTGGGGGGGTGGGGGGGGCAGGTGACCATAGTAACCGTATTCTTTCAATACAACCGGGTAAATGTAAACTTCAAAAATAAGTTTGATGACATTCAGATCTCAAGGAGATCAACGAGAACACACAGCAACAGGATTATAAGAGATATCACTTTTCCTCGAACCCAAATTTCAACAAAATGTCAATATTCCTCTTCTTACATTAAAACATTGTAGCCCATTTTTTTTTTTACACATTTTGCACATCTCCCATCACAAAGTTCTCGAAATGGAAGAGATCACCTGTCACAAAAAAAGACACTACAATGGCTATTTAAGGCTAAATTGTTCATAAGCATAGGAACATAACAAGAACAACTGCATACCAATATAGTTGGAACACAAAATTATTGAAAACAATTCAAAACAAATCGATGCAGCAGCATCATCATCCACAACAGAGACCAACTAGCAATACTGAAAAGGGCGTAAAAAGACTACAAAAGTGCTTCAGTATTTCAGTCAGTTCACAAGTCCACAAGGTAGAATGCAGCTGGGAGATGTAGTCCTTTTAATCTGCCATCACAACTCATCAGGATGAGATGCTCTTTTTCACTGCTACACCCACCAACTCAAGAACCATCCTTAACCAGGAAACATTATTGGCTAATGTTAAGCCTAGATTAGTATCGATAACAATTTAACTACATCCTTATTGTACAACATAACAATACAAGGAAACTCTAACATATACTCTTATATACTACAGGTAACCCCCCCTCCCATCCCCACACTTCCTGACATTTTGAAACGTTGACAGTTTGAAATGTTGACATTTTAAAGCAAAGAAAACTTACCAATATAAGTTTCTTTGTTACAACGTTTAAAAAAGATACGTTTAAAAAATAAGGAAAAAGTGCCATTGGGCATCAAATCTCACATGTTGCGATTCACACTTCCCCCCCTTTAAACATGAACAAACCCCAAGATAACATTGCCACATTTCCCTTTCATTCATTACAAAGTTGGATCAATTTTTTTGTTTTTTGTTTTCCAGACGTTAGTATTTCACAAGAGCTGAGGAACCAGCCTCGTTCACAAAGTGAATTTTCCCTGAAAAATGTGGAGACGATGACCAAACAAAAACAACGACAAATCTGCCTCGATTCAAAGCTGCGATTTAGTTAATGTGTTTTGATGAGTTCAAGCCTCTCCGCTGAAGCTGTGTTGCATAGTAATCCAACCGAAATACATCTGTAATATTAGCAAGGCCAGACTTCTGCAGTAACAATGCCCTGCTGGGAAGGTGAAGAGGGGGAAGAAACACCAAGAGGACAAACACAGAAACACAAACAAATGTAAACAAAGAGAAATTAAGAAGAGAGAGAGAGAGAGATAAGGAGGCTAGGATATACAAAGCAGAGAGTAAAGGTTGGGTAAAAAATGAAAGGGAAGAGAGAGAGAGAGAGACAGAGAGAGAGACAGAGAGAGAGAGGGAGAAAGAAAGGCACAATGTATTGTTTCCCCCCCAACATGCATGGTTCGGGCCCTAATTGAACAAACTGAGAAGGAAGAGTTTAGTCCTCAAGATCTCCTTGTTCTGGAGAGGAGAACCTCCCTCCCTCTCCCTCTCCCTCCTCCTCCTCCTCCTGTGGTGCCCAGGGAACCTGGATCCACCAGGTCCTGTTGGGTGTAGGGATCTGGGAACACCCGCCACCAGGGCGGCGCTCTAGCTACACCAGCGTAATCTCCACCTCCTCCCTCCTCTTCACCTGGCCGCGGGGCTGCTGCTTGGGTGGCGGGGGGGCCGCACGCACCTGGTGACAACACAGGAAGCACGCAGGACGAGGGGTTGATGGGATACGTCAACAAGCGTGTGGAGGCCTAAAGGCTTTAAGACAAAATGCTTTTAAAAGATTAAGGCGTTTATAGTGGAGGAATCATTTTAATTCCTTATCATTAGTGGCTGACTCTCTTCTATAGGATAGCATTCTAGGATAACATTCAGACATGTGATACGCTATCCTGTAGAATCAAGGACGACCATATATGGAGCAGTTCTACTCGTCTCTGTGCTGTCTGCATGTAGCTGAATCACGGCCACAGTGGGGACTCACAGGTCGGATGGTGCTGCCCGTCCCTCCATCTGCTGGGTACCTGGGGGGCTGGTTGGAGTTCTGGGCCGGGCCTGGGGAGGAGGGAGGGGGGGGTTAGGACAGGGACAGTTACCTCCAACAAATCACGGTTCCATGAGTCTAAAGGCAGAGGGGGGGTCTCCTTACTCTGCAGGGGGCTCTTGAGCGGCGTGGGCGGAGGCCTGTGGTGGCCGTTGACGTAGGCGGGGGGCCGCGGGATGGGGGAGGCGGAGGCACTGGAGGGGCTGGACTGCGGGGAGGCCAGGGATGGAGGCTGGAGGGGGCTGGACTGCGGGGAGGCCAGGGAGGGGAGCTGGAGGGGGCTGGACTGCGGGGAGGCCAGGGAGGGGGCCGGGAGGGGGCTGGACTGGCAGGGGCTGCTGTGGAAGGGGCCGGGCTGGAAGGGGCTGCGGGGAGACTGGTCGCTCTGGGACAGGGAGGAGGGGGAAGCCTGGAAGACAAAGAGAAGACTTTGTTCAATACTGAAAACAGTGAAAGTGTGTGACTGAATGTGTGTGTCTGAGTGTGTGTCTGAGTGTGTGTGTGTCTCTGTGTGTGTCTCTGTGTGTGTATCTGTCTGAGTGTGTGTGTGTGTGTGTCACCTGTGAGCTGCTGTCTCCAGTATCTCCATTCTCGCTGCCGCAGGTCAGGTCCTCCACCAGCACAGCAGGAAACACGCCCACGGCGCCGTTCAGCTCGCCCTCCCAGAAGCCGTCGTCCTCGTGGGTCTCCTTGCTCAGGATGCGGATGATGGCGCCCTCAGGGAACGACAGCTCCTCGTCCGTCTGGGCCGCGTAATCATACAGGGCCTTCGCAAAACACACTGGGGGGGGGGGAAGGAGAGGGGGGGAGGGAGGAAGGAGAGGGGGGAGGAAGAAGAGGGGGGGAGGGGAGGGGAGGGAGGGAGAGTGTGTGTGAGTGAAGAAGAGGAGAGAAGACAACAAGTTTGGAGACACAAAGAGAAAAGAGAAAAAGGAGACAAAGAAGAAGAGAGAAGAAAAATGAACCAGGCCCCCTCACCACTGGAGTCTCCATTGATGATCCCAGAAGGCAGCTCTATCTCCGGCTCAGTGGAGTTACTGGAGGAGTGAGAGCGTGCGTCCAGCGCTGCCAGGGACTGCAGCATACTCAGCAGGCTGCTGGAGGAAGGCAGCTGCAGGTATTTCTCCGGGACGTAGCCCACCTGGCCGGTCCGGTTCTTAGCCTGAGAGGACGTGTCAGATGCACAGGTTCAAACTGACGCTCTCTGGGGAAGGGGGGGGGGGGGGGTTTCCTCAGCCTAGATCTCGATCCTGATCACCTACCTTCACCCAGTCCTCCATGTCGCCGTCGTCGATGACCTCCAGGACCTCCTGCTCTTCTATGGTCAGTTCATCAGGCTGAGATGCCTGGAGGGAGGGGAGGGGAGGAGAGGGAAGAGCAGGGGAGAAGAGGGAGGAGCAGGGGAGGGGAGGGGAGAAGAGGGAGGAGCAGGGGAGGGGAGGGAGAGAGGAGGTATCAGTGATACATTTCCCACATAGGAGCATCAGCAGCAACACAAAAGCATCACATCTAGTCTTTGAACGCACCTTGTATGAGTAGAGGACTTTGCAGGTGAGAGGGTAGCTCCTCAGAGTGTTGGAGGGGTTGGAACTGCTGTCCTCCAAACCCTCCTCATCCTCTCTGTCCAGATCTGCTGTTCCCTGCATCGCCGTCCAGACGCAAACACCAGTCAAGTTACACAGAGTCACGAATCACATGCAATTAGTTGTTTTGTAATCTTTTTCGTTTGTTGTTTTGACACAGGAATGTGAGAAATGTGAACTCACGGAAAGTGAAGGATCATGGGAGTTGAGGGAGGCCCAGCGCTCGTTCTCCAGCTCCTCCATCACCTGGTTCATGGCGCTCTTCAGCCAGGTTTCCACGGCGATGCCCGCCTCCCTCAGCAGGTCCAGACGAGCCTCGGCTTTCAGTTTCACCGTCTGCAAAGTGACATCATCAGTGTGAGACTGTGCACGCGGTGACATCATTGGTGCGGGACCGCTGAGTCCAAACCAGAAAGAAGCTGGGTTTGCGTCTCAACGAGGTGAGAGCGTGAAATGTGTTTTTTATCCACCAGGGGGCATCGGAGGTCAAGTTATTCAAGTGACCAGTTTGCTGGTTAATGAGGAAATTAGAATTAGCTTGTGGGGTGAAGAAGGGGGGGATAACAACCAAAAAAACGTGTGTGTGTGTGAGGGAGAAGGGAGTTGTATGTCAGTGGGGTATATCTAACACATCATAATTTTCTCTCAAGCACACACACACACACACACACTCTCACTCACACACACACACACACACACACACACTCTCACACACACACACACTCTCACACACACACTCACACACACTCTCTCTCTCTTGTTACCTCTGCTCTACGGAGAGTCTCCTTGGCTCCTTCTATTTTGATCTCCAGCTCTGCCCTGTTCTGTTCTGATGAGCTCTGAGAGCCAAACTCCTCCAGGGCCTGAAACACAACATTCAGATCAACAACAAAATCAGCGATGAAATATGTGAACTATGTTCACATTTCTGTGGAGAATACTTATCCACAGGGACTCAAATCACAATAATAAAAAAATAAAATAACATACAAAATCAATATAGAAAACAGAAATTCTGAAATGAGAACATCTAAATTGCTCAACATGACTAGTGAGAAAACAATTTGTTTCGACAACAAACTGCAAACATTTCATCATAGGGAAACTTCTAGACTGCTGTAACCCCTAACAACACATCACATGGGGTGAGCAATACAACTGGACTAGTCATTAAGGACTATAAAGCATGATCATTTCCATCTGACTGCATTTCATGTTGTTTATGACCGATCCTGCATTAGCCCTAGTGGGAGTGTGTCAGTTATAAAAGGACGATGCCATAAAACATTTACTTCCTCATACAGACGCTCTCATTGGATCAAATTGCCTCTTCTCCCTCCCTCCCTCTCCCCCTTCCTCACCCTATTTGTCTCTCCCTTTCTCCCTCTTCGTCTCTCTCCCTCCCTCCCCCTCCCACACCCTCTCCTCCTCTCCCTCTCTTACCCTCTGGCTGTGGATGATGTTCTTGTGCTCACGGGCCACCCTGGTGGCCCACCTGCGGGCCTCCTTATCCAGGCTGTGCTCCTCGGAGGTGCCCCCCTCCCTCTCCAACGTCCCCACCTGGAGGTGGGGGAGGGAGACAGAGAGAGAGAGGGACAGACAGGGAGGAGAGAGAGAGACAGGGAGGAGAGAGAGAGGAGAGAGAGACAGGGAGGAGAGAGAGAGGAGAGAGAGACAGGGAGGAGAGAGAGAGGAGAGAGAGACAGGGAGGAGAGAGAGACAGGGAGGAGAGAGAGAGGAGAGAGAGACAGGGAGGAGAGAGAGAGACAGGAAGGAGAGAGAGGGGAGAGAGAGGGACAGACAGGGAGGAGAGAGAGACAGGGAGGAGAGAGAGAGACAGGGAGGAGAGAGAGGGACAGGGAGGAGAGAGAGAGACAGGGAACAGAGCGGGTGGAGAGACAAGGTCGTATATTTAGATAATCATCTCATCGTGAGTGACGATGAGAAGGTCGAAGGTCACAATGAATACAAACCCCAACACATAGCTGCGACATATCTCGAATATTCCATGGAAGGTCTTGGCCACTAATATCTGATTTCAGACTAGGTGTCGGTAAATATGCCTGAAGAGATTCTGAGAAATGGTAGGTTTAAACATGACTAGAAGAGAGCCCCATTGAAGCTGGGTGTTATTCCTGAATCTGGATCAATCAGCTGTCTGTGTTGAAAGAAAAACAACCTTTCGGGAAAACACTTCCTGTAGATGACCTCAGTCAATACACAGCCAATCCATGCCTTCCATTTCGATGACCTCACAGGAGTGAGGCAGTGCACCAGTCCCCACAGGTTTCCACTGCCAGACAGTTGATCCTGGCCTGTTCCTGAACTAGTCAGGCAGGGATGATGTGTTCTACAGTCATCCAACTCTTTGGATCGATCCAGCTCAATCACAAGATCAGTACTGATGAAAACACACCAGCAGTCTGTTCAAGATATAGATCTAGATCTATGGCAGACAGACAGGCAGACAGACAGACAGGCAGACAGACAGGCAGGCTGAGAAGCAGACAGATTAAGAGAAGCGGGGCACAGGTGAAAAGCTACAGGAAGGAAGGAGATCTATAAATGTGTGTATATGAGAGAGAGGAGGAATAAGCTGTGTTTTTGAGCTGGAAATAAATGCCCATGAATCAGCGCAGAGGAGAGCCACACTGGGGTCTTGTGTATGTGTTTGTGTGTGTGTTTGTGTGTGTAGGGGGGGGGGGGGGTCAGCGTGCAGACGCTCCACAAAGCTCCCTTTTCACAGACCGCCACCGTCCACAGACCTGCCTGCAGATCCAAGCGCCTCTCTCTCGCACTCCCTCTCTCCCTCCCTCTCCCTCTCCCTCTCCCTCTCTCTCTCTCTCTCTCTCTCCCTCCCTCTCCCTCCCTCTCTCTCTCTCTCTCTCTCTCTCTCCCCCCCTCCCCCACCCTCCCTCTTTCAGCTCTTTTCCGGATGCCTTCGTCCCGTGGCGGGCGGTGAGGGTGGAGTGAGGGGCTTCAGGGAGGAACGGCGGAGAAGGGGTGGGGTGGTGTGGGGGTGGCGGGTGGGGGGGGTGCACAGCATCACTGATGTTTTCTTTAGGAACAGGCCCATGCTTGTTTGACTTCCAACAAAAACAACAAGAGAGCTCGGAGTTCGAACAAATTGTCCAGTGTGTCCAGTGTAGAGGCAGGGAGGGTGGCAGGAGAGGCAGGGAGGGTGGCAGGGAGGGTGGCAGGAGAGGCAGGGAGGGTGGCAGGAGAGGCAGGGAGGGTGGCAGGGAGGGTGGCAGGAGAGGCAGGGAGGGTGGCAGGAGAGGCAGGGAGGGTGGCAGGAGAGGCAGGGAGGGTGGCAGGAGAGGCAGGGAGGGTGGCAGGAGAGGCAGGGAGGGTGGCAGGGAGGGTGGCAGGAGAGGCAGGGAGGGTGGCAGGAGAGGCAGGGAGGGAGTTGGCAAAGGCAGGGAGGCAGAGATAAGGAAAGAGACAGAGATAAGGAGACAGGCAGCGCTGCTTCATGAGGTTCTTACAGAGTCTGTGTTGCTGGGCTGGAAGAGGAGATCTGGAGCGTTGTGGAAGACTGGGTTCTGCTGCACAAACAACTGCTGGTGGAACTCCTGGACTACCTGGAGACACACACACACAGACACACACAGACACACACAGACACACACAGACACACAGACACACACAAAAGATAAACTAATGAAGCAACCGATATCAGACAGACGCTGCCAAATGTGGTTATGTAAAAACTCTCACATGACTGTTATCATTATGAACGAGTGTTTATCTCCCAGCCTCTGACAGATAAACACACACACATTCACACACACGCGCACACACACACATTCACACACACACACACAGCATTCTCACACTGAAGACACTGACACTGACAATGACACTGGTGTGAGTGGAAAAAACAAGCGATCCCCACGGTCAAGTTACCAAGACCAAGAGGGGCCAATGGCTGAGAGGTAACGAAGGAGCCGATTGGTTAACTGATCGCCACGGGAGCCAGGAGACTCCGGTCATTCAACACCAATGAGAAGCTCATCAATAGTAAGCAGTTCATATCACAACTCTGGGTACTAGCTCTCTCACTCTCTCCCTCCCTCTCACCTTCTCTCTATCTCACCCCCCCCTCACCCTCTCTCCCTCCCCCTCACCCTCTCTCCCTCCCTCTCACCCTCTCTCTTGCCTCCCCCTGCCCCTCTCTCCCTCCTCTCTCTCTCTCTGAGAGGCAGTGGAAAGTTCCGGAGCGAGTCCTCACCCCTTTGGAGCGGTCCAGGAGAGAGGTGAAGGTGCTGTGAGCGTCCTGGAACGCCTCCAGCTCGGTCTGACAGAGACACACCAGATAATCCTTCACCTGGTCGTAAACTCCTCCATCCAGGACCTGCCGGAAGAGGACCTGCCGGAAGGTTCCACACAGTTCAGTACCACGTCCATGCAACCCCTCAATGTTCTCAGTCCACAAATGTGATGTGAACTTATACACACATACAGGTAAATAAATGGCATCCACAGAAGACCAACATATGAACTGGACAAGCTTTCAAATCAATCAGCCTTGTGTTCCCGATTCCAATTTGAAAGGAAGGTTAAAGAGGTCGGGGCAGGGTGCATTCTGGGTGTTTCACCTTGATGCTGTCCACCAGATCGGTGTTGTAGTAGCGTTGCTGATGTGCGTTAGCAGCAGCTAGCGTTAGCAGGTAGTCGTTCCTGGCCTGCGTAGCTTTTGTGTTGCACTCGCTCCTTTTGGCTTTCAGCTACAACACAAACGCACACGCACAAACGCACACCGTACTTGTCAATTCATGTTCTGTATCATATTTGGTTGTTTCAGATGTGTAGCTAACGCCCTCACCTTCACGCTAGCTCTCTGCAGACTGGACCTAGACTGGGAAAAGACTCAGCTTGGACCTGGAGGGAAGGAGGAGAGGAGAAGAAGAGGAGAGATGAAGAGGAGGAGGAACCGAACAGGCATGAATGAGGAAGAGGGGTAGAGAAAGAGGAGAAACAGGGAGACGAGGGGAGGGATTCAAATCATATGTAGATTAGGTGTATGGGTGGAGGCTGTGTACAGGTGGAGGCTGTGTACAGGTAGAGGCTGTGTACAGGTGTGGAGGTCTGGGCTGGCTCGCTCCTTACTTGGCTTCCAGCTCAGCCTTCTCCCTGACAGCCTGGGCCATAGTCTCCGTTTCCTGGTATTTCTTCCTGGTCTTGGTGAGGTCCTTAACAGCCTCCTGGAACTCTGCTTGAACGACCGCTAGCTGCTCAATACTCTGGGGGAGAGAGGGAGAGAGGGAGGGAGGGGAGAAGAGGAGACAGAAATGTGTTTACCCTTAGACTTTGGCAAGGCGATTCTATTCAAAGTGACGTGCAAATGAGACTGAAAGCTTCGCAGCTGATCATGGCTCGGATGTGCTGAGTTCTACATTAGTTCAAAGAACAGGGAGGTCATTGTTGACGGTGGTCTGGAGAACATGGAGATGTAACTAGAGAACATCAGGAGGGGGGGGGGGGGGGGGGGGGGGGGACAGGAAGGACACACCATCTGACACGAACACCGATGAACGCAAGGACGCATACCTGCTGGAGAAGATCTAGCTGACCATACGAGAAAGGGGGGAGACAGAAGGGAGGGCGATGGGGGAGGGGGGGGCAAGGTCTGCAGACCTGCCTCAGTCTAGTTGTGAGGGTCTTTACTGAACAGTCTGTTAGTCCATCCTTCTTCCTGACCATTCTTTAGTTCCTTCCTACCTTTCCTCCTCCTTCCTTCCTTCCTTCCTTCCTCCACCCACCTATCTTTCCTACCTACTTACCTTCCTTCCTCCACCCACCTATCTTTCCTACCTACTTACCTTCCTTCCTCCCAGCCTAACCTCCCCCCCTTCCTCTCCCCCCCTCCCTCCCTTTAATCTCCGGTCCCACACTCCCCTAAACCAGACCCAGCCGAGCGAAGCATGTGAAATATTATGATGTTCTCAAGAATGGAGGGGATGTGGGATTCTGAGGAAGCGGATGGGGGAGTTGGGTTTGGCTGTGGTACCTTCCGGAGCTGCTGCTCTCCTTCTGCACTCTGGCCATCTTGGCTGGCTCGGCCACCTGGGTCTTGTAGTTTTCACAGGCGCTGATTCGAGACTGGGTCAGGTGGATGGTGCCTTCCAGGTAGGACTTCCAAACAGAGTACATGTTCCTGAAACACACAACAACACACACACACACACACACACACACAAACACACACAGGTGTTATGCTGATTTAATGGGATTATGATGGGATTGCGTAGATTGTGTGTGAGAGAGAATGTTTCTGAATGTGTTTGTGTGAGTGTGTGTGAGCAAGCATGTGTGTGTGAGCGAGTGTGTGTGTGTGAGCGAGTGTGTGTGCGATTACGTGTGTGATCGTGTTACCTTTGATCCGCCGGCTCCTCTGAGTGGTTGTCGGGCCACTCCCTCTTGAGATACTGATTGGCCAGTTTTTGTAGAGC